>CM062817.1:1661169612-1661498767 GCA_031772625.1 Pinus tabuliformis | reverse complement strand
TTTCTCTCCTGTATCTAAGAAATATTCCTTGCGCGTTATTATGGAATTAGTAGCGCCATTTTTGACTTAGATTTGCAACAAATGGATGTAAGAATGACATTTCTCAATGGAGATCTAGAGGAGGAGGTTTACATGAAACAACTTGAAGGATTCCCCTCTAATGATGGTGAGCAATTGGTTTGCAAGCTCAATAAATCATTATACGCTTAAAACAAGCATCCCACCAATGGTATTTGAAATTCCATAATGTAATTTTCTTCATTCGGTTTTGTAGAAAACATTATGGATCAATGTATATACCTGAAAGTTAGTGGGAGTAAAATCTGTTTTCTTGTTTTTTATGTGGATGACATTTTGCTAGCAACCAATGATAAGAGTTTGTTGTATGAGGTGAAACATTTCCTCTATAAAAATTTTGATATGAAAGATATGGGTGAGGCATCTTATGTCATTGGCATTAAGATCCATAGAGACAGATTTCGAGGCATCTTGGGTCTATCTTAGGAAACCTATATTAAAAAATTTTAGAGAGATTTTGGATGAAGGATTGTTCACCAAGTGTAGCTCCCATTGTGGAGGGTGATAGTTCAATTTGAACTAATGCCCGAAGAAGACTTTGAAAGTGAACAAATGAAGAACATTCCATATGCTTCTGCTGTCGGAAGCCTAATGTATGCTCAGTCTGCATAAGACCTGACATTGCATTTGTTGTGGGAATGTTCGGACGATATCAGAGTGATCCAGGTTGATACCCACTAGAGAGCTGCAAAGAAAGTAATGTGGTACCTTCAAGGAACCAAAAATTACATGCTTATGTATAGACGGAAAGACAATTTGGAAAGTAATTGGCTACTCAGTCTCTTACTTTGATGATGTGTTGATTCATGCAAATCAACATCAGGATACATTTTTATGATGGCCAGTGGAGCTGTATCATGGAGGAGTGCCAAGCAGACCTTGACTACCACTTCCAGTATGGAAGACAAGTTCATCTCCTGTTTTGAGGCTACTTTACATGGTGTATGGCTTAAGAGTTTCATTTCTGGACTTAGAATTATGGATTCTATCTCTAAGCCATTGAGAATGTATTGTGACAATTTAGCTGACTGTTTTTTATAGCTAAAAACAATAAAAGTGGGAGTCAAAGTAAACACATCGACATTAAGTATTTAGCTATAAGGGAACGTGTTAAAGAAAAGGAAGGGTCATTGAGCACGTCAACAATGAGTTGATGATCGTTGATCCTTTGACTAAGGGCATGCCACCATTTAAATTCAAGGATCATGTAATGAATATGGGACTTGGTTCCATTTTGTAGTTTCTCATTGTATGGACAATGCTTTTTAATGAAATTCTTAATTATTGTGATTTTTTCCTCATATTTATGTGCACCTTAATTTGATTTGAGAGAATTCATCTGTGTAGGACCAAGAATAAACATAAGGTTTATTCATTATGAAATTATTGCCACATAAATTATAAGAAATAATACATAGTAATACATGGAAGATAATACTCATCATTAGAGGACTTATCGCCATGATTCATGTATCTATTACTTAATACAAATTTTCAATGGGTTTTAAGATGAGACATTAAGATTGGAAGTATGGACCAAGTGGGAGAATGTTAGCCCCTTTACGGCTCCCATAATGGTGACCAACAATTTAGAAATTAGAAACCGACTGTCGTTCAGCCACCAACGATTTAGAAACTTACTGCAGTTGATTAGTTTCTTGTTGGGAGCTCCTGGAGTGGTCCATTACTTCCTCTGTAGTTCTCTACCATGTTTTGTGGAACACTTGACACATAGCCAACAAAAGCTTGATGGAAGCTGGGCTGTAAAGACTTATGTTTGGTCCCCAAGCTTAGCACTCAATCCCCTTCAGCCTTACACAATCAAATCAGAGTGTGCAGAGCTTGGAAGTGCCAAACGGGATTTGGGAATGATCTGACTGCCTCTATATAACCTTTTAGCCCCCGGTCTTCTACATATGCTTTACTTCACTTCATTGTTTTCCCAAAATTAGTGGTTTTCTTACTCAGCTCGGCGCTTGCTGACGAGCAAGCCCTTTTAGCATTTCTCATTTAAAGAATCTGAGCCATTCCAAGCTCTTTCTGTGTTGGTTTTTTAAGTTTCAAGTTCTAAAACATTTGCCTTATGCATTTTTGAGCCTTTGAAGTGCCTGGAGGCAAGGAATTTAAAAGCAGAGCTCTTTATTTAGGAGAGAAGAGAGGCCTACAGTTGCATTGGACATTTAAGTGCAAGTTTGTTTTCCGATCTTGTATATTGGGGTTCGAAGCTTCGGAAGGAAGTTGTTGGAGTTTGTTCAAAAGGCAGTTGATGCTAGAGGTCCAGGAAGCTTTATTTTGGCACTTCCATTATCTCGTACAACAGAAAATTGGGGTAACTACTGTGAAAGAGAAGTTAAAGCAATCTTGCGTTTATTTGATATCAAAGTGTGAGCAAGCATCAATGGCCAAAGGTATGATTTCTTGGGCATTAAAGTTTTTTCGATTCTTTTAAGTGTTTATTTCGCATTATAGAATCGTTATTATGCTATCATCATCGAGCAATAAAATGAAAGGGCACTAGATTGCAACGAGAGTTGGAAGATCAAGATCGTAGTAAAGACTCCATATCATTCAACCACTTGGAGGGTGAAGATGAAGAACAAAGAAGACCTCTCATGAGGAATAAAGACAAAGAAATAAGAATACAACTTGGAATTTCCATCTCATCATGAAGTCCATGTCATGATTGTTAAGTTGTGACTTGTGCCAATGTCATCACAATGACATGTGTGTCCATGTGTCTTGAAACATCATTTGTGGATGTAATGATGTAATTATAAAATGGAAAGGACAAAATGTAACGTATGTAGTTCCCAGAGTCATACACGGAATATGAAAAGTCACATAGTCATATATGGACAAAAGAGTCTTTAGGAAAAGTCCAAAAGTCATATAGAAGTCCAAAGGTCACATTAGAAGTCGAAGAGTCATGAGGGAAGCTCAAGAGTCATGGGGATATGAAAGTTCATTCCTCTTGTTATAAATACACCCTCATAACTCAAACAAAGGTCTTTTGGAGGCTTAGCCTTTGGAGAGCTAGCCTTGGCTTCTCTAGCTTAGCATAGGAGAGAAGATCATTCTTTGGAGAAGCAAGAAGTGACATAATGTTCCACTATGGGAGCTAGTGGTTCACTTTAGTAAACTGTGTACTTGGATCTTTCACCTAATAATTAGAAGCTCGATGAGCCAACATATTTTCATGCATGTATCATGAATTTAGTAAGACTATTATAATTATATGTTTCTGGTATATGTTTTTTTCATGTGTACTAAGGAAATTGAACTACTTCATTGGCCTTGGCACTTATCATGTTGAATGTGTTTTGTTTTTCTTTTAATGATCGTTGTGTCTTATGTGAACTACTTCGATAAAAAAAACAATGAATATTTTCGTGATCTCATGTGTCTCTCTTAGGTTAGTATTTTAATTCCTTCCAAAGACTCACTCCTCTCTCTCCCTCATGAAAGTCTCCTTTACACACTTAAAATTGGTGTTTCATAGTGTCAACTTTCTTGTTGATTCCAAAGGTTATGTGCATACTCTCTTTATGTCATTCATTTCAGCTGAAAACCTTTAATTTATGGTGGCCAGGATGATACTCCGAATGGGACTCTTACTCCAAATGGTGTGAGGTCTAATTGGGACTTCACATCATGGAGACCCCCTTAGTTGATGAATTTCCAGCACCGTCAACACCAATATAAATGATCTATTGGACCAGTTGTACCAAGAAAAATCCTTCACCAAGATGGATTTAAATTTAGGGTATCACCATGTTTGAGTCAAAGAATAAGATCCAAGGAAGATTTCCTTCAAAACCAAACAATTTTTGTATGCGTGGTTAGTTATATTATTTGTCCTATGTAATGGACTAGCTATATTCATGACATTAATGAATGATACACCAGGACATTTTATAAAATCATTTATTATTATTTATTTGGATGATATACTAGTATACAATGTTACTTGGGAGGAACATATCTCACATTTAATTCAGGTGCTAGAGACATTGAAGAAGCACCAACTGTTGGAAAATGTCATGAAGTGTGAGTTTGCACAATAGTATTTATTGTATTTAGGAAATGTGATTCACAAGATAAATGAAGACATATCTTGCCAAGATGGAGGCCATCATGCACTGAATAGTTCCTACTAATGTTTCTAAGGTTAAAACTTTCATTGGGGTAGCACAATACTTGAGGAAATTTGTATCCTCATTTTCCGCAGTTATAGCACCATTAACACCATAATAACAAGTGGTAAGAGGTTCCATTAAGGAAAGGGTTAGTGGAAGGCCTTTAAGGAGTTAAATAAGAAATTCATTAAAGCACTGGTTTTAGAATTATTAAAGTTACAATAACCCTTTGAAGTGGATACAGATGTGAGTGGATATGCTATGGGAGTACCCTTGATGCAAGGAAGGCTTGTGTGCTACAAGTATTTCATGGGGAAATTCTCAGGTACCCAACCTACAACAAGGAGATATATTCCTTGGTGAAAATTGTGAAGAAGTGGAATCACTAAATGATGGGAAAGAATAAAATAATCCACATAGATTGCCATCCACTATAGTACCTGCAAGCTTAAAGTAATCTACCATAGACTAGGCATTACAAGTGGATGGGATTTCTACAAAAATTTCATTTGGAGATCAAGTTCAAGAAAAGTAGTACAAATAAGTTGGTTGAAATTCTTTCAAGGCCACCCACATCGAAGATCACAACTTTGGGAACTCTATTGCACATGGATCCTTTCATCCATGATGCATATAAAGAAACATATAAAAAGGATGATGGATGTGCACAATGGTGATAACACAATTGACTACCATCTCCATAATAGTTTATTTTATAGGTTGGATAAGTTACATGTTACTAAACATGATCAACCACAACTAATCATAGAGGCTCACACCTCTAAAGTTACACGACTTTTTTATGTATGGAACACAGTGGACACCTTGCAAAGGAATGTGTACTTGCATAGGATGCAAGAAGAGGTAGCTAGGTTCATAAGAGGATGCATGATTTATTATACCAACAAGCCTAGTAATCAGAAATATGATCTATATCATCTCTTTCTTGTACCCAATTATCCTTGGTAAAAGAATTCCATGGATGTTGTGGGAAGTTTGACAACAACTGGGAATGGACATGACAACCTATTCATGGTAGTTGACAGGTTTTGTAATATGTGTGTTCTAATGCCTTGTAAGAAGACCATAAGAAGGTAAGAAGTAGGAAACTGATTCTTTTGACAAGTCTACGTACACATTGGGATACCAAGGAGCATCATTGCAGTAGAGACACAATATTTTTCAGTTTATTTTAGACTACATTGTGGGAGAATATTGACACAAAGTTTAATAGGTCTATACATTTCATCCATAGAAAGACGGACAAACACAATTAGTCAACAAGACTTTGCTGCAACTTTTGAGGGGTTATAATCAAAAGCATTCAAAGGCATGGGTTGACATTATGGTATATATACAACACTTTTATAATAGAGAAGTCTACACTTCTATTGGTAAGTTCCTATTTGAAACTTATTCTTGATATATACCACCTTCATCTTTGGATATTACATATGGGAAACAACTAGGAGTGAGGGAGGATCCCATAGGGATTTTTTAAAGGAAAAAAATTGTTGAGAAGATATGACAAATCCATCTATAGGTACAAGATGTGTTGTAGAAATCATGAGAAAAGTGCAAGGCTGAGTATAATCAATATATAACAAAGAAGTCATTTAGAGTGGGAAATAGAGTATGGTTACCATTTAACAAGGACATACTATGTAGTCCTAGTAAGAAAATTAAGACTTCATGATATGGTCCTTTGAGATAATGGAAAATTTTGGAGATAACATGCATATATTCAGTTTACCCCAATACGTGAACATGTACACAGTGGTTAACATAGAGAATATAAAAATCTCTGAACCTTCCACTCTGAATGAGAACGAGGAACAAGTTTGGATAATCCATTTTCCAATTTTGCTATAGAGGAAGAGGTCACTATAGGACTCAATAATTCTACTTGAAAACCAAAGTCCCTTGAGATGGATTCTCCCACTGGCTAACCTTAAATATCCATTGACTCCATTGCTACCTTTCTTTCTTCACACCTCGGCCTCTTTGTAGATTGGTTGTTTGAATCATTCTCTAAATTCTCTATTGATAACTATGTTTTGACCATCCAAATCCATCTCTATATGTTTCTCTAAAGTTGATTCTTCTTCAACCCACGAATCCTTGTTTGCTAATTTTTCAATATCTAGCTGGTTATCATGCTCATATGGGGCTGACTGAAACTTCAATCATTTTTTGGAGATAATATTGTATGGATCATTAGCCCACACTTTTCCTTTGGAAAAATTCACTAAGGCTAGCATTTGAGCACAATCTTGAAGGCGTCTAGTGTTCACAATGATTGGACCCAGATCTTGCTTAAGCTTTAAGGTAGCCTCCTCCTTCCTTGAAACAAAATGCACAAAACCTAAATTTATCATTTTCTTGATATATATTATAATGAAAAAAATTTAACCAAAAGGAATATAGGAATGATAAGGAGGCACCTATGAACCATATATTCTTATTTTGTTGTGGTTTTTATACATGTACCAATTCCCCACACTTGTAGCAGGACTTAATTATATAATTCACTTGATTTCTGGAAAAAATCTTTGGGGAACTTTGTCTAACGAAATCACAAATGCTACATACATAAAATGTGTGATATACCCTAAAAAAAAACTTCATCGTTCTTCTTTCTTATCATAATGGAAATCTAGTAGATCATTGATTGTTGCTCACCCTTAGAATTATGAACTTGTAGGCTCAAAATAGAAAATTTTACGACTGGAAATACAACATGAGGTATACAAGAAAGGATGGATACATGAAGTATCTTGTATCACTAAATCTAGAGAGATGAAAATTAATTGCATGTTAGATGTACATAGTGAAATCAAAATTTACATTTGTCTTTCTTAAGGAAGAAAGAGCACTGGAAAATCCTAATAATTTTTCATCAACAAAATGTATATCATCAAGCCCCAAAATACAACAATGATAGAGAGGAATTGTTGAACAAATTCAGAGAACATACTCAATTGGCATGTTGAGGCTAATTATGGGATAGGGGAACCAACAAGTAACATAGACTCTAGCATTCACGAAACCATCCTTGGCAATTCAGTTGGTAATGCTCACCCCCCTAGTGGTTTTAATTTGGGGAGAGGCCCCCCCTACAATCAATCTCATATGTTGATCAGACGTATGTGGTTTGGTGCAAATCCCAACCAAAATTCCTCTCCCCCACTAAACATCAACTGTAGAGGGGGTCCATGATTCATATACCATTGGATCTAGCACTCTTGTGGATTATTGATGATCTATATCTATATCTTTTTATATATATATTATATATAATATATATATATATATATATATATAGATATAGATATAGATATATACATATATATATATATATTATATATAGACATATATATTATATTATATATATATATATTATTTATATATATATATTTATATATTTTACTAATTATATATATATATATATATATATTATTTATATATACATAATATTATTATATACATATATATTACATATATATATATATATACATATGATGTTATATATATATACACGGTGTGTTTGGAGACATCAAACACATCATTAAATTTAATATTAAAAATCAATATATAGACATGAAAACCAAACTTATTTAATATTAAAAATATGTTTTCTTCAAAATTAAATTACAATATAACATTCTTATAATTAATACATTTCAATTATTAAATTTTGAGTAATGAAAAAAAATTACTTTTCATCTTATTTTTTAATTTCAAATTCCATGACAGATATTACTTTTTATTTCTTATATTATAAGTAATACTCAATATTAAGGATTTAACATACACATTTAGAAAGTTCCACCCAACCCAAGTGTCGCTGCACTAAAAGTCAAATCCATCATTCATAAAAGCAGTTGGAATAAATAGAGGGAATAACAAATAGGTTTAGTCACATTACATAAACGAGTAGTAAGTCATGAGGAGGATGCATGTCATGTCACTGCAAAACATTCAAACAGTTCATATAAAACCTATTTCTTTTCCCGAACAAACAGCTAACACTTCCGCGTAATAATTCTACCAAAGTAGATCCTAGTGTTTACATCACTGAAAATCTGTTTATAACTCAAGGAATCTAACTATAAGTTAGAGTGTACATTGAAGACGAGGGTTCCACCAGAGTAAAATTTTCATGAAAATAACACTTGTGTGGGCTCAACCTTTTGGGTCCAACATAGAGTATGGACGGTGACTAATCTCTTCTCTAGGTGGACAACGACTAGTTTCTTCTCCAGGTGGACGATGACTAATTTCTTCTCCAGGTGGAAGATAACTAATCTCTTCTCCAGGTGGACAGTGACCATGATTCAGATTACTTGTGCTGCTACTCAACCTTTCGAGTTCAAGTAGAATCAAGTTTACGCAAATATTTTCATGAAAGCTCTATAAATTCACACCATTCAATTCATTTCCTTCATTCTATGTTTGTATGCTCGATTCCTCTTCCTGGTTCTTGTGTGCTATTCCTATTGTGGCTTGGATCATGTGCCAAGTTGGCACCATGATTTTGTGTACCCTTCACTAGTATTGAGAGGATTGGGCCAGTGGTCTATCGACTTGCATTGCTTTTGAAAGTGAAATTCCATGATGTTTTCCATATGTCATTACTTAAGAAGTATGTTAGAGATTTTGATCCACGGTGGTTTCACTCGGGGACCAATACCATACCACGTGGGTTCATATTGGGGGATATATATTGAGGAAAAAATGGCATAATTTATTGGGGGATATATAGGGGGTAAAGGATTTTTATATTGGCATGTATAAAAAATGGAGCTCAAAGTTAATGAAAAAATATAAAGGGTATAAAAAATGTTAATGAAAAAATGGACACCTACAATATGCAGTGAAAGTAGGGGTTTTTTAAATTGGGAAGGTGTATTAGGTTTGTATTGGTAGGGGGTTAAATAATGTGAATTTTAGGGGTATTTTCCAATATGTAGTCAAATTAAGGGAATTGTTTAATATACCACGAACACACGTGATAGGTTAGAGGTTCATTAAGTGAAGCCCCCATGTGTTGATCATGTGATTGACTAGTCTATATTGCAGGTGGAACTAGATGGAGAATTGCAACCGAACCTTAGTGTATATTTCAGAAAAAGGTGCTCATGCTATGAAATGGAGCAATTGAGTAAGTTAAAGTGGAATGGAAGCACTTTGGGCCCGATGAAGCTACATGGGAGATGACAGATCAGATGTGGGATATGTATCCTTCTTTATTCTGTGGTTGAGGCAAAGCAATTTTGGTATGTTGTTTTGGTATATGTCTCGGTATATGTTTTGGTATGTCTTGGTGATGTTTGGTATATGTACATATGTATATGGATGTAAATACTATAATGAGCTATGTTATAAAGCTCCAATAAGCGATATGGGTTTCATGTCATTATGATGTTATGTTTGTTATATTTTCATGATGGTTTGCTTCTTAGCATGTTGATCATTGTAAATGCTGCAACGAGCTAAGTTATAAAGCTCCATCAATTGTATGGTAGTATGTTTTGCTTACACCAGTATTGTGGTTATAGGTGTTGTTGAACACCGAGTACGGTGTTCCCCTAAGGGGGAGAGTTCTGTAACAACGCTCATGAAAATTCCATGTAATAGAATTTAATAAAGGTAAATAATAACCACGATTGATGGGAAACTTATTCCAAGCTGAATGTTGGGCAAGAAATCCTAATGTGGGTGTTCATTTGGATATTAATGGCTAAGAAAATTGGAAAGGGCAATGGAAAAGTAAAAATGGCATTTTTGGCACATTTATATATGAAAATAATGGAAATTAGGAGGTGAAAGGTCACAGGTTGCATGTGAGGAGGAAATTGAAGGAAAATAATGGAAAATGAAGAAAATAGAGGCCCCATTAATAAAATTTCTTCTAAGGATCAGTTGGTAACCTTTTGTCAGTTCAGTGTTGGAGCTCTCTCATTATTCTCTCTCTCTCTCATACTCTTGGATACTTAGAGTTTTGTTGGAGTACTCTTGGAGGGGGTAGCATACATGGATTTTGGAGCAAGAAAGAAAACGAAGAGCAAGAAAGTGTAAGAGGACATCAAGATTAGTAGTTACAATGAATTTTTCTTGCATGTATCGAATTGCATGTATGTTTTCCTCACTAGTTTTGGCATGCATGGAATATGCATGTGGTTTGTTGGTTGTGATCTATCATTGGCATGGAAAATGATCGTGATTGACACTGGATTACCTAGCCTTGCCTTTTCCTTGATAACCATGGAGATTGTGGGTGTATTTGTTGTTTGTTTTAGTTGGTTCTCATGTTTCCTTATCTTGGTGGGTTGAGTTATTAGTCCTAGAATCCCTGGTTGGACAAACGCTTTGGAAGCCCCGTAACAACTTGGGTTGAGTGACTAGTCCTGGAAGCCTTGGTTGGACAAACACTCTGGAATCCCTTGGTGGGTTGAGTTACTAGTCCTGGAAGCCCTGGTTAGAGAAATTCTCTAGAAGCCTGGTAAAAGTTGTGGGTTTGAGTTACTAGTCCTAGATAGAGACCAATCCGATGATGATTTGGTGATGTCTGACCATGAGGTTGAATCACTATTTGATGGGTTGAGGTGGATAGCCTCTAGAAGCCCTGGATGGTTTTGCAATGATGTGTTCTATGAGATTCCACATTCATGCTTGGAATAGGGCATGAGGGTGAATGACTGAAGAGATATCTGGCTCATCCATTCTATGGTTAGGTGGAACGTGGAAGTCCCATCCCAGCTTTGGATTTTGCATCATCAATATGAGGTTATTTCTCCTTGTATTTCTATGAGTATTATACTAGACTATACATGGTTTATATGGTTGTGATTTCATTGGTATTTATACTGCTATTATGTTGGTTACGTATGTGTTTTATGACAGTATGTATGGATCTCATCGTTTTTTTCTTTGTAAATGAATGAACAATGCATCTATGACCTAATGGATAACTTGGGAGTTAATATGTTGAGGCCTCAATGTCTCTTAGTGATTCTCAGCTAAGTATGAGACCCCAATGCTCAGATCTATTATTTACACCTATATCTTACATATTCATGATATGCTTAACAAAATGCCTGTCATGGCTAGTAGGGGCCTAGTCAAGGTCTCATTCAAGTGATTTCATTTATACTATAATTTCCTTGTTATTTTACTACTCTAAAAATGTGATTCAATTCTGGGCAGTACCTTGGGTTCTAGGCCTAAAAACGTGTCTCAAATCTTGGGGACACTGGTGTAACATTGTGCAAAAGAGTCCCTAGACGCTGGCTTGCAGGCCTGTGGGAGCATCTAGAGGTCCCTAGATGCTAACATGCCATAGCATGAGAGCATCCAAAGGTCAAGTGGTCCAAAAGCTCAGTGGGACCCAAGGGATAGTTAGCAAAAAGGTTGGATTAGTTCACGAGGTTCTTAATGCAGATGTTGAATGTTTGTATGGTGTGCTTCCATCGATTCCACTTCCTTAACGTGACTTAGGAGGTTGAATAATATCATAGTGGCCTCTCATCGCATGTTTACTCTGATTGATCGGTTTCTTGGGTAGATGTGGGAGGAGGGTGTTACATACCCAAGAGGTATCATTTGAATGGCTAAACCTACTTAAATCCTCTTATCTAACCTGAAATAGGTGAAGGTGACAATGAGTGTCATATATGTCTACTTCATGGTCAATGAATGGTATATTATCTAAATTAACAGGGTATTGAGGAGTAAGGTTTTCATATTTCAACATAGTAATTATGAAAAAGACAAAGAGTAGTGGAAGAAGTTACCTGAGAATATTTCTTGGAGACTCCTAGCTTGTAACTAACTTGATGTCCATAACTATGAGTGAAAATGGTGCCCTGTACAAGAATAATTGTATAACAATTACATTCATGAGCATCGTTGTCCTTCCCTCTCACAAATAGAATAATAGAATACCTTCCCCCCTTTCTCCTCTGTCAACTCCTTTCTTTTCCATTGGGCATGAACTTCAAAATCCCTTCAAAGAGTATTTTCATTAGCGACTTCATTGATCACATCATGCTAACATGGAATTCCACATCAATTATCCATGTAAACTACCTTGTCAACATTATTATGTCCACTTGTGCATGTATATATTCAATGCGTTGCTTATTTGTCCATTAAGTCACCTGCCTTTCCATCCTTTGGATGTGCACCAACATTGTCCTTGCTCATTTCTCCAAATCTTGTCATGATACGTGAAATCACCCTTGGCAATACAGTTGGTAATGCTCACCCCCGTGGTGGTTTTAATTTGGTGAGAGGCGATCCTTGCAATTAATCGCATCTATTGATCATACGTAGGTGGTTTGGCGTGAATCCCAACCACGACTCCCCTACCCCACTAAAAATCAACCATGGGGGGTCCATGATTCATAGAAGCCATTAGATCTAGCACTCTTGTGGATTATTGATGATCCAACACTTGAATGCATGCATCATCTAACCTTTTTCTACTTTGCATGAAACCTTTGGAAAAAAATATATTTTAAATAGAGGAGGAATGACCTGTTATAGAGTTTTATGAACCCAGAGGATGTTTGTAGGTAGAAAATTTATGAATGAGATTGTTATCTCTGCAATTTTTAAGAAAATTTAGATTGGAAATCATTTTCTCTCTAGATAATCTTAATTTCTCGAATTTTGATGTGTTGTCCATCATGTCCCTTCCATGGTAGGACTTGATGTTATTAAATAATGAATCCATATAGGTGAGGAAAGTTTTAAATAGAGGAGAAATGACCTATTATAGAGTTTTATGAACCCAAAGGATGTGTGCAAGTAGCGAATTTAGGAATGAGATTGTTATCTCTGCAATTTTTAAGAAAATTTAGATTGGAAATCAGTTTTGCTCTGGATAATCTTAATTTCTCGAATTCTGATGCATTGTCCATAATGTCCCTTCCATGATAGGACTTGATGTTTTTTATCTCAAATCTCTATAAAGTTCACGTAACATCATAATCCAAACTTTTTTCCCCATGCACTTAAACCTTATAACCTTTTTTTTAATGATATCTACACACACACACACAAACAAACAAGAATCCTTTTGCTACATCAACTCCCACAAGGGTTGAAACCATTGCTTGTAGCATATGACTTCTTTGTTACATCAAATCTACCTTATCCTCCCACAATTTACTTTTCTCAACAATGTCCTAAATCATGGCTTCCATTGCTAAGTGTTAGACCCTTTTGAGATGTTTCATTATAGAGTTTGTATGACCCAACATGTCTACTGCCACCTAACCACATATCACATAATTGAGTGATGAGTCTCCCAATAATTGATCAAGAGAACTCCAATTTCATATGAGGTTGCCCAATTTGCTAATAAGTTTGCTAGATAATTATTATGTCTAAAAACATGTATGGCTTTGATATCAACCATAAAACTCAAATAAGTTTCAATCCTTTGAAAAATGATATTAAGATTAAGTTCTAACTTAAAAAAGTTAACATAAAATTACTTCCATTCATGAAATCTCTATAAATTCACCATTCCATTCATTTCCTTCATTCTATGTTTCATTTTACTTCAGGGATTGCCTTACTGAAAGCTTCCAAGGTAACTCTCCGCAATAAATGTTTTATTGAACATATTAAGAGCTTCTGAAGTAATTCTCATACTCCTCATTTTATATATATATATATATATATATATATATATATATATATTATAGTTATATATATTTATATATATATATATATATATGAACACTTCGAAGTTAAATGACTAGTAGAAATAGTTAAATTTTTATTTTAGTGTACACTGCATAGAGGAAGAACATAAAATTTCATTTGCACATCTAAAATTAGAGGGCCATACCATAGCCTGGTGGAGGAACTACCCAAAAATTCCAATACTAAATGGAGATCCTTTAGTGACTAAGTGATGCATTTCAAACTTTTCATAAGGTCACAGTTCTACCCTAATGGGTATGTAGAGGATCAGTGTATTTGGTGGCATACTTTAGACAAAGACAAGGGCAGAG
Source organism: Pinus tabuliformis (assembly GCA_031772625.1). NCBI lineage: Eukaryota > Viridiplantae > Streptophyta > Pinopsida > Pinales > Pinaceae > Pinus > Pinus tabuliformis. The sequence goes on along the minus strand of CM062817.1, from coordinate 1,661,484,522 downwards.
TGGATAGGAGTACATCAAATAATTTAGGAATATGGAAATAATGTTAGATATATCCCAAAAGAACCCAACCATAAATCTCAAGTATCTAGGGGATCTACACAGCCATATACAGAAGCAAGTGATTTTTTTCAAACCTAGAATGGAATATGAGGCATGCCTATAGAAACGATACCTAGAGAACATACACCAAAGAAAGCGAAATCAAGTGGATTAAAGAAGAAGGTGTGTCAAGAAGCTTCCAAGGATATGAAGAATAAGTAGAAAGGGGGAAAATATTAAAATATCGTAGCCAAAGCACACGAGAGATCTTTTTTCACTACATTTTTTGAGATATGTTTCAAGGATGTTAGGCTTTCTAAATGTTTTTGAAATTAGTCTCAAATAGGTTAGTTCATAATTTTCACTAGAAATTTTTTCTATGAGGTTTCAGACCATGCAACTGGGACCACATTTAGGTGAAACCTTAGTGAACATCTAGTTCAAATTTCATATCTTATTTCACTATAATTTTAGATATATGTTCTAAGGATTTCCAGGTTCCTCAATGCTCTGGAAATCAATTTCAAACATGTCAGATTGATTTTCTCACAACATATTTTATCTTTGAGATTTTAGATAGTGAAAATTGGATCATATTAAGGATAAATATCAAGGAACATCTGGTTCAATTTTCAAAATTGGGGTCGCTATACTTTCAGAGTTAGACCATGTGCAAGTTATGGTTTGTGAACAGTCCTGCAATAAATTTTAAATGATTACGCTCAGTATTTTTTCTATATATTCCTGTCTAAGACTTCTTAGTCTATGAAATATTCAAGAAGTTTAGGAGACAAACATAAGTTCCTCGAAAAAAATTTCAAAAAGATACTTGAATAATTGGACACATGGCATGCTATACAAGTTGCTCATTGGAAGAGGCCAAAAATAAAAATGTTTAGGGAAAGTTACTATAACTTTCATTCGACAAATCAAATTGTAGTCACACCCATGGAATTGTAGAAAATATGTATAATAGTATTACAAAACAAATTTTAATATTTGGAAGGGCTCAAATATTAGAGATATAGCAAGAAAAATTCCATCAATTCAAATTTTAACCAAATTAAGGTACGTAATTTAAAAGTGATCTAATTGTTGATTAAAAGATCCCTTTTTTTTGGTGGCTAAAAATTATGATAAAGAGGAGTTCTATTTGTTAGCGTCTAGATTTACCTCAGGCTGAGAAAGGCAGGATGCAGGGCCAACATCAAACCACGCTTAACTTGGTAGCTAGCCCTACTAGGTTAGGAGAGGGCTCTCTCCAGGTCAATCTCAACAAATTATGATTGATGAGGGCTTGAGATGACTGATAGAAATACTGATCTTAGGCTAGGTATATGTGTGAAAGAGTTTGATTGAATGAAATGATGTTTTTGTTAGCTCTAATGGAAAGGCAAATTTTGGGTGTGGGGAATGAGGCTTAGTCTTGCAGAGATCTCAATGGGGCAAGGTAGGAAACTAATTTTGGCACTTCAAATCGAATGAGGTGGAGGGATTAGACAGGTGAGGAGTTGAAGAGGGCAAAAGAAGCCATGGATCCTCTCCAAAAAGCTGAAAACATCAAGAAACTAAAGCAAACCTCAAGTAGAGCACTGCAATTTCAATGGATTCTACTTACACTCTTGTTTGATTTAGCTAGGAAGAAATAAGATAGGAATGTCATACATAACACATAACTAAATTCACCATTACAGAGAAAATCACTATACCAAAGAAAATGCCACAGGGATCCCAAAGAGGGTTGCAAACCCTGGTCTCAATTCCTTAGCCAAAATCTTGATACAGTGTATAATGAAGCTCCTTACTTTCTCAAAAGTCCAACCATGCCAATGACTGAAAAACTACATAATATAGACAAACCATAGCTCATCCTAGCCTCTAGGGGTCTAGATCACATGTTTAGGAGCTGTTTCAACTAATTCTAAACTGAGAACTAGAAATCAGGCAACAGAACAACATGCCTCTAGAAACAAGGGAACTGATTCATTCAGTTTCAAACAACTTTTAAAAGATGAATATACCTCCATAAGAGAAAATTTGAAATATCTACATCATGATCCATCCATTTACATTGAATTACATCACAAATTTGACACTAAGAAGGTGAAAAAGTCAAACTGGCAAAAGATAGGCAAAAAACAAAGCATTCTTGGTCAAACTGGGCCAAATTTCCTCTATGCACTGCCCCTAATTTCTCTATGCGTAGTTCATGTTTGGAGCCACTTTTGGAGGCCTTCCCGGTGTCCAAATTTGCTCCAAGTGTGCTTGTTGGAAAGGCCTACTTGTCAACGTTCCAACCCAAGTCTAATTTTCCAATTTGGCATCCATTTTTACCTCCAAAAGTCAGTTCTCCCAACACTACTTCCTGTGTGTCAAAATAGGGGTAGTGAGGTCATTTTTATAGTGTTTTTGACCTTTTTGAGGGCTCAAAACCTGTCCAAATTTCTTGGCCATTGGTAGGAAAGCATATTTTTCCATGCCACATCCAAAAATGCTGATTTTTGTTCATTTGGAGGCTCCTGTAAAAAGCAAGCGCCAGGTGGCACAGCACATAGAGCAGAAAATCCTGTTTTTTGTGCCAAAAATTCTAAAAATGAAAAAAGTGCCCCAAATTTTTTGAAAATTGGGCTGAGTCTTCTTCATCAAGCATTGTGTTGGGCCAAGGAAGCCTCAGCCAATATCTGAAGTCCTTCTTGCTCCTTTTGCCTCCTCAATGCCCTTTTCAACTTTGCTTTCAAGCTCCTAATTCTTGCCTTGCAAACTTTGTTTCTTGCCATGTAATGATAATCCATATACCTAAAAAATGTCTTCTCCCTGTTGGCCTTCTCTAGCATCCTTTCCCAAGTTCAATTTTTTCCTCTCAAGCCAAGATTCACGCTCAGCTTGAATTTCCCTTTCAAGTGTTGTCAACTTGGTTTTCCTTCTCTTAGTAGCTTGTTGATTGCTTGCATGTTTTTGAGCTCCATGGATGAGTGGGACTAATGAGGGGAGGATTTGATGCTAGCTGTAGGTTTTGGGGAATGAAAGGGTTTAGGTAATAGTATTTAGGCTTTGGGATAGCAATTAGGGTTTAGAAATGTGTAGCTAGGGTTTGGGATAGTGGGAGTTAGGAATATGGGGTTAGTGAATTTAGGGATATGGGAATTAGGGATATGGGATGAAACTAGAAAATGAATGTGGGAAACAAAGAGTGTGGGAGTGAGGAAATGGAATTTGGCAAGAAAAACACAAACTACAAACCCTAAGCACTTGTTTTTGAGTGAAAATTGCAAGGAAGTAGGGTTTGAGTTTTGTCTCACTATACCACCATAAATTTTAAGAAAAACTCATTCACTAGCATCGAAAGAAAGATTGAATTACTTGCACACCATAGGATTGAGAAAATTGGAATTTTGAGAGAGTTTATGGGTGAAATTGGGCTTACAGCTCTATGCGCCGCGCCACAAACCCAATGCGCCGCGCCACCAAACCCAATGCGTCGCGCTTTTTGCAGGAGACTTTTGGAGACCTTCCTGGCGTCCAAATTGGGCGCATGATAGCTCATTGGAAATCCTATTGAGTCTAAATTTTAACCCAACTAGAATGTTTCAATTTGGAGTTCATTTTCCCTGTCAAAAATCAAATCTCCCAAGACTGGTCAAAATGTCCCAAATGAGGCGGCCTCAAGGCAGAGTGCTGTTGCAGTCAACTTTGGAAGGTCTTCCTCAACTCCAAATTGATCTCATGATAGCTCATTTGAAATATCTTTGTGTATAGTTATCATTTGACTCATCAAGTAAGTCATTTGGCCAACCAAGCTAGGAGAAAACTTGATTTTCCCAAGGTCACTTTAGAGGTGCATCAATTCTCTCGAGGAAACTATATTTTTGACATTTCTCTAAAACCATGACACTTGTGTAAAACGTGAAGGAGGTTTTTCTTCCTTGGCATATTTTGGAAAAAAAACTCTCTCAATTTTCCCAAATTCATCTTTTCGTGCTCAGAAACATCATTGGAGTAAAACCTACCCCGATGTGTGGAACAGGGGATTTGTCGAAATGAAGCGAAATGAAGGGGATAAAGGGATTCTAAATTCTTGAGAAAATTTTGGGAAGTAGGGAGGGATGTTAGAAATTAGGGTAAATTATAATTTCAAATATTGAGTGAGGGGAAGGGGTCCAAAAGGGCAAAACACGGGCCTAATCTAGAAAATTGTCAAGTTGTAGCAAGAAACTAGGGTTTGTGCGAAAATGAGGAATTTGGGGGATCTCAGTGACGGGAAGTGTTTAATAAGGTAAATTAAGGATAGGGGAAGGTGTATGAACATCAGGATACAATTTTTGCTAATGATTTGACCATCCAAGAGAAATTACCTTCAAAATCCTAGGAGAGGGAAATGAACCTTACCTAGGCACAACTGAAGCATGAACAAGGTGTACTATGACCCATTGGAACCTGGCATGATGACGACAACCCTCTGAATGATGGTACACTCAGATAAGTGGTGACATGGACCGACATTTGGACAACTTTGGAAGGAGTAAAAGCAAACCCTAGACCTAATACCTAGTGACCAATTTTGCTTGAAGACTCACTGAAATGACAAAAATTGACCTTGACACCTTAAAATCACTTTGTAAGAGCATGTTTGATCACCAGAGGAAGGCTTCAAAGAATAACACTAACATTATTAATATTTCCAATATGCCTTCAAAGAAATTTACTACACCAATTAAATCGATTGAAGGCTCATCCTTAACTCATGAAGAAAGTGAAGACTTAGAATTTGTGTTATCTCAATTAGAGAATAAATTTAATGAAAGAGATGGTAGTATGTTGAAAAATGTGGATTTATCTCGTTCTTCAAAAATTTTTAAAAGAGAAATAGAAAAGAATATGAATAGAAATAATGAAGAAATGAAAAAATCCTTCAGGGAAGAAGTAAAAGAACTGAAAAAATTCTATTAAAGGATCTTCCTAAGAGAGATGTGGATATAAAAGGAAATCATGAACATAAGGAGAAGCAAGATGTTGAGAATTAATTTCATATGAGGATTATGTTATTACAATTGGAGGGCAAAAATTTTTAATCATGAAACCCATAATCATGAACTTTCAATCCAAGATCCACATCATCGAGTCTTCAAGTCTGCACCAAGGAACTACTACATTTTGAAGATCGATATGAGGACATTTGTTAGTAATGATCCAGTAACATGGATATTTTGGATGGAGTAATACTTTGATTGACAACAGGTGGCATCCTTATAACAAATTAATATCACATCAATTATTTTGGAAAAATACCAACATATATGGTATCAATGGATTTATGAAAGGAAAAAGGGCTCTGTTATATCTTGGTCCATTTCTATAGAGGAGTTAATAGCACATTATGGCGATATAAGAGCAATACATTCTTCGATCAATTGGTAAATATTAGAAAAACAATTTGAATTATAGAGCACATTTAAAATTTCCAAAAGTTGAGTCTCAAGTTAAAGAATATTTCAAATGATAATATGTTAGACCTATCCATGGGAACTTTAAAGGAAAGCATCCAACATGAGGTGCATCTCTTTGAACCTAAATCTCTAAAGTGTGCTTTCAGTTTGGCAAGGAAAGTTGAAAGTAAAAATATGGCCACTAGAAAATTAGTCACTAATAATTATAGCAAAGATCATGCTCCCTCTCCTAAACCTACAAGGTTGACTCCTTAACAAATGGATGGAAGAAGATAAAAGGGACTATGTTTCAACTATGATAGAAAGTACAATAAGAGGCATTATGTGATGAGAATAATCGATTATAAATATACTCTGAAGATGAAGAAGATCAAGAATTGGTCCCATCAAAATATTTAGAGCTAGAATAGACTACTCCAACAATACCCTGTCATGCATCAATTGGAATCAATACTCCACAAACCCTCAAGATAGAAGGATATATCAAAATGTAAAAGGGAACAATGTCGATTGATTCAAATAATACCCATAACTTTATCAATTACAAATTATCATCACTTCTTTATTGTTTCATATATCTAGCACCAAAGCTTCATGTAATGATTATAGATAGAGACACCATAAATTGTGCAACGAAGTGTCACAGTGTTAAGCTCAATATGGAGGAGTATTTGTTGGAAAATCCCATGATTGCAATACAAATGGGTGGTGTTGATGTTCTATTAGGGGTCTAATGGTTATAATCATTAGGAACAATGACCTTTAATATTCAAGACCTATTCATATTATTTACCCTAAAAGGAAAAGAAATTGAGCTTAGAAGTATCCAAGGGAAACCCAGTAAAGTGATAAGCTCTTAAAATATGAGAAAATTACTCAAAAATGGGCACTAGGGTGTAATGGAAAAATTATGTTCACTACATCTTCAAGCGTCAATATCATCTATGTCAAGCGATCTCCATAAAGTTATCAATAATCATCCCAAGGTATTTAGATTAATGCTTAAGGATCTTTCACCTAATCAATATCATGACCATGTTATTCATTTGTCATTGGTGATTGTACCAAAAATAAATGAAGAAGGGAAAGTCATACTAGACGTAGAAACAATCATTGAAACAAGGATTAAGTAACCTAGCAATTATGGAGTACATCATCAAACAAAAAAACCTACCAATAGAAGAGATGACATGGGAATATGATGTATTAATGTAGAATCACTAGCAATTAGTCAAGTGTTGAGGGGAAGACTTGTTTGAAGTGGAGGGGAATGTTAAGCACTATATAAGGCCCATGTTAACCATAAAACCCCTTATTATTCCCTGGATATGGAATGATTACATTTCTATTTCTATATTTTTATGTAGGAAAGAACCCCTCATGTTCCTGTTTTATTATATTTGTACCCCTTGTCTCTTATATACACTCTATGATATACACGAAGGAGGCCTAGTCTTAGAATAATCAAATATTGTCTTTTGTAAATTGTATTCAATGTAAAAGGAGATTTCTCTGCTAAAGAGTACTATAATTATTAGGTTCTTATCATTTTTTAAGGCATAAGGATCATAAAAACTTCTCATGCCCATAGATTTGAGTAATTAGGTGGAAATCAATTGAGACGTAGAGGAGAAGATTGTATGTAGATCAGTGCAGAAGGGGTTGAATCTAAGTAGTCTTTAGCAACATTAAGAGAAGGAAATTACCAAAATCTTCCATATAAAGATATAAGTCAAGAATATGGAAATTAATGCTCTATTCTACTCAAGGCCATAGGAAAATATAATAGTAATAAATCTGGTCAAGAATCTACGAATAGAGACTTATGATGATCCTAGCTCATATCCATTGGGTTGGGTCAATAAGAAGGCAAACATAAAGGTAGAAAAATAGATAAGGATCGAATTTTCTATTAACGTTGATTTAATTGATGAAGTAGAATCGGATGTAGTTCCACTTGATGTATGTGGGGTTGTGTTTGGGAATCCTTACATGTACAAGTGAGTGTGATATTCATGAAGAAATCCAACTAATATCAGCTCATCAGGGATGAAAAATTCTTCATCATCAGTGTGAAAAAGGGTAATCCAAAGATCTTTCTAGTAAGTTCAAACCAATCCAAAAACTTGATGAATTCTAACAAGAAAAATGTTTTGTCATTTTAGAGAAAATCACTCTGTAGAAGAGTTTATGAGAGCTAAGTTATCCTTGAAGGGGTGACTAAGGAATAAAATAAAAACAGAAGAGTTTCTACAGGCATACTTGGATGTGTTTGAGGATCCTAAAGGGTTACCACTGATCTGAAAATGAAACTAATTGTTTTTGTTGTGCAAGGTATTCATTGCGTTAAAATATATGCACAAACTATTACTGTTGTCTTGCAATTGAAACAAAGAGTTTTGGGTAAATTTCTAAGTCTTCTGTGTGAAGGAGGATTATCTCAATTTAATTTTTATCATATCAAATCTGAAAAACACAGCAAGATAAATTCACATAATATAACACAGCCGATGATAAGGCAGTTCACCCCTCCTGGGCTACATCTGTCGGGTCCAAGGCTCCCAAATGGGCATGTCCTTGCTTGAACTAGATGCTCAAAATGGTTATATAGTGAGAAGAAAGCCTAAACAAGAAAAATATGTTGTGAAATTGAGTTTAGAACATAGAAAATAGTTAATAATGACTTTTGGTTCACCTCCAAAGGCTAACCATAGCCCAATACAACTCCAACACCTCCTAGGCCCTAATGGCTCTCCAAGATTCTTCACTGCAAAAACACCTAAAGATAAACTCTGATGGATCTAAATCCTATACCAATGGCTCCAGAAGGATGAGAAGATATGAAATCAAAAATAATTTCATCCAAAAAGGTTCCTCCTTCCAAAAGTTATGACCAACTGAAGTTTTGTCCAGTTTCACCTAGAAAAACTCCACCAAATTTGGTGAACTGGTAGTTAACTTCGAAAAAAATGGAAAACGCGCCAAAATTGGCTGACTCCGCCAAACTGACTGCCAACGTGACCGTAACCGCTGGCTGAAAATGCGCGCATGTTGATGAGCCCTAGAAATGGGTAATTATATGGGCTCATTTTGCCTCTTAATTCGACTTAATCCACCATTCTCATTAGTTTATTGCATGTTTTTGATTATATTTATGCTAATATAGTGAATTGGGTTAGTCATTAAGCCAAAAAGTCTAATGTGTGCTTTATGCAGATTTTTGGTCAATTTTGAGACAAAATCAAAGGTTTAATGAGCATTTGGTAGCCAAATTCGAGGAAGAACAATGGAGAGGATTTGTAGGAGGGTGTATCCTTCATTTATGAACCCTTACCTTGAATTCTCCATCAGAAACTCAGAGCATAAGCAACCACATGAGTCCATCCAAAGGGCAGCTGAGCATGTAAAGAAGGATTGATGTTTATCTACAGTTTTGGGAAGCTGAGCCCCTTGATTTTAGGAGAGTTGTTGGAGGCTCGAGTTGTATAAATAGCAGGGCTTAGGTGCTTAGTTTTTTTAGTTGGATGTTAGCCAGTTCTTAGTATATTTTCGCACTCTTGTGTAGCATTGTACTCAGCTCATTTTCGAGCTCTTTTTGAGACAATTTTTATGTGATGTAACTGCTATTTTTGATAATGAAGATGAATGAATTTTTGAGCCAGCACTAATTTTTCCCAGAGGGTTGAAGCTCTTGGGTTAGGGCCCAACCCAAGCTACCTAGCACCTCCTTTTTGTACTTATATGTTTTTGTTTCCATTCGTGAATTAATTTTTGCTGCATATACTCGTTTTACTTCATTAGATTAGGTTGCTTGTGATGGTTAGAATAGTTGTTTTTGCTTCAAGTTGCTTAAGTAAGTTGTTGTAGTAATAGAAAAAGATCCAAAAAGGCTACCAGCAGGTCTTGATCTCCTTTCTCCCTCCTTGGGACAATGATCTGAGGTCAAGGCACTACTGCTACCACCAAAAACATAGTTTTTGCTCTTTCATGCGATTGGTAGTGTGATACTTTGATTTGGAAAAGTTGATATTGGTTCAGATTTAATTGCTTAGATCATTTTATGCCCTTTTTCCATAGTTATCTCACATGCTTTTCTATTCATAAGGTGTTGTTCAACATTTTTCTAGTTTTAGGTCAGAAATTAGGTTAAGATAGACAAAACTCTGATTTTCGGTTCTTGCTTTGGTCAATTTTGAGAAGTAAGTGTGAAAAACTCTTGTAAAACATTCCAGATCATCATCCCTCCATAAAACAACCAACACTAGCTCACCTCTTATAGATCCCCCAGCTCATCTACCACATTTCACTAATCTGCCCTAATTTCTATGTTGCTTTTCCATAAAGTTGTTTTCTCACCATTTTAACAAATCTAACCATCTCGTTTGTCCCTGATCTTCCTTAATAAGTTATAGACCCCTCAACACCTTCATCCAACCTTCATTTCCCCTTTCCCATCATTTTTCCACCTTCAAACCTCCAAAAACCACTTTCAGCCTCCTCCTGTAGATCCTCCTGTAGATCCCCTGCAGCCTCCTGTGGAATTTCCTGTGAGTGATTTTTCGAAGTCTAATCAAAATGGAAGTATTTAGAAGAGTACTAGGAACTTCTTAATACCTCTCCACACCTTCCTTATGATCTGCAAAAGCCAACTCCATCTTCCTTTACCACCAAACCTCCGCACAATCACAACTAGTCAAATCACAAGCATAATAATTCCACATAAAAATACTCAAAAGTACAAAAAGATGATTTCTTCTCATTTCTATTCAGAAGTAGCTTGAATAAATGCAATTTACCTTTTCAGTAGTCAATGGTACCCATTTTAGTAGTTTCCATCTCTTTTCTTGCACAGGTAGGGTTAGTGTGTAAACTAGGGTTTGCTAGGGTTTGTGTTTCATTCCAGTTTCCCTTATCTTTCTCCAAATAGAATAGCCCCTGCAGAGGTAGCTCCATTTCATCATAGTTAAAGCTTCTTTTGAGAACTCATAGAAGTTGGCTTAAGCTCTTAGCAAACTTGCACCAGCGAATCAAGTGACATCCTGCAGTAAGAGCTAGTACTTGTGCATACAGCACTGTCGCTTCCAAGTTTTTTACGAACTACCTGGTTGATAAAAGTAAAGAAGGAAGCCCTAGGAGTTGCAGCATTATTGCTACAATACTAGAGCTCACCACTCTTTTTGGTGCCGTTGCCAGGGAAGCGTCAGAGTATTTTGTGATTACTACTTTTTTTCTATTTTCTACTGCAACATTCTGCTAAATAGTTTATTTTAGCAAAAGAAGAGTAGTTGTTTCATTTCAATTCTGCAATTTCAATTTTGTAAAAGTATATTAGACATTTCATGCTTTCATTTCATTTCTGCAATTTCATTTCCGCAACAGTAGATTAGACATTTCCTGCCTTCATTTCAATTCTGCAATTTCATTTCACCAAGCATAGGTTAGGCATTTCCTGCTTTCATTTCAATTCTGCAATTTCCATCGAGCAAAGTAGCTTAGTTGTCTCCTGCTTGCATTTCAATTCTGTAATTTCCATTTCAGCAAGATTCATTTATGTTAGTTGCAATTTGTTGTTCAATCCATTTCAGTTTTGTAGGTACAAGCAGAAAAAACAAAAATCACCCAAAAAGATATTTCCTTTCATGCCTCATAGGAGTAGAGATAATTCAGAAAAATATTTGCCCAACACCCCGACTGCTTCACACAGCCAACCTTCTCTCTTCTTTGGTGGCTGCAATCAAGAAACACCCTTAGGTAACAACCAAACATATTTGAAGAACCTATAGGGGAAGAAGAAGAAGAAACCCATTCCTCTGGAGCCAATGGATGAAAATAAAAATGTTGGGAGCAGTACCTTGTCTTCCAACTCATCTCTTAGAAGTGAATTTGAGAATCGGCTGGAATATTTCATGAGCGAGATGAGGCAGATTCTTGCCATGCATATCAAAAGAAAACAAGAGGAAGCAGAGAGGGATTTGGCCATTTTTTTTCCTAGGTGCACCAGGAGGCATCCTAGGAATGAATGTCCATGGAAATCTATAGAGGTTTGTTCAATCTGTGAAGAAAATCATTCTATAGACAAGTGCCTTCCTTGTGCAGATTTAAAGCTATCTACCAAGGGGCTGAAGTAGTCACTAAACAGACCTATTACATAGACCAAAGGAGGCCGCATGGACCTAGACCATATCAGCAGGGGATGCAAGGGACATCTCAGGCATACTACAACCCCAACCAAGTCACTTCTATACCTTCTTGGGCCCCCCCTGCTCATCCTTCCTAGTCCATGCCTCCTCCTTGGTCCTTCACATCTCCATATTATGCCCAACCAGTTGCTCATCCATTTCACCCCTATGCTCAGCCACAACCTCAGTGGAATGCACCTCATTAGGGGTGGAGGCCCCAGTATAACTCTCCTCCCGCTCTTTTGCCTCCACCACCTGCTCAACCACAACCATTGCCTCCTGCTCCACCAAGGCAACCCCAAATGCCTACTCAACTAAACCCGAACCTGAATAACAGACAGGCCCAACAAGTATATAGTGGGGAACCACCATTTCCAAACCTGCACATTGGAGTAGCTCAACCCAATTGCAAAGATGAGGTACAACACTTCCAAACAACTCCTCTTGAGCTCAATGATATTCACCATAGCTTAGGAAGAGTATTGCAAAAAAGAGATTATATTGATATCATTGAAGGACCACATCCAGCAGAAGAAGATGCAAAAGAGAAGATCAAGGAACCATGGGCTGCACTTGATGAAGAGAAGACATCAGAATCAGAGATCGAGAGAGCTCCCTCATGGTTACCATCAAATCCTCCATGTATTCAAGAGAAGAATCAACAAAAAGAGGAAGATATGAAGGTCATGGTAGGAGAAGACATGAAGAATGATCCAAATCAGTAGAAAGGCCAAGGACATCACAACTATATTGAGATATGGTTCCAGACGGTCACTAAGGTGTAGCATCACTCTCTTCCTCAACTATGCTTGATCCCTTCAAAGTCAAATCATTTGGTCTCTGAAATCCGAATATATGTCAAAGCATACATTTCAAGCCTCCACATCAATTTGTCTATCATCTCGATGTGCACATGGCTCCATTGGAAGTATTCTTACACTTGAAAATGATTTTGTTTTTCAAGTAGGGTAGGGTAGAGAAAAAAAAAAATGAGGAAAAAAATAAAAATCTAAAGTGAAAACCTTCTCGGAGGCACCTCAGATTGGTTCATTGATTGAAAACCTCCATGAGGAAATTAATGGGTTAGAAAGAAGAGAAAAGAAAAAGATAATAAGATCCCTGGGTGAAAACCTCCCTTGGAGGCGCCTAGGGTAGGCAATTAGGGTGAAAACCTCCTTGAGGCGCCCTAGTTGTTTCAAAAAAAAGAAAAAGAAGAAAAATGAATTTCCAGTTGTATTGCAGGTCTACAGGAGAACTTCAGAAAGCAGCAGTAGGTGCCAAGAGAGCTTTGAAACCAATAACAGCACCTATCCTACCTTCCCTCACCCTTCTCCATCATTCTTGACATTCTTTCCACCTCACTGTGCTTCTTTTCTGAAAACTGTGTTTTCTACAAGAGACTCCTGTAGAAATTACAGAGAGCTAGAAATGGATTTTAAAAGCAGTTTGGGGAATAGGGAAGCTTCATAAAGGGTTTATAAATCCCCCTGCAATCTTCAAACCTCTCTTCCATCATTTCCAAGTCTGCATTACAACCCAAGCTCATTTTTTCTTACTGTCCAAAAAACTGCAAAATGCTCTGATACAAAAATACATAGAGCAGAAATTTGTTTTTTTCCTAACTTGAAAATCGTGCATCCATTTAAAAAATTGTTTCATGTGGAGTTGTATAGGGATGATGGAAACATGCCCAGGCAATTTCAGCTGATTCCAGTTCATGGTTTCCAAGAAATCAACCTCCATCACCTTCAGCCATTTTTTCATTTTCTCCATATCCGTGCATCCATTTAAAAACTTGTTTCATGGGGAGATGCATATGGGTGATAGTAACATGCCCAAGAAATTTCAGCCAATTCTAGTGCACAGTTTCCAAGAAATCGGCCTCCATCACCTTCAACCATTTTTAATTTTTCTCAAAATTCGTGCATCCATTGACCACAATTTTTCTATGGAAGGTGTATAATGATGATGGAAACATGCTCAGAAAATTTCAAGTCAATCCAGTCTACCGTTTGGGAGATATGGACAAAACAAGTCACTGTCCCATTAAAATCTAGCATCAACAACATGAGCATGCAAATCTGAAGGATGAAGCAGACTCCTACAACTTAGATCCAGCCAGAGGATGCCTGCATAAGAAAAATAGTCACACATCAGATAGCAACAAAGCATAGTAGCTAATACCCTTAAAACTCAAGCTCCAGAAGCATAATCGATGCAGTCATAGATGATAAAACACACAAGGAACCAGTCCTGATCAAAGATCACTAGCATGAGGTATCCAAGCCACCAGTTTAGAAGCCACGAGCACCAACAGCAGTAGAAATCCATGAACATAGTGCCAAATTCTGAGCATGCAACAACACGATAGCGACTAACAGGTAAGTGACGAAACCCGTTCCTCTGTTGCATGAGTATAATTTAGAAACTACATGAACCATTGAGATGGTCGCGATTAAACGAAATCGGTGGCCAGCTAACTAGCCACCCTCATCCAGTTCAACCAAGCCTCATCCAATTCAAATAGCGTTCAGAAGGTGCAGTTAGCACGTGTGGTCCGTCAACTCGGGAAGTGAAACTTAGAACCGGTAGTGGTGGTGGCGTATAATGGGAATGATGGAAGTGATTGTGGGCATACGACCTAAAATATCATAATGGCACTGGAGTAGGGACCAACGGTCTAGATGGGGATAACGTACCCTTCCTGTCACCTCACCTTGTCACCGCAGATCACGCCATACGGTTAAGTCCGCTGCAGTAGAAGCCTCCACCACCTTTTGTTTTCATTTGCATCGACGAGTCTTGGCTACAGCAACTTACCTACCACCGCATAACCTCAGAGCAATCGCTTTCTACCAATTTTTAAAACCCTGCCGCTTATCGGGCTCTACAGGAACTAAAACACAGTGGACAGGAGCCTTTCTACAGGAAGGCCAAAGAGCAGCTCTGCAGAAAGAAAATTCGAAATTTTTTCCAAATTCAAGCTCGAAAAGAGGTAGGCTCAGAAGACCCACTTTGCATGTTATATATCCACAAAAGGTGATGGGATTTGGAGTGAAGTACTGAGTAAAGAAGTGAATTTGCATTGGAAAGTCTATTTATTTTGTGAGAAAGGAAAAAAATTGTCTTGCTCTCTGTGTTGTTTTTTAGAAAAATATTTATTTCCCCCAACAACCCGAGAAGTAAAGGAAGGTTGAGAACAGAGTTTGAAGGGCAGGAAAATTAAAATTCGTTAAAAAGAAGAAACACGAAAAAATCTCTGTTTCAAAGAAAACCTCAGTTGTTCCTTTGTTTTTGGGTTTGAAATTTGCTGCCTTCCTCCTCACCTGATATATTCCAGCAGTCTCTGAAAATCAGCACTTACACAATCCCCATAACGTGGGAGATTTTTATGAACATGACTAAAGAGGATGATATAAAAACTCTCATTGATGACCTTAGTCCATCTGGAAGTGAAGAGGAGGAACAGAAAGGGGAAGCTGAGAAGGAAATCCATGAAGAAGAACAAAACATTAAATTGGAAGAAGAGGAACCCCACACAGAAAAAGAAGAAAAACAGAGAGGAGAAGAGAAACATGACACCACCAAAGATGAGCCTAAAGCAGAGAAGAAGACAGAGTCAAAAGCAAAAAAAGGGAGAACCACAGCAGAGAAAAAGAAGAGGACACGAACTGAAAAGAAGAAGCCTAAGACAGTTTAGAAAAAGGCTGCCACAGGAAAGGCAGAAACTAAACAAGCAAAGGAGAAAACAAAATCAGAGACAATAGACACAAAACCAGCAGAAACAGGAAAAACAGCAAATGAAGAAGAAGAAAAATAGCAGTTGGAAAAGTTGGATGCAAAGCAGGATTCCATGATAAAGAGGAAGATATCACAACAAAAACATGGGATGTCAGGGAATCTGTCAGAGCCATCAAGGATGAAGAGTTAGACTAGTTGCTCAGAGGATGAGCAACCCATTCAGTAGGGGGGTAATGACGAGCCCCAGAAATGGGTAATTATATGGGCTCATTTTTCCTCTTAATTCGACTTAATCCACCATTCTCATTAGTTTATTGCATGTTTTTTATTATATTTATGCTAATAGAGTGAACTGGGTTAGTCATTATGCTAAAAAATCTAATGTGTGATTTATGTCGATTTTTGGTCAACTTTGAGACAAAATCAAAGGTTTAATGAGCATTTGGCAGCCAAATTCGAGGAAGAAAAAGGGAGAGGATTTGTGGGAGGGTGCCCCTTCATTTATGAACCCTTACCTCGAATTCTCCATCAGAAACTCGAGCATTAGCAGCCACATGAGTGCATCCAAGGGGCAGCTGAACAAGTAAAGAAAGACTGATGTTTATCTACAGTTTTGGGAAGCTGAGCCCCTTGATTTTAGGAGAGATGTTGGAGGATCGAGTTGTATAAATAGTAGGGATTAGGTGCTCAATTTTTTTAGTTGGATGTTAGCAATTTCTTAGTATATTTTCACACTTTTGTGCAGCATTGTACTCAGCTCATTTTCAAGCTCTTTTTGAGACAATTTTTATGTGATGTAACTGCTATTTTTGATAATGAAGATGAATGAAGTTTTGAACCAGCACTTATTTTTTTCTAGAGGGCTGAAGCTCTTGGGTTAGGGCCCAACCCAAGGTACCCAACACCTCCTTTGTGTACTTATATGTTTTTGTTTCCATTCATGAATTATTTTCTACTGCATATACTCATTTTACCTCATTAGATTAGGTTGCTTTTGATGGTTAGAATAGTTGTTTTTGCTTCAAGTTGCTTAAGTAATTTGCTACAATGATAGAAAAAGATCCAAAAAGGCTACCAACAGGTCTTTATCTCCTTTCTTCGTCCTTGGGACCATGATCTGAGGTCAAGGCACTACTGCTGCCACCAAAAACACAGTTTTTTCTCTTTCATGCAATTGCTAGTGTGATACTTTGATTTAGAAAAGTTGATATTGGTTTAGATTTAATTGCTTAGATCATTTTATGCCCTTTTTCCATAGTTATCTCACATTCTTTTCTGTTCATAAGGTGTTGTTCAACATTTTTCTGGTTTTAAGTTAGAAATTAGGTTAAGATAGACAAAACTCTGTTTTTCGGTTCTTGCTTTGGTAAGTTTTGAGTAAGTGTGCAGATCTCTTGTAAAACATTCCAGCTCATCATCCCTCCATAAAATAGCCAGCACCAGCTCACCTCTCATAGATCCCCCAGCTCATCCACCACATTTCACCAATCTGCCCTAATCTCTACGTTCTTTTTCCATAAAGTTGTTTTCTCACCATTTGAACAAATCCAACCATCTCCTTTGTCCCTGATCTTCCTTGATAATTTATAGACCCCTCAACACCTTCATCCAACCTTCATTTCCCCTTTCCCATAATTTTTCCACCTTCAAACCTCCAAAAACCACTTTTGGCCTCCTCCTGTAGATCCTCCTGTAGAACCTCCTGTAGATCCCCTGCAGCCTCCTGTGGAATTTCCTGTGAGTGATTTTTCGAAGTCTGATCACAATGGAAGTCTTTAGAAGGGTACTAGGGGCTTCTTAAGACCTCTCCACACCTTCCTTATCATCTACAAAAGCCAACTCCATCTTCCTTTACCACCAAACCTCTGCACAATCACAACCAGTCAAATCACAAGCATAATAATTCCACATAAAAATACTCAAAAGTACAAAAAGATGATTTCTTCCCATTTCTATTCAGAAGTAGCTTGAATAAATGCAATTTACCTTTTTAGTAGTCAATGGTACCCATTTCAGTAGTTTCCATCTCTTTTCTTGCACAAGTAGGGTTAGTGGGTAAACTAGGGTTTGCTAGGGTTTTCTAGGGTTTGCGTTTCATTCCAGTTTCCCTTCTCTTTATGCAAGTAGAATAGCCCTTGTAGAGGTAGCTCCCTTTCATCATAGTTAAAGATTCTTTTGAGAACTCATAGAAGTTGGCTTAAGCTCCTAGCAAACTTGCGCCAACTGATCAAGTGACAGCCTGCAGTAAGAGCTAGTACTTGTGCATACAACACCATCGCTTCCAAGTTTGTTAAGAACTACCGGGTTGATAAAAGTAAAGAAGAAAGCCCCAGGAGTTGCAGTATTATTGCTGCAATACTGAAGCTTACCACATGTGACCACGTCCCTTAACCATCGCACGAAATCGTAACTGTCGGGTTTAAGCCTTTGGTTCCCGCACTAGGGTCATATGGTTAGGGGCTAGCCCATTTTCCACCAAAACTAACTTTAAACAAAATTTAAATATATTTTGTGACCTTAGTATGTTAAGATCCAATGTGCAGGCTGGCCAGTTGGGCCTGTGGGATGGCGGCCACCTGACCCAAGGTCGAATCCTGCGAGCTCCATAAAATTTTTTCCATACCACACCTTGTAGACTTGGGGCCACGTGGTGACATTCGGGCAGGCCACGTGTTAGCTCCCGGTTGGCCATCCAAAACAGAATATTCCCAAGAATATTGTGAGGAATATTCCAAGGAATAGTCCTCATAATATTCTTTTTAATTTTTTTTATTTTTTAAAAAATTCAAATTTTGCAGTTTATTGGGCATTTTCAAAATACAATAACTTCTCCATACGGTGTCGTATTTGAGTGCCGTTCATGGTTACAGGATCGTATCGGCGAGGCCTATCCGGTTGTTCAAGTTGCAAGTGTTTTTGCACACTTTCAATTTTGAGCTTTTTCCCTAGCTCAGACTTGAGCTCCTAATCACACCTCCCAAATGAGAAGCTTTTGGACCCAAAAAGCTCACTGAAATGCTGAAAATGAACTGTACAGAAAATGAGAGAATAACAACATCCTCTTCTCTTTAGCCTTAAAATAATTTCCTGACTTGCCAACTGTCCTCATGGCGAATTTTTACTGAATGAGCCATATACTTGTGTCCAATCCTGACCAAGCTTTCTCGCCATACCAATCTGGCATTCTGAAACCAACAGTGGCCCTTGCTGAAATTTGTGCCCTCTTTGCTTGCATGCTTTTCCATCTCATGGAATCTTGAACCGCTTTGCACTGACACTTCATTCTCTGCACCAATCGACACCAAAGGCACCTTGTGCAACATAAAACATCAACAACAAGTTGACCTGAAATGTGCTATAAAATTGAAACAACCATCAATGTAAAAAGTGTGCACACAATCGACACAAGTAAACAAACATGTGTGACACAATCGACACAAGTTGATAAACAACAAGATACATCTTTACAAACACATGTGTATGTATCATGTACAATGAGCTATATACAGTTTGCTAATTACACATACAACCTCTATGTACATGTGCAACTTCAACTCTTCTTTTCAAATACCAACAACAGGTACATCATCCCAAAAACATGTGGGTGACTAAGAGCTGAACCAAAATGACATTGTTGCAATATAAGTGAGTATCATACTCATCTTTAACACCTCCATGGCAAAATTTTGCAACAACATAAAAATTCCTTCAAACTGAAACTTCTTTTACATGCAATCTTGCATCAACTTTTCAACTGAAATACATGCATACCAATCTGAAATTTGCATGTACAAAATGAGTATGACTTACTGCAGTAATAAGTTAATCCACTTCCTACCAAGCCAACTCCATGGTATTTTTTGTTGCAGCAGCAGTTCTTCATGTGAATCTTCCACATCGATAATGGAATCCATAGATCCACTTGCGCCAATCTTTTTGTCCTCAAGCTGCATGTGCTTTGGACGACTTGTTGGATGCAAGGTACAACAATGAGAAGCATGATGTCCCTTCTTTTGACAAAATGTGCAAACTCCCATCACTTTATGTGAAAGTTTTCTTTGCCTCTTCTGCTTCTTGTTTGACTTCTTTTTCAACCAGCAACTTGAAGCAACATGGTTAAATCCACCACAAAATGTGCAACAAAACTTTCTTTCATTTGAATAAGCAAAATTATCATTCTTTGCTAAGACATAATCAAATTGATCATGTGAATGTTTATACCTCTTTTGCTGCAATGAAGGCTTAACAAAATGGAAATCAACTTGAAAACAAACTTGACATGTTTGTGTATTAGAACTTGGAAAAAAAGTTCTTTTCAAATCTGCATCACATGCATTCAAAGATTTGAATTCTTCACCATTAGATTGCACATATCCAAGACCAACTGATCCAGGTGGATATTGGTGGCCACCTTGCCAAGTCCACCTATAACCCCACCATTGTTTCTCTCAGCATTTTCAGTTTCCTTAATTGTAGCACAACTTACTATTTTTAGCAGTTTTTCGGGTCCTGAACTTCTAGAGCCATTTTGAGGCCCTAAACGAATTTTTTTGGGAAAAATGGGAGCAACATGGGTTCATGGACTGATGTTGCTCTTCCCAAAGTTGTAGTTCTCGGATAGATCTTTCTAACAAGATATTATGCACATCAAATGGAGATCATATGCCAAAGTTACGACCCCGGGAAGTTGATGTACCAATTTACCCAAACGGGGTCCACAGTTTGGTGTTTCATCTTTTAGGGTTAGGTTTTTGGATGTTTAGGGTTTTCCATTGTTTCTCAATAATAAATAGGCATTTCAGCCTCATTGTAACATAGCTCAGAGACATGTAGCCGCCACATCTCTTCTTAGAGATAAGCTACCATCGCCCTAGCTAATTTATTTCCATTTCTTCTTGTAAGCATATTTTCAGTATTTGATATTAATAAACTGAAGTATTATTTCTGTTGCATCTATGTATTTATGGTTATATCTGTCATTTTTTGTGTTCTTGTTTAAATCGAGATCAGTGGTATCATAGCAGTCTGCTCTTTCTTTGTTTTTCTTTTCATGTCGCCAACGAGGTTGGGATATAAGGAGTTAGGGCTTGAACTGGTCGAACCTTTGCAAGACCAGCCTTGCAAATCCCAACGGCCTCCCATGGCAGATGAGAAAAAAGATGAGGGGGCAGGAGATCCTATCAAAATCTTGCTCGAAGAAGCCCTCGAGCGACAAAGGAACGCGATGATGGACAACTTTGCCCAGATCCTTTAGTGGCTACCCAGAAGCGACACATCAGCTTCCAGCAGCTACTCTGGAAATGCCACACCCTTTAAGGTACAAGTTAATTTTGAAATCCCCATATTTGAGGGTCAGATAGATGTAGATGCTGTAGATAAATGGTTAAATTTGCTAGAGGGTTATTTTTCTATTCATGAATTTTCGAGTCAGGAAAAGATTCTTTTCTCTCTTCTCAAAGCAGCCCCCCATGTCAAGGACTGGTGGGAAACCTACTTTGAGCAGAAGGATGAAAATACCAGCTCACTATTTTCAGCCGCACCCACCTGGAATTCATTCCAGGATGCCATCAAGAAGCAGTACTACCCTGTTGGAAGCTATGAGGACCAATACATAAAGTGGACCACGCAGCGGCAGGGAAAGGACCAAGATGTGCCAAAGTTCACTAATCTTTTCCATACCCTTCGCACAAAGTTGGGTATCAAGGATTCGGAGAAGCATTTGATACTCAAATACTGTGGCTGCTTGCATAAGTACATCCAGGAAGAAATAGAATTCCTGAACATCTCCTCGCTCGGCACAACATACTGATATGCTGTCAAGGACGAGCAGAAGTTTAAATAGAAGAAGCGAGACTTTGGATCTGTGAATCTGAAGCAAGGGAAAGGTGCCCCTAACCATAGAACAAAGGAAAAATCCAAGGCAGGGTAGCCCAAGACAACCCACCAAAGCTATAAGCAAAGAATAGCGCCGCGAAGCCGAAAAAGGACACGAGAAAATGTTATGAATTCCATAAGAGCTCCACTCACAACACAAGTGAGTGTCGGGCCAAGAAGTCACTGGCAGCTGAGCTAAAGGTTTCAGAATCAGATGCATGTTCCGACTCTGAGTCAGAACCCGACAAGGGGAATGACAAAGGGAAGTAGATTATCGATGCGGAGCCCAATGCCACCATTGCCACCACGAAGATATAGAAGGAGGAACCCGAAGATCCAGAGGAGGAGGAGCGTCTCTTCCACTCCTAGAATTGGGTAAAGGGCTCCCCACTACAGTTCATTATCGATAGCGGGAGCCAAAAGAACCTCATTTCAGTAGAGGTCATCAAGCGATTGGGCTTACCGACCACAGCACATCCACAACCGTACACCATCGTGTGGCTTCACCAAGGACAAGATCTTCGCGTGAGCCAGCAGTTTCGCCTTCCATACAACATCAAGCCCTTCACAGATGAGGTATTGTGTGACATTTCTCCCCTTGAAGTTTGTGATGTATTATTAGGACAACCATAATTGTGGAAGCGACATGCTATGTATGAATCAATGCCCCATGTTGTTATTATTACATTGGGAAATAAGTTGTATAGGATACCAGAGGTAACACCGCCTACCACCATCTCTTTGATTACTACAAAACAATGCAGTAAGCTCATTTCCAAAACTAGGAAATTTTTTTTCTTGATGATACGCCATCAAGGAAAGAAGAAGACGGTGGCCATGACCTCTAGACAGGAATCCTCCACACGACAACTATAAATGGACAAGTTCGTGGAGGAATATGAGGACATCTTCACCTCCCCCACAGCGGTTCCTCTACACTGTCAGGTCAAGCACTCCATCAATCTGACCCCAAGTGCGCTGCTACCCAATGGACCAATTTATTAGTGCTCCATTCTAGAGAATGATGAAATCAAGAGGTAGATTCAGGAGCTGTTGCAGAAATGTCACATCCGTTTGAGTTCATCACCTTGTGGGAGCCCGATCGTGTTGGTACAGAAGAAGGATGGGACTTGGAGACTCTGTATTGACTATCGGGTGCTGAACAAGATCACTATCCGTAATAGGTACCTGATCCCGTGGATTGATGGCCTCTTGGACCAACTAAAGGGGGAAAAATATTTCAGCAAGATTGATCTGAAGTCATGATATCACTAGGTACCAATCGAAACCTTTGATGTGTGGAAGTCTGCCTTCAAAGCTAAGGAGGGCCTTTTCGAATGGTTGGTTATGCCTTTCGAATTAATGAATGATCCAGAAACCTTCATGAGGCTAATGGATGACATCTTGTGGCCATTCACCAACTCATTTGTAGTGGTATACTTGGATGACATTCTGATCTTCAGCCAGAGTTGGGAAGAGTACCCCCACCACATCCGACAGGTTCTCCAAACACTGCGGCAACACAAGCTACATGCCAATTTAGAGAAATGCACTTTTGGCATGACCCGGGTTCAATATCTAGGATACATTATTGATAAATAGGGGGTGCATGTGGATCCAGCCAAGATCCAAGTCATTCGGGATTGACCATCTCCAACCACTCTGACAGAGCTCCGCAGCTTTCTAGGTCTTGCCAACTTCTACCGTAGGTTCGTGTTGGGGTTTTCTCATATCACTTGGCCCTTGAGTTAAGTCACCAAGGGAGGAGTGAAAGAAAAATTCTTTTGGTATGAATCTCAACAGAAGGCATTCACAGAGTTGAAATATCGCCTCTACACGACACCAGTGCTCACGTTCCCAGATTTGCAACAACCATTTGAGGTCGAGACAGATGCCTCTGACTATGCTATTGGGGCAGTCCTTACTCAACATGGGCATCCAGTGGCATATCACTGTGAAACACTTTCAGACACAGTCTAGAAGTATCCCACTTATGACAAAGAGATGTATTCCATTGTGCAAGCCTGACGACAATGGAAGCATTACATTTTAGGGAAGGAAACAGTCATCCACACAGACCACCAACCCCTGTAATTCATATAGACCCAAGGGAAATTGCAGAATGATCGCCATCAGAAGTGGTCTACATACCTGCAACAGTTCGATTTGAATATCAAGTATAAGAAGGGAAACACAAATAATGTTGTAGATTTCCTCAGTCAACCACCGATCATGGCGTTAACCACCATGCTCAACTCTTATGGGCACGAGACTTATGATTGGCCACTTCTCTACAAAAGCAACCCAGAATTTGGCCACACATATTAGACACTCTTGGAGGGTCGGCACGTTCCAAAGTTTCACCTCCAGGATGCCTTGTTATGCCACCTGGGTCACCCTTTTGTTCCTTCAAGCGAGTGTGCCAAGATGATTTGGGAAGCACACTACAGTTGGTCTGCTGGGCATTTTGGGGTCGAGAAAATAGTGGTAGTACTGTAAAAGTATTTCTATTGGCCAAATCTTCGACAGGATGTTGGGAAGCACATCAGATCATGTACTGCCTGCGCCATTGCCAAACCGACCATCAATAAGCAAGGCCTCTATACCCCACTTCCTACCCCTAGTCGACCTTGGGAATCCATCTCCATGGATTACATGTCAGGCCTTCCTTCCACTAAGCATGGAAATGAATGTGTTTTTGTGGTCATCGACAGGTTCTCGAAGATGGCCATTATGGCGGCCTGCAAGAAGAATATCACAGCAGAAGCCACTGCTAAACTCTTCTTTGAATGAGTGTGGGTGCACTTTGGGATCCAACAGTCTATCATTTTAGATCGGGAAAGTTGGTTCCTCAATACATTTTGGTCCAGTCTCTGGTCAATGCTAGACACCAAACTCACTAAGTCCACAACCTTCCATCCTCAGACTGATGGCCAGACAGAGGTTGTCAATAGGATGATTGTACACATTCTGCGCATGTACAACTCAAAGCATCCACGCACATGGGACGAGAGCCTCCCCTATGTTCAACACAGCTACAACCGAGCTCTTCACAGCTCGACTGGCCACAACCCTTTGCAAGTGGGCTTGGGATTCTAGCCACAATGCCCCATTAATGTGGCCATGCCAATTGCAGCTACTCACACAAATTCAGCTCATGTCCAGTCCGAAATAGACAAGGGAACCAGCTTCATTGAGCACATCCAACATATTCGCCAGCAGGTCCATGACATTCTGGAGAAATCAATTGCTAAGTACAAGCAGCGACATGATCAACATCGGGTGCCACACAAGTTTCAGGTGGGCGACAAAGTCTGGTTGCATTTTCGAAAGGAACGCCTTACTGGAGCCTGTCGAAAACTGAGACCACTCCGATATGGTCCTTAAACCATTACTAAGGCTATGGGAGATAATGCATTTGAGCTCAGCATTCCCCCATTCCTTGGTCTTCACCCAGAGTTCAATGTGGACTGCCTTCGGCCATACTTTCCACCATTACTAGACACATCCGACATTGCAGAACAGCTCACACCCACAGAATTAAATCCAGATTGCATGGAACAAGCTGCAACTGATCGGATCATGGAAACATAGATCAAGAACACTCACCAACAGAATATCCAACTATATCGAGTTGTCAAGCAGGCCAACTCTTTCACCAGGGCAAGTGGCTCACCAGGGACCAAGTTTAGCAGAAGTTTCCTCATCTCATGGAGGAACTCAACGCAATGGGGACCATTGCTTCCTAAGGGGGAGGAATGATCCAGGTGGATATTGGTGGCCACCTGCCAAGTCCACCTGGACCCCCACCATTGTTTCTCTCAGCATTTTCAGTTTCCTTAATTGTAGCACAACTTACTATTTTTAGAAGTTTTTCGGGTCCTGAACTTCGAGAGCCGTTTTGAGGCCCTAAATGACGTTTTTTGGGAAAACTAGGAGCAACATGGGTTCGTGGACTAATGTTTCTCTTCCCAAAGTTGTAGTCCTTGGATAGATCTTTCTAATGAGATATTGTGCACGTCAAATGGAGATCATATGCCAAAGTTACGACCCCGGGAAGTTGATGTACCAATTTACCCAAATGGGGCCCACAGTTTGGCGTTTCATCTTCTAGGGTTAGGTTTTTAGATGTTTAGGGTTTTCCATTGTTTCTCAACAATAAATAGGCCTTCGAGCCTCATTATAAGACAGTTCAGAGGCATGTAGCCACCACATCTCTTCTTAGAGATAAGCTACCATTGCCCTAGCTGGTTTATTTCCATCACTGTTTGTAAGCATATTTCAGTATTTTACATTAATGAAATGAAGTATTATTTCCACTGCATGTCTGTGTTTATGGTTATCTCTATAATTTGTTGCATTCTTGTTTAAGTCCAGATCACCAACATTCTTGGGTCACTCCACAACTGAAATAGGATCAACCATGCCTTGTGCATGCTTGCCAAAACCTTTGCCTTCTTGATAGCCCATCTTAAACATTAATTTGGACCCTATACCCCTTGTATGTTTTTCAAAAGAACCAACACACTTTTCAATTGAGGAAAATGAAGACAAGTTTGAATGATTTACCTCATCCTCAGGCATTTTTCTTGGACAAAGCTTCTTGAGCTTGAAGTAGTTGTTTCTCCATGTCATGCAATCTTTGGAGAATTGTTTCCTTCTCATCCTTCATAGCCAACAATTGTGCATGAAACTTAACACTTTCTCTTTGATCCCCAACGAGAATTTGCACCATGTCCTTCACCTTAATGAATTCATTCTTCATGTCCTCATTGAAGAATTTTGTGAAGGAGGAAAGCTCACTTGTGGAAGAAGTTGACATCATGTAAATGGTCAATTAACAAAAGGAACTTCCAACTAAAAGTTCTCAAAGCTTTCAAAACAAATGACAAGCTTTTGACCAAATGTCTTTACAGCCATACTCTTATTCAAGCGGCCTTAAAACACAAACTCCAATAGCTTTTGTAGAAAACACAAATCAAATGGGTTTGTTTTCCAAAGATAATCTTGAGGTAAATTGTGGTAAGGAAAATAGTCTTCAACCCTTTCCAAGACTTAGCTAACATCAGCTATCCTTTCAA
This sequence comes from Pinus tabuliformis, assembly GCA_031772625.1. Classification (NCBI taxonomy): domain Eukaryota; kingdom Viridiplantae; phylum Streptophyta; class Pinopsida; order Pinales; family Pinaceae; genus Pinus; species Pinus tabuliformis. The sequence continues at coordinate 1,661,458,164 of CM062817.1, read as the reverse complement.
CCCAAGAAAACTCATACAATTAACCATTTTGCAAACAATAAAACAGTCAATCTCTTACACTGCTTTAACACCTTTTGCACAATCAACTGCTCAACCCAAGCTCTGATACCATCTGATCTGAAAAATGAAACTACTTGTTTTTGTTGTGCAAGGTATTCATTTCCATTAAAATATATGTGCAAACTATTACTGATGTCTTGCAATTGAAACAAAGAGTTTTGGGTAAATTTCTGAGTCTTATGTGTGAAGGAGGATTATCTCAATTTACTGTTTATCATATCAAATCTAAAAAACACAGCAAGATAAATTCACATAATATAACACAGCAGTTGAGAAGGCAGTTCACCCCTCCTGGGCTACATCTTCTAGGTCCAAGGCTCCCAAATGGGCATGTCCTTGCTTGAATTAGATGCTCAAAATGGTTATATAGTGAGAAGAAAGCCTAAATAGGAAAAATAAGAAAATAGTCAAGAATGAATTTTGGTTCACCTCCAATGGCTAACCATAGCCCAATACAGCTCCAACACCTCCTAGGCCCTGATGGTTCTCCAAGCGTCTTCGCTGCAAAAACACCTAAAGATGAGCTATGATGGCTCTAAAACCTGTACCAGTGGCTCTATAATGATGAGAAGATATGAAATCAAAAAAGAAAATTTGTCCAAAGAGGTTCCTCCTTCCAAAAGTTATGACCAGCTAAAGTTTTGTCTAGTTTCACCTAGAAAAACTCCACCAAATTTGGTGAACTAGCAGTTAACTCCGACAAAAATGGCAAACGTGCCAAAATTGGCTGACTTTGCCAAACTAACTGCCAACTTGACTGTAACCGCTAGCTGAAAATGTGCACATGTGACCACGTCCCTTAACCGTTGCGCCAAATCGTAACTATCAGGTTTAAGCCTTTGATTCTCGTCCCAGGGTCATATGGTTAGGGGTTGGCCCCTTTTCCGCCAAAACCAACTTTAAACAAAATTTAAATGTATATTGTGACCTTAGTATGTTAAGATCCAATGTGCAGGCAGGATGGTCAGGCCTGTGGGCTGGTGGCCACCCGATCCTGGGTCGAATCCTGCGAGCTCCATAAAAAATTTGCCATACCACACCTTGTAGACTTGGGGCCACTTGGTGGCCTCTGATCAGGCCACGTGTTAGCTCTTGACTGGCCATCCAGAATAGAATATTCCCAAGAATATCATGGGGAATATTCCATGGAATATTCCAAGGAATATTCCTTGGAATATTCTTATTTTTTATTTTTTTGAAAATTCAAATTTTGTAGTTTATTAGGCATTTTCAAAATGCAATAACTTCTTCATACGGTGTCGGATTTGAGTGTCGTTCATGGCTATAGGATCATATCGATGAGGCCTATCCTGCTGATCAGGTTGCAAGTGTTTTTGAACACTTTCAATTTTGATCTTTTTCCCTAGCTCAGACTTGAGCTCCTGATCAACCACCCAAGAGGGAAGTGGAGCATGAGATCCAACTATTGCTAGATTTCTTGTTACAAAAATTTATGATATATATGTAGTCCATTATAGAGGCAAACAAGATGAAGAAGTAGTTGCAACAACTACTAGAACAAGGTGTCACTCGACGATGTGCCTCACCTTTGGATCACCCATAATCATTGTGCCAAAGAAGTATGGGACTTAGTAAATGCATATTGATTACAAGGCATTAAAAAATAAAATAACACTCAAGAATATGAATCCCCTGCATAAGTGTTGTCAATGCAAAAAACACCCTCTAAAATTTTCCTTACACTTAAATTTTGGAGCATACTAAGGATCTTGTGATCTGTAATTATATGGTCACTTCATGGTCATCTAATGTTTTGTAAATTATTGAGTCTTCTTCTAAGTGTAAAGGTAACTTTCTTATGCATGCACGGTTTTTTAATAATTCACAAGTGAGCTTCCTTTGATGTAACCTTACATAGGCAATGTGCACCTATTGAAGATAAGGTTTGCGAAATCACTTGTGACATTGATTGTGCAATCTATAAGCACAATGTACTACACAACACATGTCTATAGTTAGTGCACACTTTCCATTGACACTCTCCCTCACTTTGATTGCAATTGTACTTCTATTTTGGTGAGCTTTCTCAATGATTTCTCTAGCACACATTCTTTTTCGCAAGTGCTTCTTTCCCATTCATGCCTATTCTTTTGTCTTTATTTCACTTTCAAAAGTGTCATTTTCATGTTATATTTTCTCTGGAATGTGTCACTTTCAGCTTCTTTAATTTTTTGTAAGTGTCCTTTGCACTTTTATCTCACTTTACAAAGTGTCATCTTTTGGCATGGGAAATTTCGTACATCACAAAAAGCGGAGCTATGGTTCATTTCAAGTAGAAAATTTTCTGTCAATGGGTCCCATTTACCATGTACACATATACTAGACCCATTCCCAAAGTATTATGCATTTTCGCACTAGTGTCGTCACTGTCATCATAAAGTGTACCCTAAGTGTCACATCCAGTCGAAGGGAGAATTATACATTCTTGAAGGATAGTTCTAATGCATTCTCATGAACTACTGTGTTTTATTCATCATAAAGACATGTAGTAGACATATTCCCAAGCCTTGAGCATATTTTCAATAATGTTGTCACAAAGTGTATTTATGTGTCGCACTTGGAGGAGAGTATTGTTTTGTTGTCACATTAAAGAGACCATGTTGGTTATGAGTATTAAGTGTTAATTTTATGTCTTCAGTTGTTCTGAGTGTGTGATCATGTTCTAGGCTTACCTTGGTTTCATATCTGCTTCACTGAATGTGTCACTTTTAGTTTCTTTTGTCTTTCTCTGGAATGTGTCACTTTTAGTTTCTTTAAGTTTTTGTAAAAATCCTTTGCGATTTTATCTCACTTTACAAAGTGTCATCTTTTGGCATGGGAAATTTTGTACATCACAAAAGGAGGAGCTATGGTTCATTTCAAGGGGAAATTTTTTGTCAATGGGTCCCATTTTTCCATGTACACATGTATTAGACCCATTCCCAAAGTATTATGCATTTTTGTACTAGTGTCGTCACTGTCGTCATAAAGTGTATCTTAAGTGTCACATCTAGTCGAAGGGAGTCAATTGTACGTTCTTGAAGGATAGTTCTAATGCATTCTCCTACACTACTGTGTTTTATTCATTGTAAAGGCATGTAGTAGACATATTCCCCGGGCCTTGAGCATATTTTCAATAGTGCCGTCACTGTCATCACAAATTTTATTTATGTGTCGTATTTGGAGGAGAATATTGCTTTGTTGTCACATTAAAGGGACCATGTTGTTTATGATTGTTGAGTGTTCAATTTTATGTCTTCAGTTGTTCTGAGTGTGTGATCATGTGCTAGCCTTACCTTGCTTTCATATTTGCTTCATTGATCCCATACTTAGTCAAATTTTGGAAAGCCTCATGAATGACTAACCTTGGCCTCAATTAACCTCCTTGAATTGTGCATTGCATAGAAGCAAACCTCAAGATAATTCCTTTCCTCCTGGAACTACACAATGCACAATTTCTCCCTCCAAGAAATATGTATTGTGTAGACACAATGCTCAAGGACTGCCTCTTGACCTCCATAACTATGTAGTTTTTCCCTCCATCCAATCTCCTTTTGTGCATTGCATAGTGGCAAACAACAAGTTGTCTCCCTTCCTTCCTAATTTACGCAACTGCGTAAACCTTGGCCTCTTTCTCTTATGAAATACACATTGCACAATCTCATTGGGCAAGCTAGCCCCACTAAGCTCCTCAACTACACAATATTCCTGCCTAGGCCTCTATAACTATGCATGGCATAGTCATAAACCTCAGTCCTCCTCTCCCAGCCTCTAGAAATGTGCACTTTGCAATCCTCGAGCCTTTCTCTCAGTCTGGTACCGATCCAGGTGGATATTGGTGGCCACCCTCATATTCCACTTGGACCCCCACCATTGTTTATTTCAGTTTTTCAATTTCCTAAATTGTAGCACAGTTTACTATTTTTGGTAGTTTTCGGGTCCTGAACTTCTGGAGTCGTTTTGAGGCCCTAAACAACGTTTTTTGGGAAAACAGGGAGCAAAATGGGTCACAAGTATTTCTCTTCCTTTCAAAAATTATATTCCTCGGGTATATCTTTCTAACGAGGTATTGTGCATGTCAAACAGAGATCGTATGCCAAAGTTACGACCCAGGGTAGTTGATGTACAAATTTACCCAAACGGGCCCCATAGTTTGGCACTTCATATCCGAGGGTTAGGTTTTTGGATGTTTAGGGTTTTCCATTGTTTCTCAACAATAAATAGGCCTTTGAGCCTCATTGTAACATAGCTCAGAGGCATGTAGTGTTACAGGGAAAAGTGTCTATATAGAACTGCTCTATCCCACTAAGGTGTGACAGCTGCCTTAGAAACAAACAGAAAAAATCTACTTTCATTTTTCCTTTATGAATTATAGATAGAGAGGAACAGAAAGACCAACCTCTGTCTTGCGCTAATCTCCTGATTTGATTCCTCTCTTCTTTGATAGTCTTCAGCTACCTGCTCCCTTGCACGCCCAGCTTCACAAAGTACTTGCAAGATCACAAAAGCATAGCACTATACAAAGACATGGATCTATAATCATAAACAATCTAGGATCAGATGTAAATTGACCATACAAATTTAGCAAGCATCAATAACACAAGAGCATGGAGGAAAACTTGAATAGCTTTTATTGATAAACAAGAAAAGAGCCAAGAGGAGTTACAACCAGTTGTTCTGACCCAGCATCAACCTCCCAGCAAAGAAGCCCCTCTTCACCTCAAACAAAGCTTAGATCACCCAACAATCTGATGTTTGTCTCAAGAAACCAACAACAATTCCTTACAATATGAAAAATTCCAGCCTCCGGATCTCTGGGATGAGGGATCCATATATAGATGTCTGTAATGGAGATGAGTTAGCTCATGATTTGATTAGTGTCTTCCCTCTGATAGTTCTTGCTTCCACTTGGAGATTGATGGTCTCTTACTCATCCTTGGTCGAATCCAGTGAGGCAAGTGTCACAGGAGAATATTCTGGAAGCTTCCATTGCCTCTCCACCTCGCTGAATGATACTGCCATTTGTCATTTCTCGCCCATCGCACCCCATAGAAGGGATTTTTGAAATGCAACACACCCACACAGTGTATTTAGGTGAGATGCAACGCACTTGGCCAGTGGAGCAGCTGAAATGATCCTGTTTTGACCAATTCTGAGCAGTTTTTCATGGAGAACTTCTGGGAGAAGCTGTAATCTGTTGACCTTGTTCCTTTAGGGGTTAGAACAACACTTTTAGGGACTTAGGAGCCCTTGGTTTATGGACATTTCATGCTTGGGGTTGTAGGGCCCAAAAATGTCTATAACAGTTGCCCCCTAAAGCATGAGGTCGTTAATCTTTTGATGTCGGGTGAAATGCTTTATTATGAGGATCCGAAGTTCTTTCAATGTTGGGAGGAGACCTGTAATAAGATACAATACAATACATTATCTTCATAATATTTTCATGATCTAGCTGAGGCGGGCATTCCCATGCTCAGCTTTATAAATTCATTTTCATGTACATAGGACAGACAATCGTTTGAGTGTAGACTGATGATTCTGATAGAGCCATCATCCTTTTGATTGGATGATTATCTGTGCAGCAATGATGTACATTTGATGTCTTTATTTCCCTGAATATATATCGCAGCCCGGATGGATGAAACTAGATCCGGGGTCTTCAATCTCGTTCGATCTTCACTCGAAGTACAAGTCGATCCATGTGAAAGTTGTTCTGGAGTCGAACATGGAAAGACATCGCCTGATTACCAGCCAATGATGTAAGCTGTTAACAGGCGCGAGAGGAGTCACCGATAATGATAATGACCCTCAAGGTACTGCAGTACAATTCACGTGGTGTGAATAAAGGACTTGGCGTCGAACACCACACAAAATCTTTCGGTCGAAGGCCATTAATGTAAACCTGTCGCCGGAAGTGAGAAACTTGCCATTGAGGCATGCAAGCTTCAAAGTATTGAATGGGGTGTTCCTAGATCAACTTCTTGGATAATGAGCTGATGTCGACAGGAAGTGATCCATCACAGGAGGGCCTTAATGAATCCCACATCAATGACACGGAACGGAGCAAATGATTTTAATGGAGGTGAAAACGATCTGGTGATATAAGGTTCAGGGTGGTGGTCATGAAAGAATGAAGTATAAATGTATGGTAGTGGGTGAGACACAGGCAAATTCTCTGAATGACTTCTCTTGAACATATCGGCGACACTGATGTGATGGATCAGTAGCATTAACCCCAAATGTGGATGGTATGATGGGACCATGGTGATGTGACCGGTGAATGAAACAACCCAACCTGACTCGGACACGGAGTGGAAGTGTCATGTTCAAGAGCGACTTGCTACCAACAAAGTTTCTTCAAGTTTTCTTCCCAATTTTCCCTAGTCATCGCTGACCAGTACCTCTTTATTTTTGTCAAGCTTGAGGAGGATAACATATGCTTGTTCTATAATTTTCCCTACGGGCAAACCCATCGCTATGTTTTAACGAGCCTAGCGATAGTGAAACTCATTCTCGTCTATAAACAAGTTTGTCGCTATTAAAATTTTAACGAGTTTAACGACAAAGATAACTCGGTCCTTTTCAATTTTAGAGAGTCTGAAAAAGAATGTAAAGGTAACTTCAAAATTCATTTTTCGTCATCTAATCCCTTAAGTCCGAAAAAGTATAAAACAATATAGAAGGGATGAATTTTCGATACTTTTAACGAGCCGAACAAAACAAGCGCTCGATCTTTTTGTGTAATAATCCCTCAGGTCCAAAAAGATTAAAATTTAGAGGAGGGATAGCACTTCCTATCCCTTTAACGAGCTGGAGAGGCCAATGGCTCGGCAATCTTTTCATATTTTATGAGTCAGTTGAAAAGAGCTTAAAGGAGACTCGTCTTTTGAGGAACAAGTGATAAAATGGATAGCAACTGATTCCAGGTAAGGCTTGGAATTTTCCAATCACGGCAGTGTTACAAGGATGGCTAGTGAAATCACTCTTCGCAGCTGTTCCTCAAAAATGGGTAAACAATCAAATGGAGGTGAATGATTGGCCAATGCAAAAGTGGAGGTGACGGTGCAAACACGACCAAGGCTTTAATGACTGAAGTACTACATTCACGATGGTTATTTACCAGGGGAATAGTTCATTTTTTAACGAGCTTAAACGCGGGGGGAAACATTTGCTCATGGCTTACGTTTATTTTTTAACGAGCTTGAACTATGTGCTAAAATTGCTCGATGTGGGTTTATTTTTTAACGAGCTTGAACCTTGCAGTAACATTGCTCGATGCGGGTTTATTTTTTAACAAGCTTGAACCTTGCGGTAACATTGCTCGATTAATCCAGTCGTGTGATAAGAATGTCTCATATAAAATGGCAATTTTTAGATTTTTTCCCCACATCCTTTCTTTATGCAAGTTAGGAAACGACCAATCCTACGAGTTTAAAGGGTTAGAGGACCTACAAATTTAAAAAAAAAAAATAGTCGCTCTTCGCTTGCATGCCAAAAGGTTTTCATGCCCCCAGGTATAAAACAGAGTTTCAAGGTTACCCCTACCTTAGTCTATTAAAACAATTGTTTTACTGAGAGAGGCCTACCTCTTACAGGTTACCCAAAGATTGTTTTATTCACAGCGCAAACAAAACACTTCTTCGGTGATGTTTACCGAAATAGACAAAGGTGAGTGAAGGAGGCTACTCCACTCACGTAACTTTGACAAGAGAATCTTGTTCTAGAATAACCCCCTCTTCCAATCACGGACGGGAGTACAGACTAGTCATATTCTCTCGCGGAAACCTACCCTATACCCGAAGTTTTCCTGCCAAAGTAGACCAGGGTGCATACCCCCTGGGTTTCAGTCATGTCCCCCCAAATCACTCTCGCTCATCGGGTGGACGGACTGGGGATTGAGACATTTCTTGCGTGAAAAGACCATTTAGGGATGGTGTATGACTATTTGCTATGCGTGATCCGAGAAATGAAAGCTGGTCTACGAGCTTGACCACTCTTCCTTTGTGCAGAAAACACATCACTTTAAAGAGTGATGAGACAATGGCTCTCATGCAGTAAATATAGTCTCGTCCAAGGAGTAGATTGTAATCTAGTGGTCCTTGAACTACCACTACATTCATGTGAATGGTTTTCCCTCTCAATGTTATGGGCACATTGGGAAGGATCCCTAATGGTCGACTGGTTCCTTTGTCAAAGCCTGTTAGATTTCTCATCTCAGGCAAAAGCAATGGCGAACCAAGCATTTTCCAAGCAGTCGAGGAAAGGATACTCACAGAAGCCCCTTCATCTATGATGGTACCAGCCATAACCATTCTATATATTTGAACAATGATTCGGAATGGTATACTAGCTGGTAAATGGGGTCTGCCTAGTTGATTCCAGTCGAAGGAGACAACTAGGTTGCTCGGAGGTGGGACCGAATAGACGGCCGAGTACGACTCTGACAAACTTCCTTCCTGCAGTAAAGGAACGGGAAAATTGCCCCCATGTTCGTTGGAGTCTATGCTTATGAAAAGAATTTGGACGGTGTCATCCTTGTTCTCTTCGGTGACGGTATCATCTGAAGATGGAACCTCTGAAGGCAAGACCGGGTCAACTGCCGCGTCGACCTTTGGACTTTCGTCTGGTATGGGTTCAGATGGTTTGTCTTCAATGATAGATGCTTCAGCCGACCACTTGAGCGGGCCAGCCGGATTTTCAACTAGTGACGGACTCGGCAAGAGTTTTTTATATCCAGGAGGAAGTCGTAACGGTGAGACCAGATGATCACCCAAAACTCTTTTAGCTTCGTCTAAGAAGGGAGAACGATGGACGGCATGATCGCCTTCGCACAGTTTACAAGGAAATCTATATTTTCCTTTTTGTCCTGGGGCTTCACTTTCACTAGTTGACGGTGTGTTTTCAACATGATCATCAGAGGTTGACGACACTGGGTTGTGCAAATGAGGAGACCAGTCCCTTAAGATCCAAGGGATGCAAGGACAATCTCTGTGATAGTGGTCTCCTTTGAAAATGACACTTGGTGATTTAGGCCTGGTCGTTGCAGTGTGTGGATTTTCGCTAGACGACACTCGTTTGCCCCTATTCGCTTTTGGCTCCTTCTTCTTCTCTTTTCTCTTCTTTTCCTTCTTCTTCTCAGGTACTTGAATTTTGACTTTACCAGCCCAATCAAGCGAAGAGGAAGGAGGAGAGGAAGAATTAGAGGAAGTAGAAGGTTGGTGGGTAACTCTGGACTCGTCTAGTTGCTAATTCGATTGTTCAGGAATTGCGGTGTTCTGGACGACAGAGGTTGAGAAGAGCCATACAAGTAAACCAATTGTCAGTCCTGGAAGCGACAATGTGGCCATATGGGGTGCACCAACATCTCCCCAAGAGGAGAAGGGACTAGGATTTCCTCCAAGGGGAATTCCTTGGTTGGTGGATTCCATTTTCTCAACCCAAGATCAACGTAGGAAAGGGGTAATGAGTATTCCGTTTAAAATAAATTTTAGACGCTTTGACACAACTTGTTTTTTCAATTTTTAGGAGTCGAGAAAAAACAAAAGATGACTCTAGTCTCCTTCGATTTTTAATGAGCTTGAAGTGACAAGTGCTCAGATGGACCTTTTCTGTTAAGGAGTCTGAAAAGGAATGAAAGGGACTGCTCTAGAAATCTAGGTAGAGGGATTACCAAACCAATCGCAAAACTGCAGAATACTTTTTACGGTACGGCAGTCAATCTTCCCGAAAGCTGTGTTCAGTGCATTGCGATCGATAGGGCGGCAGACATGGCTTCCTATGGATAAAGGATTAAGCCTATTGGGGTCTCCCAAAATATACTCGACGGTACGTGGGAGCACAAGTTCGTACTGGCACTTATCGTCTCAAAGTGGAGGAATCACCCAACCATCAGTGAGAACAACAGTTACCAGGCTTTACGACACCGAAATACGTCTCTAGCCTAGACTTCTAAATGTTGTGCATTAAGTTCCAAAGCATTGTTAGATTCATTGAATTTATTTTAAGTTGATCTTGTTTATGAAGTTTTCCTTTCAGGTTCACCACGAGATGTAGATGTAATTCCTAAAATCCAATCTAAGATGTTAAACAAACTTTTTATCTTCTTTTTGCAATGAAAATCCTATCTACTAAGGAAAATAAAGACAAAATCTTTTCACAAAGAGCAATGAGCACACTCTAAATGCACTTTCCTAAATCAAGCCAATCAGACTGTCTATATGCAAATGCACATGCATGTATTTGTTTTCGACTTTCTTAGTATATGAATGCTAAAAAGAAAGTTGATGCACAAATCCAAATTTATTTTCAAGCGACAAATATCAACAAGTTTCTTTTCAAAATAAAAAATGGAGACGATCACAACACCTTACGATTTAGAAATGAATACTGGTTCTTGACACTAGAAAATTACAAATTCAGACCAAAAGCAATAGTAACAGGATAATCGACCATCAACAGCAATCAGACTCTTTCCTACGATTGAAATCAACACTTGCGACAGTTTCAAATCAAAGGACGATAGTACGATTATGCTACTTTTGCAAAGGAGAACTGAAAATGACTCAACAAACACACAAAAACATCTACAGTTCTTTTGTACAAAGGAGGCGGAATAACAGCAAGGAAAAGGGGTTTCAAACAGGCATATACTGATCACAGGCAGCAAAATTCAGGAATAGAACTAGAAAGAATGAATCACAGAAACCAAAACTGCACAGAGCCTAGTCTAATCAGCGCACCTGTAACACAGAGAATTTGAAATGCAGCGCACCTTGTCCACTCGGGAAGTGCACTGAAGTTTAGATTCTCTGAACAGTACCTGCGCTGGGTTAGAAATGAGACACTGTTTGGGTTCCAGGTCACAGTTTGTAGTTCAGTTCTTGGGTTTTGGCCGAGCAACAATCAGGGGTAGATCTAAGGAGGATCTAAGAGCTATCACAAGGGCAATCAGATAGTTTGTGAATCAGTTGTTTAAATCATAAACATATCCAGTAGATGGATTGAAGTAGCAGTTATCTACTTTCCATTTGATATGGCAAATGCAGTTCGAATACTACTTGTAAGTTTATGAAACAGACAACAAAGAATGATAAACAAACAAACTAATTATCTCCCCAGCGGAGTCGCCGTTTTGTTATAGGGAAAAGTGTCTATATAGAACTGCTCTATCCCACTAAGGTGTGATAGCTGCCTTAGAAACAAACAGAGAAAAGCTACTTTCGTTTTTCCTTTATGAATTATAAATAGAGAGGAACAGAAAGACCAACCTTTGTCTTGCGCTAACCTCCTGATTTGATTCCTCTCTTCTTTGATAGTCTTCAACTACCTGCTCCCTTGCACGCCCAGCTTCACAAAGTACCTGTAAGATCACAGAAGCATAACACTATACAAAGACATGGATCTATAATCATAAACAATCTAGGATCAGATGTAAATTGACCATACAAATGTAGCAAGCATCAATAACACAAGAGCATGGAGGAAAACTTGAATAGCTTTTATTGATAAACAAGAAAAGAGCCAAGAGGAGTTACAACCAGTTGTTCTGACCCAGCATCAACCTCCCAGCAAAGAAGCCCCTCTTCACCTCAAATAAAGCTTAGATCACCCAACAATCTGATGTTTGTCTCAAGAAACCAACAACAATTCCTTACAATATGCAAAATTCCAGCCTCTGGATCTCTGGGATGAGGGATCCATATATAGATGTCTGTAATGGAGATGAGTCAGCTCATGATTTGATTAGTTTCTTCCCTCTAATAGTTCTTGCTTCCACTTGGAGATTGATCGTCTCTTACTCATCCTTGGTCGAATCCAGTGAGGTAAGTGTCACAGGAGAAGATTCTGGAAGCTTCCATTGCCTCTCCACCTCGCGGAATGACACTCCCATTTCTCATTTCTCATCCATCGCACCCCATAGAAGGGATTTTTGAAATGAAATGCACCCATACAGTGTATTTAGGTGAGATGCAACGCACTTGGCCAGTGGAGCAGCTGAAATGATCCTGTTTTGACCAATTCTAAGCAGTTTTTCATGGAGAACTTATGGGAGAAGCTGTAATCTGTTGACCTTGTTCCTTTAGGGGTTAGAACAACACTTTTAGGGACTTAGGAGCCCTTGGTTTATGGACATTTCATGCTTGGGGTTGTAGGGCCAAAAAATGTCAATAACATGTAGCCCACATCTCTTCTCAGAGATAAGCTACCATTGCCCTAGCTAATTTATTTCCATTTCTTCTTGTAAGCATATTTTCAGTATTTGATATTAATAAACTGAAGTATTATTTCTACTACATCTATGTATTTATGGTTATATTTGTCATTTGTTGTGTTCCTGATTAAATCTATATCAGTGGTCTTCTCTTTCTCTGTTTTTCTTTGCATGTCCCCAACGAGGTTGGGATATAAGGAGTTAGGGCTTGAACTGGTTGAACCTTTGCAAGACCAGCGTCACAAATCCCGACGGCCTCCCATGGTGGAAGAAAAGAAAGATGAGGAGGCAGGAGATCCTATCAAAATCTTGCTCGAAGAAGCCCTCGAGTGACAAAGGAACATGATGATGGACAATTTTTCCCAGATCCTTCAACGGCTACGTAAGGGTGATGCATCTACTTCCAACATCTACTCTAGAAATGACACACCCTTTAAGGTAGAATTTAACTTTGAAATCCCCATATTTGAGGGTTAGATAGATGCAGATGCTATAGATAAATGGTTAAATCTGCTAGAAGGGTATTCTTTTGTTCATGATTTTTCCAACCAGGAAAAGATTACTTTCACTCTTCTCAAAGCTGCCCCCACGTCAAGGACTAGTGGGAAACCTACTGCGAGCAGAAGGATGAAAGTATAGCCTCACTATTTTTATTTTCACCGACTTGGAATTCATTCCAAGATGTCATCAAGGAGTAGTACTACCATGTCAGAAGCTATGAGGATAAATACATAAAGTGGACCATGCTGTGGCAGGGAAGGGACCAAGACGTGCCGAAGTTTACCAATATTTTTCATACCCTTCACACAAAGTTGGGTATCAAGGATTTTGAGCGGCATTTGGTACTCAAATATTGTGGCTACCTACACAGGGATATCCAGGATGAGATGGAGTTCCTATACATATCCTTGCTTGGCACGACGTACCGATACGCTGTCTAGATCGAGAAGAAGTTTAAACAAAATAAGCAAGACTTTGGATCCGCGAATCCGAAGCAAGGGAAAGGCTTCCCCAAACCACATAACTAAGGACAAAGCCAAGGCGGGGTGACCCAAGACAACCTGTCAAAGCTACAAGAAAAGAAAAAAATCATGAACTCAGAGAAGGACACAAGAAAGTGGTGTGAGTTCCATAAGAGCCCCACTCATAACACAAGTGAGTGTCGAGCCAAGCAGTCACTGGTGGCCAAGTTGAAGGCTTCATAATCATATGCATATTCTGACCCTGAGTCAGAACCTGACAAGAAGAATGATAAAGGAAAGCAGATCATTGATGCGGAGCCCAACGCCACTGTTGCCACCACCAAGATCCAAAAGAATGAGCCCAAAGATCCAGAGGAGGGGTGGTGTCTTTTCCACTCACAGATGTGGGTGAACGGTTCATCGCTACAATTCATTGTCGACAGTGGCAACCAAAAGAACTTCATTTCAGCAGAGGTCGTGAAGTGGCTAGGCCTACTGACCATACCACACCTACGACCATACAACATCGGGTGGCTTCTCCAAGAACGAGATCTCTGAGTCCACCAGCAATGTCGCCTTCCCTACAACATCAAGCCCTTCACATATGAGATATTGTGTGATGTTGCACCTCTTGATGTTTGTGATGTATTATTAGGCCAACCATACTTGTGGAAGAAACATGTTGTGTATGAGTCAAGGCCTCACGCTATTATTATTTCTTTAAGTATTTCATTATACAGGATATTGGAGGTAGCCCCACCTACTGCCACCTCTTTGATCTCTGCTAAGAAATGCAGTAAGATCAACTCCCAGACTAGGAAATTCATTTTCTTTCTTGTTCGCTCTCAAAGTAAAGGGAAGATCATAGCCACAACCATGGCTCTCAAGAAGGGTTCCTCCACGCAACAGAAGTAGGTGGATACACTCATGAAAGAATACAGGGACATCTTCTCCTCACCCACAAGGGTATCATTGCACTATCAGGTTGAGTGTTCATCTGATATGAATCTCAGAGCACCTTTACCCAATGGACTGATATATCTTCTCTCCATTATGGAAAATGCCAAGTACAACCAACGACATGATCAACATCGGGCGCCACAAAGTCTGGTTGCATTTGAAGAAAGAACACCTTACAAGAGCCCATAGAAAGCTTATACCACTGTGATATGGTCCATACAACATTACCAAGGTTGTGGGAAACAATACTTTGGAGAACAACATTCCCCCATTCCTTGGCTTGCACCAAGTTTTCAATGTGGACCACCTTTAGCCATGCTCCAACCATTATGGACACATCAGGCATTGCAGAACAACTCACACTAGCAGAAGCTTCCTCTTCTCATGGAGGGACTCAACGGAATGGGGACCATTTCTTCCTAAGGGGGGAGGAATGATCCAGGTGGATATTGGTGGCCACCCACCTATTCTACTTGGACCCCCACCATTTTTTATTTCAGTTTTTGAGTTTCCTAAATTGTAGCACATTTTACTATTTTTGGTAGTTTTTCAGGTCCCGAACTTTTAGAGCTGTTTTGAGGCCCTAAACGACATTTTTTGGGAAAAAAAGGGCAACATGGGTCTTGGATTGATGTTTTCCATTCAAAAGTTGTAGTCCTCGGATAGATATTTCTAACGAGGTATTGTGCGCATCAAATGGAGATCTTATGCTAAAATTATGACCCCGGGTAGTTAATGTATGGATTTACCCAAACGAGACCCATAGTTTGGCACTTCATCTCCTAGGGTTAGGTTTTTGGATGTTTTGGGTTTTGCATTGTTTCTCAACAATAAATAGGCCTTCAAGCCTCATTGTAAAATAGTTCAGAGGCATGTAGCCACCACATCTCTTCTCAAAGGTAAGCTACCATCGCCCTAGCTAATTTATTTCCATTTCTTCTTGTAAGCACATTTTAAGTATTTGATATTAATAAATTGAATTATTATTTCTGTTGCATCTTTGTATTTATGGTTATATCTGTCATTTGTTGCATTCTTGTTTAAATCCAGATCAGGTACTCAATTCTAGTTCATTTAGTGATCTTCATCAAGAATGTTAGACTAGGAGTTTTTTAAGCTGATGTCTTCATATCATGAGTGATCTCCAGTTGCAGCTATTATATCTTAACATGATAGGATGATGATTGAAGAAAATGAGAAGGAGACTATGCTAGAAGACACTCATGAAGTCATAAATAGAAGTTGATCATTGAGAAAGAAAATGAAAGGGCACTATATTGTGATGGGAGTTCAAAGATCAAGATCATAGTAAAGACTCCATATCATTCAAGAACTTGGAGGGTGAAGATTAAGAAAAAAGAAGACCTCTCATGAAGATTAAAAAAAAGAAACATGATCTAGATTTAAACAGGAACACAAAAAATTACAGATATAACCATACATATAGGCTCCGATAAGGCGTTCCTTTTGCAAATGCAACAAGACTTTGTCACCCACTTGAAACTTGTGTGGTACCCGATGTTGATCATGTCATTGCTTGTAATTGGCATTTGATTTCTCCAAAATGTTTTGGACCTGCTGGCAAATATATTGGATGTGCTCAATGCAGCTGTTTTCCTTATTTGTTTCGGACTAGACATGAGCTAAATCTGCGTGAGTAGTTGTAAATGGCATGGCCACATCAATGGGACATAGTGGCTAGAATCCCAAGCCCACCTGAAAATGGTTGTGTCTAGTTGAGTTGTGGAGAGCCTGATTGTAGCTGTGCTGAACATAGGGGAGGCTCTCATCCCATGTGCATGGATGCTTTGAGTTGTACATGCACAGAATGTGTACGGTCATCCTGTTGACTACCTTTGTTTGCCCATTAGTTTAAGGATGGAAGCTTGTGGACTTAGTGAGTTTGGTGTCCAGCATCGACCAGAGACTGGAACAAAATGTATTGAGGAACCTATTGTCCCGATCTTAGATGATAGACTGTGGGATCCCAAAGTGTACCCACACTCACTCAAAGAAAAGTTTAGCAGTGGCTTTTGTTGTGATATTCTTCTTGCAAATTTCCATAATGGCCATCTTCGAGAACCTGTCGATGAGCACAAAAACATATTTGTTTCCATGCTTAGTAGAAGGAAGGCCCAACATGTAATCCATGGAGATGGATTCCCAAGGTCGACTGGGGGTAGGCAGCGGGGTATAGAGGCCTTCCTTCTTGATGGTTGGTTTGGCAATGTCGCAAGCAGTGAATGATATGATGTACTTCCTGACATCTTGTCGAATATTCGGCCAATAGAAATACTTCTACAGTACTACCACCATTTTCTAGACCCCGAAATGCCCAGCAACCTAATTGTAGTGTGCTTCCCAAATCATCTTGGCATGCTCGCTTGAAGGAACACAAAGGTGATCCAAGTGGCATAATAGGGCATCCTGGAGGTGAAAATATGGAACATGCTAACCCTCCAAGAGTGTTTGGTATGTGTGGCAGAATTATAGGTCACTTTTGTAGAGAAGTGGCCAATCAGAAGTCTCGTTCCCACAAGAGTTGATCATGGTGGTTAACGCCATGATCGATGGTTGACTGAGGCAATATGAAAAATTATCGGTGTTGCCCTTCTTATACTTGATCTTCAAATGGAACTATTGTAGGTATGTGGACCACTTCTGATGGTGATCATTCTGTAATTTCCCTTGGGTCTGTATGAACTGCAGGGTTCGGTGGTTTGTGCGGATGACCGTTTCCTTCCCTAAAATGTAATGCTTCCATTTTCAGCAGGCCTGCATAATGGAATACATCTCTTTGTCATAAGTGGGACACTTCGAAACTGTGTTTGAAAGCGTCTCACTGTGATATGCTACTAGATGCCCGTGTTGAGTAAGGACTACCCCAATAGCATAGTCAGAGGCATATGTATCGACCTCAAATGGTTGTTGCAAGTTTGGTAATGCGAGCACTGGTGCCAAGCAGAGGCAATATTTTAACTCCATGAATTCCTTCTGTTGATATTCAAACCAAAATAATTTTTCTTTCGCTCCTCCCTTGGTGACTTGACTCAAGGGCCAAGTGATATGAGAAAATCCCAACACGAACTTGCAGTAGAAGTTGGCAAGACCTAGAAAGCTGCAGAGCTCTATCAGCGCGCTTGGAGATGACCAATCCCAAATGACTTGGATCTTGGATGGATCCACATGCACCCCTTGTTCATCAATAATGTATCCCAGATACTGAACCTAGGTCATGCCAAAGGTGCATTTCTCCAAATTGGCACATAACTTATGTTACCGCAGCGTTTAGAGAACCTGTTGGATGTGGTGGAGGTGCTCTTCCCAACTCTGGCTGAAGATTAGGATGTCATCCAAAATACCACTACAAATGATTTGGTGAATGCCTGCAAGATGTCATCCATTAGTCTCATGAAGGTTTCAGAAGCATTTGTTAGTTCGAAAGGCATAACCAACCATTCAAAAAGGCCCTTCTTGGCTTTGAAGGTAGTCTTCCACACATCAGAGGGTTTGATTGGTACCTGGTGATATCCTGACTTCAAATAAATGTTGCTGAAATATTTTTCCCCCTTCAGCTGGTCCAGGAGGTCATCAATCCATGGGATCAAGTACCTATTATGGACAATGATCTTTTTTAGCACTCGATATTCAATATAGAGTCTCCAAGTCACATCCTTCTTCTATACCAACACGATCAGGCTCCCACAGGGCGATGAACTTGGACGGATGTGACCCTTCTGCAGCAGCTCCTGAATCTGCCTCTTGATTTCATAATTCTCCAAGACGGAGCACCGATATATTGGTCCATTGGGTAGCGCCGCACCTGGGTTAGATCGATGGAGTGCTTGACCTGACAGTGCAGATGAACCCTTGCAAGGGAGGTGAAGATGTCCTTGTACTCCTCCACGAACTTGTCCATCTGTAGTTGTCGTGCGAAGGGGCCTTGTCTAGAGGTCGTGGCCACCATCTTCTTATTTCCTTAAGGGCGTATCATCAGGAAAAAAAATTTCCTGATTTTGGAAATGAGCTTACTGCATCATTTTGCAGTAACCAAAGAGATGGTGGTAGGTGGTGCTACCTTCGGTATCCTATACAACTTATTTCCAAAAGTAACAATAACAGCACAGGGCCCTAATTCATACACAGCATGTCGCTTCCACAAGTATGGTTGTCTTAATAATACATCACAAACATTAAGGGGAGCAACGTCACAAAATACCTCATTCGTGAAGGGCTTGATGTTGTATGGAAGGCGACACTGCTAGCTCACACGAAGATCCTGTCCTTGGTGAAGCCACCTGATGGTGTACGATTTTGGATGTGATGTGGTCGGTATGCCCAACTGCTTCACGACTTCTGCCGAAATGAGGTTCTTTTGGCTCCCGCTATTGACAATGAACTATAGTGAGGAGCCCGTCACCCACATATTGGAGTGGAAGAGATGATCCTCCTCCTCTGGATCTTCGGGTTCCTCCTTCTGGATCTTCATGGTGGCAACGGTGGCGTTGGGCTCCGCATCGATAATCTGCTTCCCTTTGTCATTTCCCTTGTCTAGTTCTGACTCAGAGTCAGAACATGCATCTAATTTTGAAACACTTAACTCGACCACCAGTGACTGCTTGGCCCGACACTAACTTGTGTTGTGAGTGAAGCTCTTATGGAACTCACACCACTTTCCTGTGTCCTTTTTTGGCTTCGTGACACTATTTTTTGCTTACATCTTTGGCGGGTTGTTTTGGGTTGCCCCACCTTGGCTTTGTCCTTTGTTCTACGGTTCGGGGGCACATTTCCCTTGCTTTGGATTCGTAGATCCAAAGTCTGGCTTCTTCTATTTAAACTTTTGCTCGATTTTGACAGCATATTGGTACGCTGTGCTGAGCGAGGAGATGTTTAGGAATTCTATTTCTTCCTGGATGTACTTGTGAAGGCAGCTACGATATTTGAGTACCAAACGCTGCTCCAAATCCTTGATACCCAATTTTGTGCAAAGGGTATGGAAAATATTGGTAAACTCTGGCACGTCTCGATCCCTTCCCTACCGCAGCATGGTCCACTTTATGTATTGATACTCAGAGCTTCTAACAGGGTAGTACTGCTCCTTGATGGCAGTCTAGAATGAATTCCAAGTGGGTGCGGCTGAAAATAGTGAGGCCGTACTTTCATCCTTCTGCTTGCAGTAGGTTTCCTACTAGTCCTTGATGTGGGGGGTGGATTTGAGAAAAGTGAAAGTAATCTTTTCCTAGATGGAAAAATCATGAATAGAAAAATACCCTTCTAGTAGATTTAACCATTTATCTACGGCGTCTACATATATCTGACCCTCAAATATGGGAATGTCAAGGTTAACTTGTACCTTAAAGGGTGTGGCACTTCCAGATTAGCTGGATGAAGTAGATGTGTCACCCCTGGATAACCGTTGAAGGATCTGGGCAAAGTTGCCCATCATCGCATTCCTTTCTCACTCAAGGGCCTCTTCAAGCAAGATTTTGATAGGATCTCCTGCACCCTCATCTTTCTTTTCATCTGCCATGGGAGGTCATCGGGATTTGCGAGTCTGGTCTTGCAAAGGTTTGACCAGTTGAAGCCTTAACTCCTTCTATCCCGACCACGTTGGGGACATGCAAAGAAATATAGAGAAAGAGCAGACCGCTCTGATGCTACTGATCCGGATTTAAACAGGAACGCAAAAAATTACATATATAACCATACATATAGAGATGTAGCAGAAATGATACTTCATTTCATTACTGTAAAATACTGAAATATGATTACAAATAGAAATGGAAATAAACTAGCTAGGGTGATGGTAGCTTATCTTTGAGAAGAGATGTGGCAACTACATGCCTTTGAACTATGTTACAATGAGGTTCGAAGGCCTATTTATTGTTGAGAAACAATGGAAAACCCTAAACATCCAAAATCCTAACCCTAGAAGATGAAATGCCAAACTGTGGGCCCTGTTTGGGTAAATTGGTACATCAACATCTCGGGGTCGTAACTTTGGCATACGATCTTCGTTTGACACACTCAATATGGACCCATGTTGCTCCTAGTTTTCCCAAAAAACGTCGTTTAGGGCCTCAAAATAGCTCTGGAAGTTCAGGACCCGAAAAACTGCTAAAAATAGTAAACTATGCTACAAAGAAGGAAACTAAAAAGCTAAAAGAAACAATGATGGGGGTTCAAGTGGACTTGGCGGATGGCCACCAATACCCACCTAGATCAAAAAATGAAGAACAACTTGGCATTTCCATCTCATCATTAATTGCATGTCATGATTATCAAGTTGTGACTTGTACCAGTGTCATCACAATGTCATGTGTTTCCATGTGACTTGTCGCATCATTTGTGGATGTAATTATCAAAAGAAAAGGGAAAAATGTAATGTGTAGAAGTCTAAGAGTCATATGTGGAATATGAAAATTCACATAGTCATATATGTACAAAAGCGTATTTAGGAAAAGTCCAAAAGACGTATACAAGTCTGAAGGTCACATTAGAAGTCGAAGAGTCATGAGGGAATCTCAAGACTCGTGGGGATATGAAATGTCATTCATATTTTTCTAAATACACCCTCATAACTCAAGAAAAGGGGTGTTTGGAGGCTTAGCCTTCGGAGATCTAGCCTTGGCTTCTCTAGCTTAGCATAGGAGAGAAGATCATTCTTTGGAGAAGCAAGAAGTGACTTAATGTTCCACTATTAGAACTAGTGACTCATCATTGTAACTATGTACTTGGATCTTTCACCTAATAATAAAAATCTCGATGATCCAAAAGATTATAATGCATTTATTGTGAATGTAGTAAGACTATTCTTTATATGTTTGTGGTATATGTTTTGTTCATATGTGTTAATAAAATTAAACTATTTCATTGGCTTTAATAGTTATATTTTTTAATGTGTGTTGTATTTGGTTTAACGATCATTGTGTCTATGTTAACTACTACGCTAAATAAATAACAAATATTTTATTTTTCTTGTATGTCTCTCTTAGGTTATTACTATTACTTCCTTCAAGAGAGTCACTCCTCTCTCTCCCCTCGTGAAAGTATCCTTTTACACATTGCAAGTGGTTGTTCACAGTGTTAACTTTCTTATTGATTTCAAAGGCTATATGCATACTCTCTTATGTTATTCATTGTAGCTGAGGAAAACCTTTAAGTTATGGTGGTTGGGTCAATACTCTGGATGGGGCTCCTACTTCATATGGTGTAAGACCTAATTGGGACTTCACATTAGGGAGACCCCCTTAGTTGATGTATTTCTAGCACCATCAACAATTGGCATTAGAAGTAGGGCCAGATGAAAATTTGTGCCAGTTGAGTCTGTTTCGAATCTCTTATCTTAAATGGATCATTTCCAAATCATTCTCCTGGCGTGTTTTTCTAATAAATCCAATGGTAAACTTTCAATCCCCAACGGCTCTCTTTATAACTTTTCTCAATCAAAATTTGATGGTGATGGTGAAATATCTAGAGCGGAGCACATCTCTAATTTTATCTACCTTTTGTGAATTTTATGAAAATTATTCTAAATATTTTACTCTCAAACTTTTCTTCCTCACCCTTGAAGGTCAAGTAAAGTGATGGTGTCATACCTTTCCATATTCTTCCATCCATTCATTCGATCACTTCCATAAGGAGCTTCAACAAGTATTTGATAGGTATGATTATTGAGATGTTTTCAGGAGAATCAATCAGCTAAGAATGAAGCCTAATGAATCTATTGACGATTTTTCTAGTCGATTCCTTCACCTATATTATGAATTTCCTGAAGAAGATATAGATTTGGATTTATTTAAGAAAAAGTTTGAGAGTTTGATTCATATCTCTTTACTTGGTGAGTTTGAACCCCATGATGATTCTGCTCTTCCAACTTTTTAAATACATGAGACACCACTAATTATAGAGGAGGAGCCTAGTATTCCTTTGATCCCTTGTCCTCCTCCCTTTTTTGTGCCTTGTGTTGAAGTTATTCAAATCAAAAAATATGAAAATCAAATAGTTGATCCATCTATTCAATCTTCATACACTTCCCATGATTCATATCCGATGAAAGAAACCTTGGAATGGTTGATGGAGCCTAGGGTGAATAGTAATGCTCCCATTCCTTAAGATGATATTGGTACTCTTAACCTTAATCTTGGATCTGGTTCCATTGAAAGTAATAATTCTTCAAGGGACACCTTTCATCCTCTATCATCCATATGTTGTGAATCTTTGTGCCTCGATTCATTTGATCAATCTTCCCCACTAGCTAGTTCATTAGACTCTCTTGGTTTTCAAGTTTTTGGTTCAAATTGTGATCAAGTACAAGGCGGTCATATTACACAAGTAGAGGAGTACAAAGGTGAGGATACTTTTGATCTATATTCCCTCTTTCAAAACCCTCTATGTCAACATGTTGTTCCTTCACTATTGAATGATTTTCAATATACTAATCTTAGTAGCTAATCGATTGAAGTTAATTTTCTTAATCAATCTATAGTCTTATAAAACCATCATTCTCATGATGATGAATATGTTGATGTGTATGATGATGAATGAAAATGTGCACCAACTAATCTTTCAGTTTCTCGAGAATATTTTGATTTGAAAAAATTACATCTAGAATTTGATTTGGTCAAAGAAGATGTTCTTATGGAAACTTCCTCTTCACCTCACTATCCCTTGTGCCCTACTCGTAATACATTACCTTGTGAAAAGGATACTCCATTCTATTCAAGTTCTTCATCTAATGAGTTTGATTTTTAATTGACATAAGATAGTGAGGTTATCCATGATGAAAAAATAAACAATCAATTCATTGAGTATTCATTCCATTCCTTATCATTTCCTGTCTTGCATGAAGAAAATTCTTCTGTTTGGGCTACTCATGAGATTGATCCAATCTATCCATTCTTAGATGTTCAATTAGAAGAATATTTTGACTTAAGTAATATAGTTGTTGAAGTTGAAAAGTTTGATCAAATTATTGATCTAGATGGATTCCACCTAGATAAAAGTTATCTTATGAAAATTACCACTAGTAGCTATCCTCACACCATGCATGATCTGATTCAATAGTCAAAATGTGATTTTACAATACTTGAAATTTTCAGGACTTTTGAGGAATTCGAGGCATGGAACTGTGAAGCTGATCATTTCAAATAATATCTTTGGCTGGAGGAATCATGTCTATCTGATACATTTGAGAGTAATTAGCTCTTGGTTTTTCTTGTGAATGTTATACTCCTAATATTTCATCACACCTAAAATCCTCTTGAGTGCGAGTGAATGCATGAGTTATTTCATGAATCAAATTGATCTTCACTCATTGTATCCTCACTAGTTTCATGTGTTTTCTATGCTAGCATTCGTTTTCACTTATTTCAATGATCATGATGATCGTGTAGTTTGTAACGATGTAAAAGGAAATGGTTTTTCATATTTATTGTGTGATGGAGATGATTATATTGCTCAAAGAATTTGTAAAGTTTTTCAAACATATATGTATTTGTTATTTACTAACAAAGAATCTCCTTCCATAATCGGTCCATCTTATCAAAATGCTTATTTTTGTAACTATCATTTAACTTATCATTTCCCATCAACATATCTGATGACAGCTATTATAGGCCATTTCGTCAGATATGATTAATAGGCCTTCAATTGGATCAATCAGCATCCTTTGACCCCTTTTCATCATCCTTGCACAAATCCCTAATCATGACTCATTCTAATCCCTGAGTTTCTACCTAAAAACACCTTGTTTTAGTCTTTTTAAGGACTAGAAAACCATGGTCTCTTATTGGCTAGCGTTGACTACCAGGTTTCCCTACTCTACACCTGCACTAATCACTAGCAGGTTGCTCAGTGTTGGCGGTGTGCTGATTCTAGAAATTCGGGAAAACAAAAAAGGATCATGAAGCTTCCTCTTCTAGAAGCTTCGAGGATCTATTGTAACCATTTACCTCAGATAAAAGTCTTGAATCCTATCCTATCCTACCTTGAAGTTTTCATCCCTTATCCCTTGAGCTCATACTCCCATCTAGAGTGGACCTCATGCCTAGATTGGTAATAGGATAAAAATTCATGAACTACCTCCTTCACCTATACATTTACTTCCATCCATAAGTAAGGGGTTTCCTTTTGGAGAGTGATTCTACCCTCTAGAACTAAGCATGGCATAGTCATAAGCCTCATTCCTCCTCTCTCGACCTATAGAGCTATGCACTATGTAATCCCTGAGCCTTTTCCTTAGTCTAGTACTCAATTCTAGTCCATTTAGTGATTTTCTTCAAGCGTGTTATACCAGGAGTTTTTTGGGTCAATGTCATCTTTTCATGAGTAATCTCCACTTGCAAGTAATATATCTTAACATGACAAGATCATGATTGAATAAAAGGAGAAGGATACTATGCTAGAGGACACTCACAAAGCAGTAAATACAAGTGTATCATTGAGAAAGAAAATGAAAGGGCATTAGATTGTGACAAGAGTTGGAAGATCAAGATCATAGTAAATAAGCCATATCATCCAACCACTTGGAGGGTGAAGATGAAGAACAAATCAGACCTCTCATGAATATTAAAGACAAATCAGTAAGAAGAACAACTTCGCATTTCCATCTCATCATGAAGTCCATGTCATGATTGTCAAGTTGTGATTTGTACCAATGCCATCACAATGCCATGTGTGTCCATGTGTCTTGCAACATCATTTGTGGATGTAATGATGTAATTATCAAAACGAAAGGACAAAATATAACATGTGTAAATCCAAGAGTAATATGTGGAATATTAAAATTCACCTAGTCATATATGGACAAAAGAGTCTTTAGGAAAAGTCCAAAAGTCATATAGAAGTCCAAAGGTCACATTAGAAGTCGAAGAGTCATGAGGGAATCTCAAGAGTCACGGGGATATCAAAATTTCATTCCTTTTGTTATAAATATACCCTCATAGCTCAAGCAAAGGGTCTTTTGGAGGGTTAGCCTTTGGAGAGATAGCCTTGGCTTCTCTAGCTTAGCATAATAAAGAAGATCATTCTTTGGAGAAGGAAGAAGTGACTTAATGTTCCACTATTGGAACTAGTGGCTCACCATGGTAACTATGTACTTGGATCTTTCACCTAATAATCAGAAGCTCAATGAGCCAACATATTTTCATGCATGTATCGTGAATGTAGTAAGAATATTATTTATATGTTTTCGGTTTATTTTTTGTTCATGTGTACTAAGGAAATTGAACTATTTCATTGGCCTTGCTACTTATCATGTTGAATGTGTGTTGTATTTTCTTTAATGGTCATTGTGTCTATGTGAACTAATTAGATAGATAAATAATATATATTTTCATGATCATGTGTGTCTCTCTTAGTTTAGTATTATTACTTACGTCCAGAGACTCACTCCTCTCTCTCTCTCCTCGTGAAATTCTCCTTTTACACACTACAATTGGTGTTTCATAGTTCAATTTTCTTGTTGATTCCAAAGGTTATGTGCATACGCTCTTATGTTATTAATTTCATTCGAGGAAAGCCTTTAAGTTATGGTGGCCAAGACCATACTCTAAATGGGGCTCCTACTCTAAATGATGTTAGGTCTAATTGGGACTTCACATCATGGAAACCCCCTTAGTTGATGA
This sequence comes from Pinus tabuliformis, assembly GCA_031772625.1. Taxonomy (NCBI): domain Eukaryota; kingdom Viridiplantae; phylum Streptophyta; class Pinopsida; order Pinales; family Pinaceae; genus Pinus; species Pinus tabuliformis. The sequence goes on along the minus strand of CM062817.1, from coordinate 1,661,432,344 downwards.
ATTTTTAGCACTGTCAACACCAAGATAGATGATCTATTGGACTAGTTGTACCAAAAAAATCCTTCACCAATATGGACTTAAATTTAGGGTATCACTAAGTTTGAGTCAGAGAGGAAGATACCAGGAAGACTTCCTTCAAAACCAATAATTTTTTGTATGAGTGGTTAGTTAGGTTATTTGTCCTATGTAATGGAATAGCTATATTCATGACGTTAATGAATGATATACCGAGGCATTTTATAGATTCATTTGTTATTATTTATTTGGATGATACACTAGTCTGCAATGTTACTTGGGAGGAGCATATCTCACATTTAATGTAGTTGCTAGAGACATTGAAGAGGCAACAACTGTTGAAAAATATCAGGAAGTGTGAGTTTGCACAATAGTATTTAGTGTATTTAGGATATCTGATTAGAAGGATAGATGAAGATATATCTTTCCAAGAGGTGGGCCATCATGAACTGATTAGTTCCCACTAATGTTTCTGAGGTCAAAAATTTCATTGGGGTAGCACAATACGTAAGGAAATTCATATACTCGTTTTCTATAGTTATAACACCATTCAAACCATAGTAACAAGTGGTAAGAGTTTCCATCAAGGAAAGGATTAGTGGAAGTCCTTCTAGAAGTTACAGAAGAAAATCATTAAAGAATTGGTTTTGAAATTATTAAACTTATAATAACCCTTTGAAGTGGAGACAAATGTGAGTGGATATGCTATGGGAGTAGTCTTGATGCAAGGAGGACGACTTGTGTGCTACAAGTATTTCATGGGGAAATTATCAGCTACCCGACCTACAATAAGGTTATATATGCCTTGGTGCAAGCTATGAAGTAGTGGAAACACTAAATGATGGGAAAGAATAAATTAATCCATAGAGATCACCGTCCACTACAATACCTGCAAGCCTAAAGTATTCTACCATAGACTATCCATTACAAGTGGATGGGATTCCTACAACATTTTCATTTGGTGATAAAGTTCAAGAAAGGTAGCACTAATAAGTTGGTTGAAATTCTTTCAAGGTCACCCACATCGAATATCACAACTTTGGGAACTCTAGTGCACATAGAGCCTTTCTTCCATGATGCATATAAACAAACATATACAAAGGATGATGGATGTGCTCGATGGTGATAACACAATTGACTACCATATCCAAAATGGGTTACTCTATAGGTTGGATAAGTTACATGTTCCTAAACATGATCAACTACAACTAATCATAGAGGCTTGCACCTCTAAGGTTGGAGGGCATTTTGTTGTATGGAACAAGTGGAAACCTTGCAAAGGGATGTGTAATCGCACAGGATGAAAGAAGAGGTAGCTAGGTTCATAAGAGGATGGATGATTTATTATACCAACAAGCCTAGTAATAAGAAATATGGTCTATATCATCTCTTTCTTGTACCCAATTATCCTTGTGAAAAAAATTCCATGGACATTGTGGGAGGGTTAACAACAAATAGGAAGGGACATGACAACCTATTCATGGTAGTTAATAGGTTTAGTAATATGTGTATTATAATGCCTTGAAAGAAGACCATAAGTAGGTAAGAAGTAGCAAATTTATTGTTTTGACAAGTCTATGTACACATTGGGATACCAAGGAGCATCATTTCAGTAGGGACACAAGATTTCTCAGTGTGTTTTAGACTATATCGTGGGAGAATATTGACACAAATTTTAATAGGACTGCACATTTCATCCATAGAAAGTGGACAAACAAAAGTAGTCAATAGGACTTTGGTGCAACTTTTGAGGGGTTATAATCAAAAGAATTCAAAGGCCTGGGTTGAAAATATGGTATATATACAACACTTTTATAATAGAGAAGTCTACACTTCTATTGGTAAGTCCCTATTTGAAACTTATTCTTGATATATACCAACTTCACCTTTGGATATTACATATGGGAAAGAATGAGGAGTGAGGGAGTATCTTGTAGGATATTTTAAGGGAAAAAAATTTGTTGAGAAGATATGACAAATCCATATATAGGTACAAGAGATGATGTAGAAGTCATGGGAAAAGTACAAGGCTGAGCATGATCAAAATATAACAAAGAAGTCATTTAGAGTGGAAAATAGAGTATGGTTACAATTGAACAAGGACATACTATGTAGTCCTAGTAATAAAATCAATACTTTGTGATATGGTCCTTTGAGATAATGGAAAATTTTGGAGATAAGATGCATATATTCAGTCTACCTTGATACGTGAACATCTACCCAATGGTTAATGTAGAGAATATAAAAATCTATGAACCTTCCACTCTGAATAAGGAAGAGGAACATGTTTGGATACTCCTTTTTCCATTTTTTATAAAGAGGAAGAGGTTACTATAGGACTTAATAATTCTACTTGAAAACCAAATCTCTTGAGATGGATTCTCCTGCTAGCTAACCTTAAATATCCATTGACTCCACTACTGCTTTTTTTTCTTCACACATCAGCCTCTTTGTAGGTTGGTTTTCTGAATTGTTCTCTAAATTCTCTATTAATAACTATATTTTGACCATCCAAATCAATCTCTATAGCTTTCTCTAAATTTGATTCTTCTTCAACCCATGAATCCTTGTTTGCTATTTTTTCAATATCTAGTTGGTTATCATGCTCATATGGGGATGACTGAAACTTTAATTGTTTTTTGGAGATAATATTGTATGGATCATTAGGCCACACTTTTCCTTTGGGAAATTTCATTAAGGCTAGCATTTGAGAACAATCTTCAAGGAATGTATAGTGTTCACAATGAATGGACCCACCTCTTGCTTAAGCTTTAAGGTAACCTCCTGCTTCCTTGGAATAAAATGCACAAGGCCTAAATTTATCCTTTTCTTGATATATTATAATGCAAAAATTTTAACAAGCAGGAATACAAGACTGATAAGGAGGCACTTATGAACCATATATTCTTATTTTGTTGTGGTTTTCATAGATGTAGCAGTTCCCCACACTTGTATCAGGACTTAATTATATAATTTACTTGATTTATAGAAAAATTCTTTGGGGAACTTAATCTAAAAAAATTACAAATGCTATAGACATAAAATGTGTGAGATACCCTAAAGAAAAACTTCACCATTCTTCTTTCTTATCATAATGGAAATCTATTAGATCATTGATTGTTTCTCACCCTTAGAATTATGAACTTGTAGGCTCAAACTAGCAAATTTTATGACTTGGAAATACAACACGAGGTATACAAGAAAGGATGGATACATGAAGTATCTTGTATCACTAAATCTATAGAGCTAAAAATTAATTGCATGTCAGATATACATAGCGAAATCAAAATTTACATTTGTATTTCTTATGGAGGAAAGAGCACTGGAAAATCCTAATAATTTTTCATCAACAAAATATATATCATCAAGGCCTAAAATACAAGAATGGTAGAGAGGAATTCTTGAACAAATTCAGAGAATGTACTCAATTGGCATGTTGGGGCTAATTATGGGATAGTGGAACCAACAAGTAACATAGACTCCAACATAGTTTTATTTTCAACTTCTAATAACTCCCTATATAATTGAATTAAACTTCTGTTGGTGAGTGACTGGAGGTTTTCAATACAAGAAAAATGTAATATATCATAGAAATGTTCAGATGATATCTAAGGGAGAATACAACCATCACTAGAAACAATAGTTTGAATATTTAGTATATAAGAGATTCACACACCCAAATGTATTATTTGAATGGCCAAACCTAGTTAAATCCTCTTATCTAACTTGAAATAGGTCACAGTGACAATGAATGTCATATATGTCTACTTCATGGTCAATTAATGGTATACTATCTAAATTAATAGATTCTTGAGGAGTAAGGATTTCATATTTCAATTTAGTAATATTAAAATAACAAAGAGCAATGGAAGAAGATACCCGATAATATTTCTTGGAGACTGTTGGATTGTAACTAACTTGATGTCCATGAGTAGGAGTGAAAATGTTTCCTTGTACAAGAATTACTGTCTAACAGTTGCAATCATGAGCCTCATTGTCCTTCCCTTTCACAAATAGAATAATAGAACACATTCCCCCCTTTCTCCTTTGTCAACTCCTTTCTTTTCCTTTGGGCATCAACTTCAAAACCCCTTCAAAAAGTATTTTCATTGGTGACTTCATTGGTGATGTCATGTTGACATGGAATGCCACATCAATTGTCCATGTAAACTTCCTTGTCAAAATTATTATGTCCACTTGTGCATGTATATCTTCAACGTGGTTGCTTACTTTTCCATTGAGGCACCTGCCCTTCTAGCCTTTGGATGTGTGCCAACGTTGTCTTTGCCCATTGCTCTAAAGCTTGCCATGATATGCGAAATCACCCTTGGCAATTTAGTTGGTAATGCTCACCCCCCTGACAGTTTAATTTGGGGAAAGGGACCCCCCACAATCAATCTCATATGTTGATCGAACGTAGGTGGTTTGGAGTGAATCCCAACCACGACTAATCTCCCACACTAAACATCAACTACACCAGGGGGGGGTTCCATGCTTCATATAAGCCATTGGATCTAGCGCTCTTGTGGATTATTGATGATCCAACACTTCAATGAATGTGTCATCTAACCTTTATCTACTTTGCATGAAACCTTTAGAATATATATATATATATATATATATATATATATATATATATATATATATATATATATATATATATATATATATATATATATATATATATATATATATATATATATATATATATATATGTATAGATATATATATATATCTATATATCTATATATATATATATATATATATATATATATATATATATATATATATATATATATATATATCTTTAATAAAGTGCACGTAACATAATAATCCCAAATTTTTTGCCCCATGCACTTAAACATTATAACCTTGTTTTTTATTTAATGATATCTACACACACAAACACACAAGAACCCTTCTGCTACCCAATTCCCACAAGGGATGAAACCATTGTTTGTAGCATATGGCTTCTTTGCTACATCAAATCTACCTTATCCTCCCACAATTTACTTTGCTCAACAATGTCCTAAACCATGGCTTCCATTGCTAAGTGTTAGATCCTTTCGACATGTTTCATTATAGAGTTTGTATGACCCAACATGTCTACTGCCACCTAACCACATACCACATAATTGAGTGATGAGTATCCCAATCATTGATAAAGAGAAATCCAATTTCATATGAGGTTGTTAAATTTGCTAATAAGTCCGCTTCATAATTGTTATGTCTAAAAGCATGCATGGCTTTGATGTCAACCATAAAATTTTAAAATAATAATAAGTTTAAGATCTAACTTAGAAGAGCCAACATAAATATGCCAAAATATTACCTTCAAGTCTGCCCACTATAATTAGTTTATAAATATGAAGTGAAATTGCTTGAAAGAAAAGGATAAGCCTCTCCCTAATTATTTGTAACCTTACTTAACTCGATAAAAATGATAATTGTAATTATCCTTGAAAGTACACTACACATTACACTTCCACCACTAAACATTTATTTATTATTTAAAAACTAAAACCTAATTAATATATATATGTTTGATGATGGAAAACAAATTATATATATACATATATATGTATAGATAATAAAGAAATTATTACCTTTTTTTTCTATATTTTGATGGAAGTTCCTGGGCCTCTACCTCTTTAGAGGGTGCATGCTTTGGCTGGTCCTGCTGACTGGGTCCCTCTCTCTAAGCTCTGAGGAAGTCATGGAATATTGTTTTCTTATGTTCGACTGACATGTAATACGTCAGCTTGATGTCTCCATCCTTAGGGTTAAGAGCACGTGGAGGAAAATCCATCCCTGCTTGTCGGCAACATCATTCGGCTTCAGCGCACATGGAGGAACATCCATCCCTGAACTCAGTCGGGACTCGATACCCTGTGAGGAACATCCATCCCCCATAGATGCTTGCCTTACACTAGATGTAGACCTATCAAAGTTGAAAACCCTCATTTGAGAGGATGCCACATCATCCCCCATTACTCATGGAAAAGGGGCACTATGAAGAAGACTCTAGAAGGTTCGAGTTGTGACTCATATTAAGGGTTGAATGGGTCAAATTTAACCATTAGTAGGTTGTCATCCAATATTATAACTCGACCACTAGGAGGAAAATGATTTCTATTCTATTCAAGTGTGTTTTGTTGCATAGATGAGAAAAGAAGCTAAGAGCATGTGTGTGTGTGTATATAGATATATATATATAGATATATATATATATAAAGAGAGAGAGAAATAGAGATTAGCATAGCCTCACCTTCCAGTTGGGTTTTCTTCCATAAGGAGTTCCCAAATTATATCTTGTGTTTATTTTGGTTTGTGAGATCTATTTTTATTTTCCATATTTTACCTATTGCATACATACATATAACATAGTAATTAATGAATCCATAAATCTAAGGAAACTTATCCCTCAAATTATATTTCATATTTTATGTAAAATTTTGTTAGATCTATTTGACAAATTGTCCAGTAGAGTATCCATGATATTTCATAGATCATATTGGTATTAAAGCACGTTTCTTTGGGTATTTCATTGGAGGTTACAAGGAGTGCATATTGGTTTAAGAAAAAAGTCATAAACCCTAGCCATGGATGATGAATCCATTAATAACCCTAGATATGAGGCAAATGAGAGGTTCTTGAGGTTGGAAGAACATGTTTCAAATATTAGCCATAACATGAATCTGCTTATGGTGGCTTTGGTGAACAAATTGGGAATCAGAGAATATTGAGGTTCCAGATCTATGGTATTAGAGGGGAAACTATGGAATTAGGAAGAAATAGAGAGAGTCTAACTAATAACCTGAAAAGAACAACATTACTTGATAATATACCTCAAATAATTATTCCCAAATCCCTAGTGTTTAACATTTCTCTGATAACACTTGTAACAACCCCCCCATTCATCCCATAGTACATGTTAAGGGTAGAAGGAGGTGTTAATATCATTAACCTGGAGGTGTTACTATCACTGACTTGACCTCCATAGTCATGTCATGGAAATGGGGTCATAAAAGTTTGTCTTTTTTAAACTCTTCGAAACTTAAGATAAACATCGCCATTGCATCCAACTCGCTGAGAGATTTTCGGAGATATAAATATTTCCTCAATCCAACTCCTGGATCAAAATATATGGCCATTTAAATTTTTGGCCAATAACTTTTTACCACATCATCAAGTTCTGCCATGTGGCATCCACGTGGTGCCCACATGGAACCCCATTTCACTGCCTTGTTAGTCTCCTAATTGGTCTATGTCATATATTTGTCTATATGGTGCCGCCATGGCATACCTATGTGGCATGTTGACTCACCACATCATGGCACCACTGAACCTCCCCCCCTCCATGACTTATGTTTTGGGAATTCCCCATCACACGAAATTTCACCTACTTTACACTTAGCACAAGGTGAGGCTCCCAAGCATTAACTAGGGCAAGATGGTAATTTTCCTGTCCTTTGCCGAATGAGAAACTTTGTCTCTTAGCCCTTACCCCTTGACGGTTTCCTTTTCCCTTGTATTATGCTCATAACCTTTGTACTAAGGCAAGATGAACTTTGTTTGCAATGCTTAATACGAAGTCATTTTTCCATCTCAGCACATTAATCTCATCTTGACCTCCCTAACTCTATTTGGAAATGTTGAAGGCTCTAGGCCCGAGATGATGTCACCTTCTTTTCATCCCAGGACAATAATCTTTGTTGTCATTTGTAAGAGGTATTTTTCTATCTCAAGGCCGAGATCTTGGCCCTTTCTTGCTGCCTCTCCCATCGAACCGCCAAGATGAAATCAACATTGAGATGATGTGATGTTGACATCATCCTACCCACTCAGACTCCTCCAGGAGTGCTACGTGTCACCTATTTTTTGCACACTTAACCCCACCAAAAATCCACTAGCACATGCCACATGGAGGCCCTCTTGGACACCATTTCATCATTATCTCCACATTGTCGAATACATGGTCTAGGTTCTACTAGGGTCTGACCTTTGCGCAGACCCTAAAATTCCCATTGTAAAACAATTTGACGTTTCAAAGGTTTTACCATCCCTGAGGCCCAAGACAACAAATTTTTATTGTTGCTTGATGGTCTTTTCCTCCATCTTGGCCTCCATCTCTTGCTTGAATTCTTGTGCATGTAATCAAAAACTCCCGAGGTCCTTTCCATCCAATGGTTGCAGTGATCCAAGGAAACTAATGACCCATATTATAATAAGGATCCCCTGTTGTGACATCGCATTCGAGGTGGGGGCGATGCCCTTACTTGTGGTTCCAATCCTTGTTTCATGATATTTAGATCAGCAACGAACATTCCTTCACATCAAATCGACGGAATGAGGGGGGGTGACTCACCCCCCATGAAGTACAGAGAGAGGGAGGGGCCCTTGTCATTGTTCCAACCTACCAAGGTTATCCTCTAGCCCTCAACCCAATATATATATATATATATATATATATATATATATATATATATATATATATATATATATATATATATATATCTTGAGTGCCCTTGATACTTTGTCATTCCACTGCCCCTCCTGAACTTTGGTGCCATGCACTGGGGCTTATCTATGTGCATATGTACAACTTGTGGCTTATCATCAACATGACTATCCCTCCTAAACTTAGTAACACCCATTGTCAACACTTCGAGAATTCTTGGGCTATCTCACCTACACTTGTGATATATATATAAAGCTACCTTTCCTAAGCTTTACAATTATATACCAATTCTAACATTCAAGTCATTTCAAACAAGAATTTAGTTATTAATAGATATTTACCCATCTATTTTATATATAGGCTATTTAGATTGTTTTTAGGCTCATTTTCACACATAGATTTACGTATCTCTCAGTATTGGAAATCAATAAGATCCACGCTCATAAGGAAAATATAGGAATCAATCATTTCACTGAATTTACACAAGAAATCAACATTACATAATATTATAGGAAATCATAGTCCTTTGTATTAACATAAACATTAAAAAACATATACATAATATTCAAATGCAAAAGACATAAGTGAACACTTGTCTTATGAAGAAGTCTAGCAACTCAGATAGGGACTTCAACTCTCCACCCAACTTTAGGTTGGCTTCTATTTCAGTCTTTCTTGCAACTAATCACCCCTAATTCCAATTCAAATCTCGAGGAGGTATTCTAGCCAAGAACTCTCAACTATCACTCACATATAGTGTTGGCTTAGTGGGTCCTGACCCAGGTTCAGAGTTAATTGCGCCAAACAAAACCCTACACTATTGGCCCTTTCGGCATCAATCCACGTAGCGTAGGCTAAAGTCTCACCCGAAGCAGTATGGGGGGATGTTGGAACCAAGTTTCCACATCTAGATATCAGTGTGATGTCTTTAATTTCCCTAGATCTACCTTCGCACAGATCTATAAGCCCCTAGGGCTCGGTACTGCAACTCCCTTTAAACGGCCTCTGGACCTTTGCGAAGGTATATGATAGGTCTTTGCAGACCCTTAACTATTGAATCATCTACTTACGCGTATCATAAAATAATCCTAGATTTAAGCTCGTGTGGATCTACTTAAGTATTTAATAAACATAACATAATGTATTATAATCTTCATGAAAGTAATTAACATGCATTGCATACCATTATTAGAACTTATCCCATAGAGTCGCGCATTAGTGGATCAATATTTCATAAAGAAATTATTCAATCACAACATATATCGAAAACATAAATAATAGAAATAAACAGATAAAACACAAGGATTCTTCAACAGTCTTCTTTACTGATCTTCAACATGGTATTACAGACTCAAAATTGCCCTGCACACTCAGCTACAAATGTCGCACACTCAATTGTAGAATCTACTCTAGTCCTCTGTGCACTCAGCTTTTGAGCCTTTTTCCATCTATCATATGCTCCTTACTTGCCTTTTCCCTCTTTCAGACATAGACATGCCTTAGACTCTCTAAGACACACCTATTTATAGATTTTTACATACAATCCCATGGTCCATGGACCAAGGGTGGAACTCAAGACTGACTCGGATTTCACATAAACAAGGGGCTAAAAACCCTTTGAATCCTAACTATCTACGTGCCCCGTGTCCACAAATCATGGAGAATTTTCATCTTTTACCAAAATTTACATTAAAACTTTGGTTTTTAACCCCAAAAATGACCCCCGATACAAAGGTCATGACTCACCCTCAAGTCACTTGGCTAGCGCTGTGATCTTGCTGTGAATATCCCCCAGCTCCACCTACATGACTATGACTTCGGCAGCACTCTACATAGCTGCTTGCTTGACCTCTTCTACTAGCTGCTCTATAGCTGGTCCTTTTGCAGCTAGCTTCATCGTTTGTTGTGTCCTCTGCAAGCCCGTCAGCTTCTCCTAAATGTTGGTTGTGACTTGATAAGCTTCCTCCAACCAAGGTCCCAACCTAGCCTTAAGCACGACCTCCTTCTTTTGGGTTGCTTCTACCTACGCGAGGAGTTGCTTCCCCTCCTGCAACTTGGCGAGGCACTGCGCTGGAGCAATTGAGCATGCCATCGCCTGGACCTCATCGTACTGCTTCTGCAACTCGCAAACCTCTATGTTCGATATTTGCAGGTTTGGGTTTGCGTGCAAATTCGTTACCAATTCCATTGTCTGCTCAAATAAGGTTGAGCAGTCAGTGACTGTGGCATCCAAAGTGGCCATCCCTTATTTGATGGTAGCTCCAAGCTCCTCCCTGATCTTGGGCAGAGTCGTAGGCTGTAATTTAAGCTGCAGCTCCATTATTTTCATGTTGAGTTCAAATTGAAATCATCCAACTTCTGCCTTTGCCTTGTGCACGCCAGCAGCTAACTTCCTGATCTTGGCTTCTAGTTGTGCGTTCTCTAGAATGTGAAGCTCTGACACTGTTCTGCATGCCTCTGCAACTGCAGCCTCCAACCTGGAACTTTGTGCCTGCAGTGTTTCCTTTTCCTTTAAGGACTGCATTTTATCATCAAACATCTGCTTATTGTTCACCCTGTATTCACTGAGTAAATTGAGATCATGCTGCTCCCAAGCTCTCAATTCCTCTGTCACCCCTACTTGCAGTGCATGAAGAAGCTCATTAGAGAGCGTTGCAATGTTCAGCCTGATGTTCATAAGGGTACTTAAGATGATGCAGCCATCGGCTGACTCTGCGTGTAAGGACCCTTCTGGTAAAGCAATAGTGTAGGGTCATTTATGGAAGTGATTAAGTATCCGTGCAGCTTTTTCACAAGGGAAAGTTCCTTCTTCATCTTGTCCGCCAAATCCTTTTCTCTTATCTTTTAGCCAAACTCCTTGGCTGGATTCAAACCCTCGTATGGCAGGTGCATGATCCGGTGGATGAGCATGTCATTGATGGGTATAGGTCCTCCTAGCCACAAGCACCCATCGTACACCAGAGTAAGAAATTTTCATACACAGGTTGTGTTGATAATGGTGCAGTGATAATGGGGCACCCACAATAGGTTCAACAATCCTGAATTCTCTACTCCGCGGAAACATTCCACTGTCTCTAGCTTGGTGACACCTAAGTCCAGGTAGTAGACATGCTTCATATAGTTTGTTGTCTCTAGGCGAGGGGACCTATCATGATCTGCAAGGTCCCAATCTTCCATCTTCAGCAGGGGGATCCACGCAAGGCGTGGATCTTTGAAGGGAACCTGCTCTGGCAACAGGGGCATAGAAATGACAAACTTGTTTGAGTCTAGGTCCTTGGTGACCTTCTCCTTCCCCTTGCGCAGAGGGATATCGTCAGGAAACTTTGTAAGGTGGTCCATTCCCTGAGCATCTATGTCCTCGATGCCCTATCCTTCCTCGGTCTCCAAATCAACAACCTACTTAGGTTGCTTGTCTTTCTTCTATTTTTGAGTTGCGGAATGTTTCTTGGGTGATTCATGCACTGGCATCGGCTTCTTATATTTATCCTTTTTCAGTTTCTCATTTTATCTAACACGAGTAGGATTCATCCTAGGCAACCTCGGTGCCATAGGCACAGGAGCTGGAGCTTCCTACTCACTACCTCTGGAGCAGCTCCTTCAGACGCAACATCGCCACCCGTGCTGACAGTCTCTGCAAGGCTTAGTCCTAGCATGGTTTCAAGGATGAATTTATGAATCAACTCCAATAACTGGGCAAATGCAGGGCTCGTAACCAAATCCTCAAAATACTTGTGGTTCATGGGAAACAGACAGCACAACCCAAAAACTCTAAGGGTGCAAAGTGTTCTCTATTGGGTAGGCACACATAATTTATAAGGGTTTTTGAATTCAAATCCGACCATTCCCCCCAAAATTTGATCATTCATGTTGTTTTAGCAGCAGATCTTCAAATATTTTGGCCTTAAATTCCGCCAACCCACTCCTCTTAACCATCTTCTGGTTGTCAAATCATGAAAAATGACTCCAATGGTCACTTTCTTGTTGTGTTTCATGGTACCTCCCTCCATAATGCAGCTACTTGCGTGCAACTTCTTATACTGCAACTTCACCATTTTCTGCGCAGCCCTCCTGCCGCGTAGTCCTCTAACCCTTGCAGTGTAGTTTATAGTCTCGTGCTTCCTTGCAACTTCCTGAAGCACTAAGATTATCTTTGCACCATATAGTCATTGTGCTGGGTCCCCTGTATATGGATTCAATCGACTTCCATTCACCCTTCCCGGAAAAGGTTCTCTATTTAGCTTTGTGAGTTGAATTGCACCTCCATCTATAATTTCTTTGATAATATATGGGCCCAACCAGTGCATCTGAAATTTCCTTAGAAACTTAGTGAACTTACTCTCATATAAAAATACCAGATCATTTACCTTAAATATGGGTAGCTTGACGTGTCGATCGTACCATGCATTTTCATGTTCTGTTTGTACTTATTGATGGAATCTAGCCAAGAATATATCTTCTTCAAGCTCCATCAGCTGTGTGATTCGTTCCTCCAATGCCTCACGATCTACCATACCTATGAAAGCTTCAATGCACAGGCTAGGAACAATATATTCCATAGGCATCACAACTTCTACACCATAGACCAATCTAAAAGGTGTCTACCCTATTAGTTGTTTACATGTAGTCCTGTATGCCCATAGCATTGCAGGTACGCACACATCTAAGTCGTTTCATTGTGTGTTGAAAATCTTCATCAGCATGTTCTCCAAAATCTTATTAAAAGCCTCAATTGTTCCATTATCCCGAGGATGATACAGTGTGCTCTTCTGATGATAGACCTAGAACTCCTCTGTCAACACATTGATTGTATTGTTTAGGAAGTGCGTACCCCGATCACTCATCAACATTTTTGGGCAGCCAAATCTGGTTAACACATATTCAAACAAAAACCTTGTTGTTGTAGCCCCTGTGCTTCTACCCATTTGGTTAAATACTCCATCATGGTGATGATATACCATGCACCTATCTTCTTCCTTGGGGGCTGAATTGGCCCAACGAAGTCAACTACCCATCTTTCAAATGGTTGCAATGATACTTGAGGATTAAGTCACAAATATTCCCTCTGCAATGGTCTGCATGTTCGTTGACATTCATCCCATGCCCTAAAATACTCTTAGAATCTTTATGAAAAGTAGGCATGATATGAAATGTGGCACTAAAGGATTCTTGTCAAGCTTACAAGAACCTCTCCCACTCCAAAGCTTATATATTCCCAAGATCTAGGCTTATATTGACAATTTGCGGAATAAATAACTTGAAATAGGTGTATGCTTGTGTCTGTCTTTAACTGTTAAGTGCTTTAAGTTGATTTTCTTAGACTGATATAAAAATATATAACAACAAATAATGCGACTAATAACCAACACACATAATAGCAATATAATTAGGAGTTCACCCAAACCTCTTGGGCTACATCTCCATGAGCTCTATTCAACTCGACTAGGCTCTTTGGGATTATGGCTTAAATTCTTTTACAAGTCTTTGACTCAACTCCATAGGTTTATAAATGAACCAATGGGCTTAGAATGCCATATTTATCCACGATTGTTTGGCTCTCTGGCTCTCGACTCTCGGCTCTCAGCTCTAGCTCTCGACTCTGGCTCTTGGCTTTGGCTCTTGGCTCTGGCTCTCGGTTCTTGGCTCTCGGCTCTTGGCTCTTGGCTTTGGCTCTCAGCTCTTGGCTCTTAGCTCTCAGCTCTCGACTCTCGGCTCTTGGCTCTTAGCTCTCGACTCTTGGCTCTCGGCTCTTGGCTCTTGGCTCTTTTTCAAGCCTCCAACCTCTGGTGGCTCTTTTGTTATCCTCCCAACCTCTAGTGGCACTCTACGAATCTACGACTCTTCGGCCTTCTGTAGTCTACAACTCTGTTGTGCTCAGCTCTCTAGGAAATCAACCCTTTGCCATTGCCCTAACCTCTGGTGGCTTCTCGGCTTTCACGAGCTTCTAGTTTCGCTTGACCTCCAAGCGACCCTCTGCTTTTGAGTCACCCTGACTCCGTAGACTACCTTCTCTGGGCTTACACTCAACATTCAAGCATCTCTGAGCCCCTTGGGCTTCTCTGTGCTTCTCTTGAGCATAACTCTGCCTCTCTATGTTATTAGTGGTTGCCTCGATGTCCAAGCGAATCTCAGCAACCTTTTGTTGCCCTGTCAATTGAGCTCCCTATGCTTTTTGTAATACATCATTTACAGTCACCTCCATCATTGAATACCAATTGTTTCATTACAAGAATCCATTTACAAATGGAAAGGAAACAGCAGGCATGGCCACCCGATCACTTTGCCTTCCTCTGGCCAAAATAGCCAAATAATAGAAATACACAGGAAAACACACACAAAACACATCATGGGATTTAAGCCTGGACTTCAAATGGCCTTCAATTGCATCTATATCCCTCTTAGGTCTATCCTATCATCGTAAATCATGATCGCATAGGCATATGGCCAAAAAACCCAATACACGGAAAATCAAAGAAAATCTGCAAATCTTGATTTCAAATTATATGCGGTCGTGTTTATAATCCCATCGGGTTGCACTTTATCACATATCGCAATTGCATGTCGCATTGGCCCAAGGTCCATTCAACAACCCATGGTTTGTTCTGATGCGATGATCATTGCCGATCGTCGATCGCGTCCTCGCACGCTGTCATTTGAGACCTTCGATTACGATTAGCGATTAATTCCCGACCATTGATCTGTTCTTAGATCCGACGGTTGATATGCCATCGCAATTGATTTATCGGCTCACATTAGTAACGGTCCCGGGGTCCAACCACTATTCCATGGTGTTTCGCGATGTGATATCGCAGTGATTTCATATTGCAGTTGCTCGGGACTGCAGTCCTGCACACTTCGCCCTTTATATGATTGTGATGCAATATATATATATATATATATATATATATATATATATATATATATATATATATATATATATATATATATATATATATATATATATATATATATATATATATATATATATATATATATATATATATATATATAGATATATATATATATATATATATATATATATATATATATATATATATATATATATATATATATATATATATATATATACATATATAGATGACAAGCCCTTTAACACACTGCCGATTGGTCCGCTGCCTTTATTAAGGTTTGTGTATAAAGCGTCCACCTCCATGATCCTTCGCTTTCGACCCTTATGCTTACCCGAATTGGATTTTACATGCATTTGTGCCATTTTAGCACCTTTTAACTTTTTACCTCTATAAGAAGATTTTTCTTGGACTTAGAGGTTTATGCTAGATCCATTTTGGATCATGCCTTCCCACTAAAAATCTTTTGGACTCCAAAAGACTGATATACTGATTTGAACAGTAACTGAGAGTACGTCACCCTCTTCTTTCAGCCTCCATACACTTGCTTTGCATAGTGCCTCTGAATCAAAGCCTTTGAACACTTTCCTTCCTGGATGTGCTGGTCCTCCTGGGAAGAACTGTTTTCCTCCTTGAATTCATGCAGAACTCCTACTAAGATGGTTACAGAAGGTAGTTTGAACTTCTCTTCCTTGATCATTGATCCAAGTTGGCTCAAACCAATGTGAAGTTACATCTGCTTCACAAAATTTGTTGGGTGTGGAGCCTGATTATCTTCTATATTCAAAGGTATCGCCACATAGGACCCCAGTTTGAAATGGGGGCGGCAACGCCGCCTGTAAAATATTCACTGCAGGGGGGGTCTAGGGGGGGCGGCTGCGACCTTTGGGAGCCCCCCCTGGCGGGGGGTTTCGAGGGCAGCACCCCCGAAGCTAAAAACAACTGTAAAATTGCCTTGTAAAAGTATAGTAATTTCTAGTCAATCTGGGTCGTTCATTAGGCAGATGATCTGACGGTAGAACTTATGTTTAGTTTAAGGTTTTTTTCCCTAGAAGGAAACCCCCTCTCTTTGTATGAGGTTATTGTATTTGAGGCTGTGTGATAGATGTGTATTGTGTGAGTGAGAAACAGAGAGGTGAGACTGCGAGAGAAAACAAAGGATATCACAGTGGATTTGTTGTAGGTTGTGTCTCTTCATTTTGCTAGATAATAGAAAGGAAGGACTGGCTATTCTGGGTGGACGTAGCCCAAACTGGGTGAACCACGTATATTTGTGTCTCTCTTGTTTTGTGCATTTTCTGTGTTTATATTTTTGCAATATTTTATGTGTTCCATTGCTGTGTAATATATAATTTTCTAACAACTGGTATCAGAGCCGAAGGTCTATTTGGCTGATAAACTCACACGAAAGAAGGGTTCCTGGTTCGAGTGGGAGCAATGGCAGAAGATGGTAAGTTTAGGGTCGAGAAATTTAACAGCCAAAACTTCTCGCTGTGGAAGATGCGGATGGAAGATTATCTATATCAAAAAGATCTATACCTACCATTGGGCGGAAAAACAAAGATGCCGACGGCTATGAAAGACGAAGAATGGAACCTTCTCGATAGAAAGGCACTCGGAACAATACGGTTGTGCCTTGCTGCGTCAGTCGCCTTCAACATTTCGAAGGAAACGACAACAGAGGGTTTGATGCAGACATTGTTGAAACTATATGAAAAACCCTCGGCCTTAAACAAGGTATTTCTTATGAAACGATTATTTAATATGAATATGTCGGAAGGTGGATCTGTTGCAAACCATTTAAATGATATTAATACGGTTACAAGTCAATTAAGTTCTGTAGGGGTAAACTTTGATGATGAAGTTAGAGCTCTGTTATTCTTGTGCTCATTACCAGAAAGTTGGAATGGTTTGGTAATGGCCATTAGTAACTCCGTTTCTGGATCTAGTACTTTAAAGTTTGATGATGTTGTCGGTGCTATCCTTAGCAAGGAAATGCGACGGAAAAGCTCCAGTGAGACATCGGGAAATGCTTTGAGTGCAGAGTTTAGAGGAAGAAAAATGGAAAGAGGAAAGAGCTCAGGATATCGCAGTAAATCAAGGAAAGGCAGATCCAAGTCCAGATCGGGGATAGTGTGCTGGAAATGTGGAAAGAAAGGACACCTAAAGAAAGACTGTAGATCTCGGAAGGGAAAACAAGGAGATGCACAACAAGAAAACAATCATGAAGCAAATGTGACAGGTGAGGTGTTACAAGATGCTTTGATTCTTTCTTTCGAAAATATTACTGATTCTTGGGTGGTAGATTCAGGGGCTTCATTCCATGCCACACCTGATAAGAAATTCTTTCATGACTATGTTCAAGGAGATTTTGGAAATGTTCATCTGGGTGATGATAAACCCTGTAAAATCGTTGGAATGGGTAAGGTTCTTGTAAAACAACAGAATGGAAACCAATGGCTATTAAAGGAGGTAAGGCATGTTCCAGATCTAAAGAAAAATCTGATTTCAACAAGGCAGTTAGGCGGTGAAGGTTGTGTGACAACTTTCACAGATAAAGCTTGGAAGGTCACCAAAGGAGCCGTGGTAATAGCAAAAGGCGAAAAGGTTGGTACATTATATTTACGCAATGGTATTTCTAACTCTGTTAATGCTTTAACTTCCAAAGGAGCAGATGCAGCATTATGGCATCATAGGCTCGGACACATGAGTGAAAAGGGGATGAAGATTCTTCACTCAAGGAATTTGTTGCCGGGTTTGAAGAATGTTGATTTGGACTTTTGTGAGAATTGCATTTACGGAAAACAGAAGAGAGTCAGATTTCTCAGAGTTGGGAAAGAAAAGAAGAATGAAAAATTAGAGCTTGTGCATACAGATGTATGGGGACCTGCTCAGGTATCATCTCTCGGTGGCTCTCGTTATTATGTTACTTTTATTGATGATGCAACTAGAAAAACTTGGATTTATTGTATTAAGAATAAATCTGATGTATTTGATACTTTCAAGAAATGGAAAGCTTTGGTTGAGATTGAGACAGGAAAGAAATTGAAGTGTCTTAGATTAGAAAATGGAGGTGAATATTGCAGTAAAGAGTTTGATAGGTACTGTTCAAAAGATGGAATTCACAGAGAGAAGACAGTTCCAAGAACACCACAAGAAAATGGTGTATCAGAAAGGATGAACAGAACAATCATGGAGCGTGCAAGGTGCATGAGATTGCATGCAGGATTGCCTTTACAGTTTTGGGCAGATGCTGTAGATACTGCTGTTTATCTAATAAACAGAGGGCCTTCAAGTTCCTTGGATGGTGGTGTTCCAGAGGAAGCATGGACAGGTAAAAAGGTAAACTACTCTATTTTAAAGCCTTTTGGTTGTGAGGCCTTTGTCCATATTGATAAAGAAAATAGAACAAAGATTGAGGCAAAGTCAAAGAAATGTACCTTTATTGGATATGGTGTTAATGACTTTGGTTATCGCTTATATGATTACGAAAATCACAAAATCATTAGGAGCAAAGATGTAGTATTCAATGAAAAGGTCTTGTATAAGAATCAGTTGCAGGAAAAGAAACAGGAAAAGGAAAACAAGGAATACACAATTCTTGATGAAATCACTGAAAAAGGAAAGGTGCCTGAAAATAATAATAATCAACAACCACAGCAACAGCAACCACCCCAACAACAATAGGCACCCCAAACACCTGAAAGTGGTGTTAGAAGATCTACCAGGATAAGTAGACCCCCTGAACAATACTCCCCTTCATTATATTATTTATTGTTGACTGATTCTGGTGAACCCGAATGTTATGAAGAAGCAATGCAGGTTGAAAGCAAGAAGAAGTGGGAGGTAGCCCTGGAAGATGAGATGGACTCAATGCATAACCAGACTTGGGATTTAGTCAGGTTGCCTGTAGGGAATATGAAGAATAAATGGGTTTACAGGCTGAAGGAGGAAGATGGAGGAAAACAGAGGTATAAAGCTAGACTTGTGGTGAAGGGGTTTGCACAGAAGAAAGGTATTGATTTTGATGAAATATTTTCTCCTGTTGTTAAAATGACTTCAATCAGAACCATTTTAAGTCTTGTAGCAGCTGAAGATTTGCATCTTGAGCAGTTAGATGTAAAGACAGCCTTTCTCCATAGGATTTGGAGGAAGAGATATATATGCAGCAGCCACAAGGATATGAGGTGAAAGGGAAGGAGAAACTAGTGTGCAGGTTGAAGAAGAGCTTGTATGGCTTAAAACAGGCTCCAAGGCAGTGGTATCTAAAATTTGACAAGTTTATGTCTGAACAAGGTTATACTAGATGTCACTCTGATCATTGTGTCTCTTTGAAAAAGCAAAATGATGTCAGCTATATTATATTGTTATTGTATGTAGATGACATGCTTATTGCAGGATCTAACATGCAAGAAATAAATGTGCTCAAAAGAAAATTGGCAAATTCATTTGCAATGAAGGATTTGGGAGCTGCAAAACAAATCCTTGGTATGAGAATAACTAGAGACAGGAAAAATCGTAAATTAACATTGTCTCAGAATGAGTACATACAAAAGGTGTTGAAAAGATTTAACATGGACAATGCAAAACCAGTTAGTACAACTTTTGCTAGCCATTTCAAACTTAGCAAGGAAATGTGCTCAAAGACCCAAGAAGACATGGATTATATTTCTAAAGTTCCATATGCATCAACAGTTGGAAGCTTAATGTATGCAATGGTCTTCACAAGGCCTGATATTGCACATGAAGTGGGAGTTGTAAGCAGGTACATGAACAATCTAGGAAAGGAACATTGGATGGCAGTGAAATGGATTCTCAAATATTTGAAAGGTACCACAAATCAAGCATTATGCTTTGGTGGTTCAAACATCTCCCTACCAGGATATGTTGATGCAGATATGGCAGGTGACAGAGATAACAGGAGGAGCACTACAGGATATGTATTTACTGTTGGAGGAACAGCTGTCAGTTGGGTTTCAAAAATCCAAAGTGTTGTTGCACTTTCAACAACAGAAGCAGAGTATGTTACTGCTATAGAGGCTAGTAAAGAAATGATTTGGTTACAAAGGTTTATGGGTGAATTGGGTAAGGAGCATGATATGGGCACGTTATACAGTGATAGCCAAAGTGCCATTCATCTTGCAAAGAACTCAGCATTTCATTCCAGGACTAAACACATACAGCTCAAGTACCATTTCATACGATCAGTGTTGGAACATGGAGAGTTGAAGCTGGAAAAGATACACACTAGCCAGAATCCTGCAGATATGCTAACAAAAGTTGTAACGAGGGAGAAACTGAGAATATGCTCAGTTTCAGTTGGTCTTCAAGGATGACGGTGAAGATGAGAAACAGCCAGATCCAAAGAGGAGTCATTGTCCAGCAAATGGAGCAGCGGTGGAGTTGCTACAATCAGTCTCCAAGTGGGAGATTGTTGGGTGTGGAGCCTGATTATCTTCTATATTCAAAGGTATCACCACATAGGACCCCAGTTCGAAATGGGGGCAGCAACGCCGCCCGTAAAATATTCGCTACAGGGGGGAGGGCTGCGACCTTTGGGAGCCCCCCCCTGGCGGGGGGTTTCGAGGGTAGCGCCCCCGAAGCTAAAAACAGCTATAAAATTGCCTTGTAAAAGTATAGTAATTTCTAGTCAATCTGGGCCGTTCATTAGGCGGATGATCTGACGGTAGAACTTATGTTTAGTTTAGGGTTTTTTGCCCTAGAAGGCAACCCCCTCTCTTTGTATGAGGGTATTGTATTTGAGGTTGTGTGATAGATGTGTATTGTGTGAGTGAGAAATAGAGAGGTGAGACTGTGAGAGAAAACAGAGGATATCACAGTGGATTTGTTGTAGGTTGTGTCTCTTCATTTTGCTGGATAATAGAAAGGAAGGACTGGCTGTTCGGGGTGGATGTAGCCCAAACTAGGTGAACCACGTATATCTGTGTCTCTCTTGTTTTGTGTGTTTTCTGTGTTTATATTTCTGCAATATTTTATGTGTTCCATTGCTCTATAATATATAATTTTCTAACAAAATTTTCATTTGCACCTGTTTGACATACTGTCAACAACAATTGTTAACAACAACAGGATTACAGACAACAACTGGATGGCCTAAACTCTTGCTTCATCAAAATAAATAGATTTCACATCTTTTGAATTACCTCCATGTCTTACATCTGCATAGAAATGATTGACTAGATAACAAGCCAATAAAACATGCCTTTAAAACAATTGAACCTTCAAGTCAAGCATGTAGAAAAAGAACTTTAGGATTTTTTTTCAAAGATGAAACACTTCATCATCATCTCCATCTTAGAGACCAAATCAACTTTTTCCAAGTCAACATTAACATTACATGCATGCTTAAAAACAAAGCAATCAACCCTTTAAGTTAATCACACATACATGTTCAGAATATAAGAAAATCATTAGCATCCCTATCATCATGCTTATCATGCTTAGGCATGCATTTCACCTTTCAAGTTTCGCTTAAGTACACTGTACTTTCAAACTTGAAATGAAATATAATGTTTCATCCTTCAACTTTTTCTTAAGTACACTCTACTTTCGAAGCTGAAATGAACATAATGTTGCAGCAATAAAGTGAGTCTGCATACTCAACTTTTACATTCACCTTCTTCGTAAAACCCTACAAATTTCATTCCATTAAAAAAGAAATGAAAATAGATGCATTATATCAATAGACATGCAATCTTAATTGGATAAGAACTCTAACCATTTCTTACCAATCCATTTCAAAAGTGCTACCTTTGTCTGCACATCAACATCAACATGTGAATCATCCTGAAACACATCAATCATGGAATCTTTCTTTCCATTCCTACCATTTTCTCTTTCCACCTTCTTTAAGTTTCCTGGAAGCATTGTTGGATTCAACGTCCAACACCTTTCAGCAATATGTCGTTGCTTATGGCAGTAAGTGCAACACATGTGCATCTTCTTGACAGCATGATTTGCCTTGTCCAATGGACCTTTGGCTCTTTGCTTCTTTTCCTTCAAAAGTTTCCTATATGTGGCCATTCTCTTGCAACATCTAGAAACATTATGGTTAACCAAACCACAAAAGGAACATGCAATTCTTTTCGCATGCTTTTATGGAAATTTATCATGCTAAACATAATCAAAAGGAATATGGTTAGAACCAGATTTAGACCTTTATTTTTCACCTCTTTTACCTTCATGAGGAGGTGAACTGAATGAAGAAGTAGCTCCCTTTGGAACACCATGAACCTCTTTAATGGTTCCAGAGTTTCCACAACTCTTTGGTTCAAGTGTATGCTTATGAACACTTTCTTCCTGAAAATGATGTTTCAAGCTATTGCATTCCCCTAGAATACAATCTTTACACTCTTGAGGTAGAATAGCTGAAATGAAACTCCTTCTTGGAACTATTTCAATTGTCTTCATGGCAGCTTTGGAACTTTCTCCATAAGATTTTCCATAGCCAAGATGAAAATACTTAGGCCTTTCCTCGACGGTTATTATCTCAACAATACCTTGTGCATGTTTGCCCAAGCCTTTTCCTTCATAGCCCATTTTGGACATTAACTTGGAATCGATGCCTCTGGTATGTTTTTCAAAAGAACCAATATAAACATTCTTAGAGGAAATTGAAGACAAACTGGAATTATTTACCTCTTCTTCAAGCTCATACTTGACTAAGGCTTATTTGGTAACAAGGAGCTGTGTCTCCAATTCATGCATCCTTTCCAGGTTCATATTTGCAATATGAAGTTGGCCTTCCACTTCCTGCAATTTGTTAGAAAGCAACTACTGCTCTTCCTTCATGGAATTCAACTGCTCTCAAAGTCCAACACTCATTTCTCTCACCATATCCATCATGATGAACAAATCTTGCTTCATGTCTTTATCACAAAATCTTGTGAGGAAGGAGGGTTTTGAGGACTCACTTGTAGAAGTTGTCATTATCAAAATGAACAAAAGAACTTCAAACAAGATTAATAAAGAGCTTGTTCAAGCAACCTTTTGCAACAAACCTCTTGTGCTTCAAGAATTTCTTTGAGGTCCTTTAGGATAATAAGAATGCCTTCAGCCCTTCTCCCTTCTTGTCCTCTCCTGGACTTAGCTATCAATAGCTTTCCTTGAACCCTTGCAACTCAAACAACAGTCAGTTTACAAACAATCAAACAACAAAATCCTTTCTACTATTTGAACACCTTTCAAGTCAAACAAGCATATAGATTTCTCTGTCAATCAAGAATTCTGATCTGATACCACTTCCATCGTGATACAACCCGCTTCATGATACAGCCTACTCTGGTATAACTTAACTCTGATACCACCTTCTTTGAAGGTGGTGTTAATCAACCTAATGCGATAACACCTCATCTAAAATGGGGCACTGAAGGCTTCTTATCAAGCTTACAAGAACCTCTCCCACTCCAAAGCTTATATATTCCCAAGATCTAGGCTTATATTAACAATTTGTAGAATAAATAACTTGAAATAGGTGTATGCTTGTGTTTGCCTTTAATTTTTCAATGCTTTAAGTTGATTTCCTTAAACTGATATAAAAATATATAATAGCAAATAATGCGACTAATAACCAACACACATAACAACAATATAATTAGGAGTTCACCCAAACCTCTTGGGCTACGTCTCCATGAGCTCTAGTCAACTTGACTAGGCTCTTTGGGATTATGGCTTAAATTCTTTTACAAGTCTTACTCAACTCCATAGGTTTACAACTGAACGAATGGGCTTAGAATGCCATATTTATCCATGCCTGTTTGTCTCTCTGGCACTCTGGCTCTCGCCTCTCGCCTCTCAGCTCTAGCTCTTGGCTCTGGCTCTCGGCTCTCGGCTCTCAGCTCTTGGCTCTCATCTCTTGGCTCTCAGCTCTTAGCTCTCGACTCTAGCTCTTGGCTCTTGGCTCTTGGCTCTTGGCTCTTGGCTCTCGGCTCTTGGCTCTTGGCTCTCGGATCTTGGCTCTCAGAACTTGGCTCTTGGGTCTTTGGCAAGCCTCCAACCTCTGGTGGCTCTTTTTTTGTCCTCCCAACCTTTGGTGGAACTATGTGAATCTATGGCTCTCTGGCCTTCTGCATTCAGCTCTGTGGGAAATCAACCCTTTTCCATCGACCTAATCTCGGTGGCTTCTCGGCTTTCACGAGCTTCTAGTTTCGCTAGACCTCCAAGCAACCCTCTACTTCTAAGTCACCCCGACTCCACAGACTACCTTCTCTAGGATTACGCTCAGCATTCAAGCATCTCTGAGCCCCTTGGGCTTCTCTGCGCTTCTCCTGAGCATAACTTTTCCTCTCTATGTTATCAGTGGTTGGCTCGACCTCCAAGCGAATCTTAGCAAACTTTTGTTGCCCTGTCAATTGAGCTCCCTGTTCTTTTTATAATAAATCAGTTATAGTCACCTCCATCATTGAAGACTAACTGTTTCATTACAAGAATCTGTTTACAAATGGAATGGAAATGGCAGGCATGGCCACCCGATCGCTTTGCCTTCCTCTGGCCGAAATAGCCAAATAATGGAAATACACAGGAAAACGCATGCAAAACACATCATGAGATTTAAGCCCAGACTTAAAATGGCCTTCAATCACATCTATATCCCTCTCGAGTCCGTCCTATCATTGAAAATCACAATCGCACAGGCGTATGGCCAAAAAACCCAATACACGAAAATCAAAGAAAATCCACAAATCTAGATTTCAAATTATATGCAGTCGCATTTATAATCCCATCGGGTCTGCGCTTTATTGCATATAGCAATCGCACGTCGCATTGGCCTGAGGTCCATTCAACAACCCATGGTTTTTTCTGATGCAATGACTGTCGTCGATCGCCAATCATCGATCGCTTCCTCGCACACTGTCATTTGACATCTCTGATTGTGATTAGCGATTAATTCTCGATCGTTGATTTGCTCCTAGATCTGATGGTCGATATGCCATCGCAATCGCTTTATCGACTTGCATTTGTAATGGCCCCAGGGTCCAACCACTGTTCCGTGGTGTTTCGTGATGCAATATCGCAGCGATCACATATTGCAATCGCTCGGGGCTGCGGTCCTACACACTCTTCCTGATATATGTATGTATATATATATATATATATATATATATATATATATATATATATCTATATATATATATATATAGATATATATATATATATAGATATATATATATATCTATATATATATATATATATATATATATATATATATATATATATATATATATATATCTATATATATATATATATATATATATATATATATAGATATATATATATATCTATATATATATATATATATATATATATATATATATATATAGATATATATATATATATATATAGATATATATATATATATATATCTATATATATATATATATATATATCTATATATATATATATATATATATATATATATATATGACAAGCCCCTTTAATGCACCACCAATTGGTCTACTACCTTTATTAAGGTTTGTGTATAAAGTGTCCATCTCCATGATCCTCCGCTTTTGACCCTTATGCTTACCAGAATTGGATTTTACATGCATTTGTGCCAGTTTATCACCTTTTAACTTTTTACCTTTATCAGAAGATTTTTCTTGGACTTAGAGGTTTATGCTAGATCCATTTTGGATCAGTGCCACCATAAACCATCATGTAAATTCTTTTTTGTCATCATATTTCCTGCATAATGTCCTTCTTCAGCCCCTCCATGAGCTTCAGCAAGGATGCTAGTCTGCTCAAAATCTGGCAGATATTGCCGCAATATCTTGTCTGCACCCATATTATACAAATGTCTTGTAATCACTGAGAAATCCACCGTGCGCACTACTATTTCCTTGTTTTACTGACTTATATACCCATCCAGTGCCATCCCTGTAGTCAAAAAGTGAATAATATCTCCAAAGTGGTTATCTGCTACGCGCACCACAAAGCGCTGCACATCGGACAAGCCTTCGTCCAAATAAGTAGGCTCCTCTCTTGTTTCAATTCGTGATAGATGGTCAGGTCCTGCATTACCTGGCTTCACAATCACCTCAAAGTCATACTCCTAGAATAACAACAACCATCAACAAATCTTCGCCCCCAACATAGGCTTATTGACTAGGTATTTCAAGGCAAAATGAACTGTGTACATTTTGAAATGTCCCCCCAACAGATAGTTCATGAATTTTTAAAGCATGTATACCATATCCAATCCTTGGTGCTTGGTTGTTGAGTAGTTTTTCTTGGCCTTGGATAATTTCTTGCTCGTGAAGGCTATAGGGTGGTCCATTTCTCCTTCACCAGTTTGTGTTAGCACTACACCCAATGCAATGTACGAGGCATCGACATGTACATGGAATTCCTTCTTCCAATCCGAGAAGACCAAGATCAATTCGATGACCATCTTTTCTTTTAATACATCCAGACTGTGCTGACATTATTCATCCTAATAGAATGTAGTGTCCTTTTTCAACAAGTTTTCCATAGGTGCGATGATCTGAGCATAAGCCTTGATGAACTTTTTGTAATATCCAATATGTACCAATGTCGTGCACAACTTCTTAACACTTCTTGGGGTCTCCAAATTCACTATCATTGTGATCTTGGTAGGGTCCACCATCAACCCTTGCTTGCACACCACATGACCCAGCAAAATCCCAAAGGGGACACAGGATAAACACTTATTCAGGTTCAGCGCGATATGATATCTTCGACACATATCCAAAATTAAGCATAGACTTGCTACATCTCACTTTACTAAACTAAACATTGTCCAGTCCTCAAAGTACACCTCCAAGAATTTGTGAATAAAATCCTTGAACGTCACGATGACTACGCGAGAGAATATCGCAGGCACATTCTTGAGTCCAAACAACATCACCATATATTGGAAACAACCCCATTCTGTTGCGAAGGTTGTTTTACTCATGTCTTATGGCGTGATCTTAATCTGATGGTACCCTGAAAAGCCATCAATGAACAAGTAGGCCTCCTACCCTCCAACGTTGTCCAATACCTCGTCTGTAAACGACACCGGGAATGTGTCATGGACACAGGAATCATTAAGCTTCCCTAAATCTACACAAATTTGTATTTCACCCTTCTGTTTCTTCTCGTGAAGCACCATCAGGCTCACCCAATCCGATTCTTCCACCGATTCTATGATGACTACTTCCAACATTTTATCCAACTCTAGGCAAACCTTTTCCTTGTATTTGGGATTAAGGTGATACAGTCTCTACTTAATAGGCTTCGTGTCTGGCTTCGAAGTAATCTTCATAACACCCAAGTTGCCTATTATGCCCTTCAGGTCCGAAAACTTGGTAGGAAAAATATCCTGGTACTCGCGGAGTAACTCAACAACTTTATTCACTATGGCATCATCCCAGTAATCCCCAATCTTTGCAAACTTTTGCTGTACTTCAGTACCAATATTCACTTGCTTAGTTTTCAACAGTGTGGTGATGTCTGGGTTTTCTATTTGCGGGCCCTTGAATTCGCGATGCACTTTGACCTCCAAAATACTAATATTTCTTGGATCTTCATCCTCCTGCTCAGCGTCACATTATAACATTCTAGCGCCTGGTGCAGCTGGGTGCTCTAATGTAGTTGAACCCATTCCAATGGTTGCTACGGGATGCTAAAGATCATTGCCTTAATCTCATGCAGAGCTTCATCAATGCTCTCGAACCCATGTTAAAAACTGAAGGTCATTAAGAATCCTTCCCTTAATATATCCCACTTTGCGGTGCCATGGTGGAACTCCGTTTCCAGATACCAATTCATAGGAATTGTATCCAAAGTATGACAGAATAAGTGCACCCGCTCTGGTTGTGGCTCTGTTCCATAAGCTTTAGTCCACTTCGCTAGGTGATCATGCAGATCATTTCTCCCATCATATTTTTGAGTGAGTTGAACCTTAGGATGACCAAATCACAAGCTCATCATCCTTCTGTAATCCCACCATTCATCAAACCTATCCTTGTGCATACCCCACCATCGGGCGGGCATAGAGCACAACGCCAAATTGAGTGCTTGGAAGCGATGATCCTCAGGGAATTCTCATTCAAAGGCATCCAAAAACTTATCTACGTTAGTTAAACCATCATAATAGGGTAAATTCCTTACCTTCAATGAAGCACAACGCAATAATTTAGTCATCATGTTGCAGCGTAGCGTAGATACTTCATGCATCCTATTCTGCCAGTGCTCCAACTCTTCGTTTGAATCCAAGGTACAGGAACTTTCCCGGTCCCATGAAATCTGTCCATTTTCTGTTGGATTAATCCAATCTTGATCTTGTGTTGTTGTTTTGTAGATCTGATCCAAGTCATTGTCACTTTCTTCATAGTCACGGACCGGTTCAGTATAGGGCGGTCCTTCCGTAGGGTCCAACAGTACTACAACCCGAAGAGATTTCCTTTCAAACGAAATTGTGCTCCTCTTCAAGTTGTTGACTTCATTTGTATCAATGGCCCAATCAATTTAGAGGAGCGCGAGATATGGATTATTGTCATCAACGATCTCTATTACTCCAAAATCATCCAGCACACTTGCACCTTGGATATCCACTATTATTCCATGTAATCGTCCCATAAGGATGATCTTATATTGGTTTTCCATTCTAATTTAGATCGGAGACCATTGTAGCGTAGGTCTCCCCATTCTCTCCCAAGTTTGTTTAAGAAAAATTTTTGCATCAAACCCCTGATCCAGAATGACCTGGTCCATCTCATATTTTCCTATCTGCACGGTGAGCCTCATCTCATGCCCTGTTCTCACCTTATGTTTGTCAATTTTTCTTACCACGCGATGTCCATCAGGGGTGTTTTCTTTGCCAACACATTTTTTTATTAACTCCTATAGCCCCTTCACAGCTTTTCTATCATGCAGCAGTTTCATGCAGGTCTCCTAGAATGTAGTAAGGATAGAGGGATCAACCTTTGTAGGCACATTGGTCTCTTGCACTTTTTTATGGCTCCCTGAGGTGGAGGCCTCAGTGAAGCTTTTCTTAGCTTCCATAAATGTTTCCTTCACGTGCTCCAGATCAAAACCAACCTCCTTTTCTGGGGCCTTGCAAACCCATCCATCCTCTTCAGGTTGTTTTCCCTTATCATCACTAGTCATTATTCCACTTCTCAGCACTATATTCACGTTCGGATCCTCTTCGCGGGGCTCAACCCTCATCATCTGTAAGTTTTGTGTAAGTTGTTGAGGCTGCGCCTTTTTCTCTTGCATCTTAGCTATTAACACAGGGCATTCTTCTATAGTGTGGTCAAACTAGCTACAGTATTGACATGATGGGCATGTCTGATTCTGACACTCCCACACGTAGTGCCCTAACATTCCACAATTATAAGAAATGACTTGTCCACGACCTCTACCAGGTCCTCCTCCTCTGCGGCCTCATCCTCTTCCCTGATAT
Organism: Pinus tabuliformis; assembly: GCA_031772625.1. Taxonomy (NCBI): domain Eukaryota; kingdom Viridiplantae; phylum Streptophyta; class Pinopsida; order Pinales; family Pinaceae; genus Pinus; species Pinus tabuliformis. Next base: position 1,661,402,571 of record CM062817.1, on the reverse strand, counting down.
CCTTTGCGCGCTCCCCCAGCACCCTGATCTAGAGGCCGAGTTTCTATTTGCATTTGGTAGGTAGGCATTCTTTCCATCATCAGTTCATAGATGCGATAGTGGCGCTCATCGTGATCCACTGATTTGTAGAAGTCACAGAACAATTGTTGTGGTGTCTAATCGAGCTCTTGAAGCAAATGAGAATTGTCCATTACGTGTTTTCCGGCTACTTGGAAAATGGTGCACCATAGCGCAAACCCCATGCTCGATCTTGCTGGGGCTTCTGGTCTCAGGGGAATCGGTCCCCCTCCCGTGATATAGTTTGCAAATATGGGACAGTGGTTTTTATCATGCCTCTGACTCCTACATTTCAAACACCTGACTTCCTCGTGCATCTTTGGCTTAGCCTCCTTATCCTTCTTCAAGCTCTACAATTCTAAGCATAAGCTCTGTAACTAAGAATGGATTTGTTGTACACCCCGAGGGTCACATCCTGCATAGGTGTCACATTCAGCCTCATCATGATTTCTAGGTCTTTTGTCTGTGTCCCTATCTTCTGTTGTGATAGAGCAATCCTCAGGTGGGGTAGAAGCAAGGCTATAAACCACTCGTGGTGATGGCCATTTGTAAGCTACATATTAGCTTTGCGGATCACACATTACAGCCTTTGGTCTAGCTCCCAAGGCCTCTCATCAACCCTCATCGTGATCTCCTTAAACCAAACTACTGATTGCATGTCAGACTTAGGCTTACTAAAATCTTTGTTTAAATTAGCCTTGGTTTCTGCTATGGTTGCCACTAGATGATCAAAACAGTACTTAATATACCACATTAGGGTGCAATCCTGCAGAGCAGTAATGAACTGTTCTTTCTTTATGTTATCATCAGTAATCTGTTGCGTTGTCCATATAACATTCGCAATAAACCAAAATTGATTAGTATCTTCACTCCCTATACCTTTGAAAATTGGCAATTTCATTGTGTGCGACATGTTGAATGGAAGTGGTGGTGGTGGTGGTGGAGGTGTGAGTGAATGTGTATGCAGTGGAGGTGGAGGTGGAGGTGGAGTGGATCGCTGATGTGTCCATAGAAAATCCTGTCTTATCAATTGAACAACACTCTGCGGTGAAGCCTATGTCGCTCCCTCCTCATTGTTCAAGGGAGGTCCAATCAACAGACTATATTCAGGACGTTATTTCTCTCTATCCCTGAAGAGCTTTCCACTCCATGTAGCTTCAAAAATCAAGGAAATGGAATAACTCGTTTCTCACACAAGATCATCTTAATCCAAGTATTCAAAGACCTTAGATACTTACCTTGAGGTCCCTTGAAGAAGTGTTGCTCTGCTTCGCTGAAGCTGACTGAGGTTTCAACTGCAAATTCTGTAACAAATCCTCCTATAACTCGATCAATACAATGGTTGACAGTGCACATGATCTTGTCTTTAGAGGCTTCTAATCGTCGTACCAATTCAAGAGTCCACACTATTGGACTGTGAAGCTTCCACCTCCCTTGGTCGTCTACCAACTTAGCTATCCACTCGTATAATTCGATCAGGAAAGTGCAAAAGAAAATTTCATGTATTTCTATATACAAGTATCTATCTAAACACTACTCCTTTGACACACGCATATTCTTGTTCTCTTGTGCCGAAAATTCGTGAATATTTCTATCCAAACACTTCTCAATTTCCTTCCTAGTCGAATTCCAGTGATGCGACATCACAAATCTCCTTAAGTAGATCTTGGTCCTAGCAACGAAACCATTTGTTGGCTTACTAGGTCCTGACCTAGGTTCAGAGTTAATTGCACCAAACAAAACCCTACACTACTGGCCCTTTCAGCATCAACCTACATAACGCAAGTTGAAGTCTCACCTGAAGCAGTACGGGAGGATACTGAAACCAAGTTTTCACATCCAAAGATCAATGTGATGTATTTAATTTCCCTAGATTTTCCTTCACGCAGATCTACAAGCCCCTAGGGCTTGGTACTGCAACTCCCTTTAAACGGCCTCTAAACCTTCGCAAAGGTCTACGATAGGTCTTTGCTGATCCTTAACAGTTGAATCATCCACTTACGCACATCATAAAATAACCCTAGATCTAAGCTTGCATGGATCTACTTAAGTACTTAATAAACATAACAAAATGTATTATGATCTTCGGGAAAGTACTTAACATGCATTGCGTACCATTATTAAAACTTATCCCATAGAGTTGTGCATTAGTGGATCAATATTTCATAAAGACATTATTCATTCACAGCGTATATTGCAAACATAAATAACAGAAATAAATAGATAAAACACAGGGATTCTTCAACGGTCTTCTTTATTGATCTTCAATACGATATTACAAACTCAAAACTACCCTACGCACTCAGCTATAGGGGTACACGCACTTATCTATGGACTCTACTCTAGGCCTCAGCACACTCAGCTGTGGAGCCTTTTTCCATCTATCTATCTACTCCTTACTTGCCCTTTTCCATATTTCAGACATAGACATGCCTTAGACTCTCTAATACACACTTATTTATATCTTCTTACATACAATCCCATGGTCCGCGGACTAAGGGTGGAAATCAAGACCAACTCAACTTTCACATAAACAAGGGCCTAAAACCCCTCTGAATCCTAACTATCTACACGCTACGAGTCCACAAATCATGGAGACTTTTCATCTTTTACCAAAATTTACGTCAAACCTTGGGTTTTTAACCCCAGATCCAACCCAGGGAACCCCATTCCAACATATACTGAACGAAGCCCATTTTCTCAGTTGTTCTCAATTTTTCTCGACTATTCACCACATAGGTCATTAATCTAATCAACATCAATGCAAGTGTTCTCACATAATACAAAGAGTATCAATTCGGTTTTGGATGGATATTTATAAATAATAAGGGATAAATATCAGTTGTGTTACTACTATAAGGGTGATAACACACTTTCCCAGTGACCTCTCAGTGGTGTTACACCTATGTTCTTAGCCTCAATCTACACTAGGTGTTATCAGCTAAGCTAGTCTTAGAGTGCCTCATTCTACTAACAATTCTCAACAAGCTAGTTCCTAGTGTTTTTATTAGCCTTGGAAACAAGCCACTACTCCGTGATTCTTAACCAGTAATCCCTCTTGGGTTTCTTAGCTAGGATACCACTAAAGAAATATCTTCCCTCTAAACTCTCCCTGTATTATTCCCCTCTTCTGTGCCTTCTCACACCACTGCAACTACCCCCTTCTCTACGTGAATGAACATTTTTCTCTTCACACCTCCATTACCACCAATGTAACTGAATGGTCATGGTGTGGTTGTGTGTCCTATTCATGGCCTAGCCACGCGTTCTGTTTTTCATTGCAAATGGTCATGGGGATGATATCATGCCATCTTCCTACGCCACTCTCTTCTAGTGTCGTCTACACCTTCATTTATTTTTTAATGTCCCTTTTGCTTGTAGACTTGTCCAAAGGAGTATGGGCTTGTCCTATAACTTCATAATTGTGTTGTAAACCCATTTTGAATGCCCATCAACAACAAACTGATGACTGGTATTAATAACTGCATCCTCTAGCTTCCCAAGCTTCCAATCCATGTCCCAATATCTCAACCAATTAATTAAACAATTATGATTACATTATTTACAAAAGGGGATTTGACCAAAGGGGTTGTCACACCCTAATATTATAGACCATATATATTGAACATCCTATATTGTAAGTCCACTATTATAAAAGCTTATATATATATATATATATATATATATATATATATATATATATATATATATATATATATATATATTATATATATATATATATATATATATATATATATATATGATCTAGATTTAAATAGGAATGCAACAAATCACAGAGATAACCATAAACACAAAGATGCAATGGAAATAATAGTTCATTTCATTAATGTAAAATACTGAGATATGCTTACAAACAGAAAATGGAAATAAACAGCTAGGGTGATGGTAGCTTATCTCTGAGAAGAGATGTCATGGCTACATGCCTCTGAACTGTGTTACAATGAGGCTCGAAGGCCTATTTATTGTTGATAAACAATGGAAAACCCTTCACATCCCAAAACCTAACCCTAGAAGATGAAACACCAAATTGTGGGCCCCATTTGGGTAAATTGGTACATCAATCTCCCGGGGTCATAACTTTGGCATATGATCTCTGTTTGACGCATACAATTGCTCGTTAGAAAGATCTATCTGAGCACTACCACTTTGGGAAAGGAAACATGGGTCCATGGACCCATGTTGCCCCCAAATTTCCCAAAAAACGTTGTTTAGGGCATCAAAACGACTCCGGAAGTTCAAGACCTGAAAAACTGCTAAAAATAGTAAACTGTGCTGCAATTTAGGAAACTAAAATTCTGAAAGAGATAGTTGTGGGGGTCCAGATGAGATAGGTGGGTGGCCACCAACATCCGCCTGGATCATTCCTCCCCATTTAGGAAGCAATGGTCCCCATTGTGTTGAGTTCCTCCATCTGCTGAACTTGGTCTCGGATGTGTCCAGTAATGGTGGGAAGCATGGTCGAGGGTAGTACACATTGAATACTTGGTGCAGGCGAAGGAATGGAGGAATGTTATGCTTCAAAGCATTATTTCCCACAACCTTAGTAATGGTGTAAGGACCATGTCAGCATGGTCGGAGTTTTTGATGGGCTCTTGTAAGGTGTGCTTTCTGTAGATGCAACCAGACTTTGTTGCCCACCTGAAGCTTGTGTGGTACCCCTTTGGGTGAGGAGAAGTTTGTCCTATGTTCTATCATGTCTGTATTCCTTTGCTGCTGCTTCTGCGTGGAGAAACCCTTTGCATGGGTCATGGATGTCGCAATTATCTTCCCCTTACTTTGGGAGTGAACCAAACAGATGAATTTCGTAGTCTGGGAGATGAGCTTGTTGCATTCATTAGCAGTGATCAAAGAGGTGGTGGTATGTGGGGCTACCTCCAGTATCCTGTATAATGAATCACCCAAACAAATGATGACAGCACGAGGCCTTGAATCATACACAACATGTTGCCTCCACAAGTATGGTTGGCCTAATAACACATCGCAAACATCAAGAGGTGTAACATCACACAATACCTCGTCTGTGAATGGTTTGATGTTGTAGGGAAGGTGGCATTGTTGGAAAACTTTGAGATCTCTTCCTTCATGAAGCCACTCGATACTGTACGGCTGTGGGTGTGGTGTAGTCGATAGGCCCAACCACTTCAAGACCTCTGTTGAAATGAGGTTCTCTTGGCTGCCATTGTTGAAAATGAATTGCAGCGGCAATCCCTTCACCCACATCTATGAGTGGAAAAGATGCTCCCCCTCCTTTGGATCTTCGGGTTCATTCTTCTAGATCTTGGCAGTGGCAACAGTGACGTTGAGCTCCGCATCAATGATCTACTTCCCTTTGCCATTCCCCTTGTCGAGTTTTGGATCAGGGTCAGAACATGCATCTGATTGGGAAGCCTTGAACTCGGCCACGAGCGACGACTTGGTCTAACACTCACTTGTGTTATGAGTGGGACTCTTGTCGAACTCACACCACTTTCCTGTGTCCTTCTTCGGCTTCATGGTGTTGTTATTTCCTTGCGGCTTTGATAGGTTGTCTTGGGTCACCCCGCCTTGGCTTTGTCCTTTGGTATTTTGATTTACAGATCCAAAGTCTCGTTTCTTCTGTTTTAACTTTTGCTCGATTTTGACAGCATATCAGTACGTCGTGCCAAGTGAGGAGATGTTCAGGAACTCCATCTCTTCTTAGATGTATCTGTGTAGGCAACCATGATATTTGAGTACCAGATGTGAATCAGAATCTTTGATACCCAACTGTGTGCGAAGGGTATGAAAAATGTTTGTGAACTCTGGCACATCTTGGTCCCTTCCTTGCCGCAACGTGGTCCACTTTATGTATTTGTCCTTGTAGCTTTTGACAAGGTAGTACTACTCCTTGATGGCATCCCAGAATGAATCCCAAGTGGGTGCAACTGAAAATAGTGACCCTGTACTTTCATCCTTCTGCTCGCAGTAGGTTTCCCACCAGTCCTTGACGTGGGGGTCTGCTTTGAGAAGAGTGAAAACAATCCTTTCCCAACTTGAAAATTCATGAATAGAAAAATACCCATCTAGCAAATTTAACCATTTATCTACAGCATCTGCGTCTATTTTACCCTCGAAGATGGGGATTTCGAAATTAACTTGTACCTTAAATGGTGTGGCATTTCCAAAGTAGCTGTTGGAAGCTGATGTGTCGCCTTTGGGTAGCCGCTGAAGGATCTGGGCAAAGCTATCCATCATCTCATTCCTTTGTTGCTCGAGGGCTTCTTCGAGCAAGATTTTGATAGGATCTCCTGCCCCCTCATCTTTCTTTTCATCCGCCATGGGAGGTCGTCAGGATTTGTGAGCCTAGTCTTCTAAAGGTTCGACCAGTTCAAGCCCTAACTCCTTATATCCTGGCCTCGTTGGGGACATGCAAAGAAAAACAGAGAAAAAGTAGCTCGCTCTAATACCACTGATCCGGATTTAAACAGGAACGCAACAAATCACAAACATAACCATAAACACAAAGATGCATTGGAAATAATACTTCAATTCATTAATGTAAAATACTGAGATATGCTTACAAACAGAAAATGGAAATAAACAGTTAGGGCGATGGTAGCTTATCTCTGAGAAGAGATGTGGTGGCTACATGTCTCTGAACTGTGTTACAATGAGGCTCGAAGAACTATTTATTGTTGAGAAACAATGGAAAACCCTTCACATCCCAAAACCTAACCCTAGAAGATGAAACGCCAAATTGTGGGCCCTGTTTGGGTAAATTGGTACATCAATTTCCCGGGGTCGTAACTTTTGACATACGTTCTCCGTTTGACACATACAATTAATCGTTAGAAATATCTATCCAAGCACTACCATTTTGGGAAGGGCAGCATCGGTCCATGGACCCATGTTGCCCCCATATTTCCCAAAAAACGTCGTTTAGGGCCTCAAAACGGCTCCGGAAGTTCAGAACACAAAACACTGCTAAAAATAGTAAACTCTGCTATAATTTAGGAAACTGAAAAAGCTGAAAGAGACAGTTGTGGGGGTCCAGATGGGATAGGTGGGTGGCCACCAACACCCACCTAGATCAATATATATATATATATATATATATATATATTATAACCCTAAAATAACTCCTTATATAAACCCTAATATAAATCCTAATATTATAAAATCATAGATGAATGACTTACATAACACAGTTGAATCCCAAAATGATATCTAATATAATGCACTACGAAAACCCCCAATACTTAATTCGAAAGAGTGAAGGGAACTCTACTTGAATGGCTCATGAGGCCCAATACTTGCTAATGTTTTGCAAATGGGGTAGCAAGCTAAGTGGGCTTGATTGTGGGGAAATCTCCACAGTTAAGTGCACTTGAGCCAGAGGCGATTTGGGATGGGTGACCTCCCGGGAAGTCTTGGTTACTGGGTGCAAGCCCCGAAAGTGATGATTGATGCTATGTGATTCATTTCACTAGCTTCAATCCCACTTCTTCACCCCTGTGAGCATCACTCGATGCACCCGATGCAATGATTGCTAAGTAGAATATTAAAAAATCATGAGAAATTAGTCAGTGATGACTACCTCAATGATGTCTAATATAAAACTTATATATTATAGACTTTAATATTATAAACCCTAATATAAAACATATATACTAATATTATAAAATTTAGTTGACTAAGGCTGACCTTGTTTGATTTTGGTAAACCATAATTAATTATAATTGAGCTATTTTTTTATTTTTGTTAAATATAATAAATAGAAAATAGACCAAAATCAACTATTTAAACATCGACTATAAAAATAAACTTTATTTCTTTCTACATGTTAATTTTGTTTAACATTTATTTATTATTTAATATATATGTAACAATAAAAAAAAAAATTGTATATGTATTATATTTGTTGTACAATGCATGTGCTTTTCTAAATTAGATTTTAACTCTCACAAATATGTGATCATTCTTTAAAATATAAAAATTTCAATAAAATAATGCTAACAATAAGATTATACACAGATAACGGGATGTAGCCGCAATCTCCTTCTGGAATTTAGAGAAAAAAGAAATAACAGTGTTGTACTCATGTGCAATGTGAAAGGTAAATAAGGTTGGTGTTCTATGTTTAGTTTAGATATAATTAAATTAAAGTAAATAAATGAATAATAATAAAAATAAATAAATTTATTTGATTTATTTTTTTTTGCGTAAAGCTATTAAAAATAAATAATAAAATGTAATAAAATTTGATTACTCAAAAATAAATTATTATTTTTATTGGATTATGATGATGATGATGATGATGGTTAATGTCCGCTGAGACCAAACATTGGTCTATCGGACCTAAAGAAACAAATTATTTATTTTGATTTAAGATTTTATTCCTATGCTCAAAAAGCTTGGAGAGAAGCCTCTCGAGCTCACTATAATTTTGACATTGTAAAAGGCTAGGAAGGTTAGTATTTTAACAAAGATTGTGAAACTGAGATCTAATGTGGTTGTATGTGGGGCACTCTAAGAGGAAATGGTTTTCATCCTCGATGTTCCTATTCTCAAATATATGGCAGATCCTTTCCATCCATGGTGTTTTAGGAACTGCCCAACGACCTGTTTCACTATGGAGCTCATGAGAATTTGTTCTAATCTTTGCTATATTAATTTTCTTCTTTGAGCTAGTTAAAATAGAGAGATACTTTTGATCTTCTAGGGTGGGTTTGATGACCTTCTTATAATAACTTAATTTTCTTTTAGCCGCTAAATCTTTCTCACACCACATTTTTTCTTTGAACTTAGAAGTAACAATATCTTTAATGTTATTAATGTTTTGCAATGCATCATTCTCATTGATCTCCCAATTGTTTAACCAGGCCCTTGTGTCTTTATGCCACCCCCGATTGAGCCTTAGGTGGTTTTGGCTGGAATTTAAAGCTAGCTTAGGAAGTCTATGATTGTCTACGTTATTGAGTTTGTACTTGTACAATAGAAACCTAATCATAGCTAGGCTCTCAATAGAGGAATGGCTTGCTTCTATAAGGAGAATAGGATAGGGTGCATTACTTTTAATTTTCAGGTTATAAGTTATAAAACGCTTCTGGATTTGCTCGATCTTTCTCCATGATTCTCTAGAGAGGCTGCAACCCCAAACCTCATAGCCATATAAGATAATAGGAGTGACTAAAAGGTTTCAAAGAGGAACTTCTTTTTATCCCACATTACGAGGTTTGTTGTTTTACAATTATTTTCAAGACAAAAATAAGCTTTCCACCCCCCTTTAATCCTTTTCTCAATGTTATGGTTCCAGTTGAACTTGTGATGAATATCAATTCCTAGGTACTCGTAAGAATACACTTCCTCCAAGTTATTATTGTCATACATAAAATTAGCGTAAGTGTCCTTCTTGGATTTGATAATCATAACTTTTGTTTTGTCAGTGTTAACAGTCATACCCATGGTAGAGCAGAAATCCTTAAGAAACCTAAGTTTCTTATCAAGATCAGATGGGCACCTTGTGAAAAGAACAATATCATCAGCATAGAGAAGAAGGATGATGACTATGCCAGCTAAGATCGTGCCATCACATCCTCCTTACTCTAAATAGCCTTCGAGCATATTGATGTAAATGCCAAATAGGGTAGGGGAGAGGGGGCAACCTTGTATAACTCCAATGTTACACTTAATATCTTTAGACCACCCCTCATTCCTCTTTAGCTTGGCAATTACATTCTCGTATAACCTTATAGTGGCATCTCTCAACTCGAGAGAAACCTTTAGCTCTTCTAATCTATTCCAAAGGTTGTATCTAGGAAACATATCGAAAGCCTTTCTAAAGTCCAGAAAGCAACAAAATAAATTGGATTTATCATTACGACATTCCTCCGCAATGATCCTAAGCATAACGAGGTGGTCTATTGTTGAGTGATGCCTTTTGAAACCTGCTTGGACTTTAGCTCGCTTACCTTCACTTTCAAGCCATATGCTTAACTTCTTTTCCAAAATACTACCATATAACTTGGCTAAGAGAGGGCTGAGCATAATTGTCCGATAATTAGAGGGGTTATTTGTATCCCCACTTTTAAAAATAGGGATAATCAGGCTCTCAGTCCAAGGTTTAGGGAACTCTTGCTTGACAGCTTGATTGAAAAGCTTGTGGATGTGGGGGATCAGGACAGGACCTCCAATTTTTAAGATTTCCACCTGGTAACCTTCAATGTCCTTAGCTTTCCCATTAGCTAGGCGATTAACCCAAAACTTAATGTCTTCTAAAGAGAAAACTTCTTTCATTGTGAGCAGGGTTTCCAAATTATCCATGACATTTGGAGATTCGTAAACCTTTTTAAGATAGGAATTCCAATCATGAAGAACAATTTTATTATTATCTTTAGTCTTCCTAGTCAGAATCTGCCTCCAAAATTTCTTAGGAGCTACCTTAGAGAGGTGTAAAAGATTCTCTTGTCTTTGATGAATGTACTGCCTCTTTTTCCTTTTAGTTAGGGATTTGTATATTTTTATCTTCTCCATTTTAAGAGATTCATCAACAGCTTCCTTAATTGCTCTCCTCACACTTATACAATCTTTGTCATACCATGGGTTGGTTTTGCTATTTCTTTTATTATTTGAAACTTCACTTGAGAACTTGTTAACAGAATATGAGAGGGTTGTAGTAAAATTATGATAGAGGTCTTCTATGTTGTCTACACTAGATAAAGGAAGCAAATTAGTTTTTAATTCATTTAGAAAGAGATCATTTTTATTTCTATCAAATATTAAGTTCTTTTGGCTGTAAGTATTATTTTATGTGGGAACTCTATGCATGAAAAAATTGAGAGTTATAAGTAAAGGCCTATGATCAGAGTCAGGTTCATGGTCATTTAAGATGTCAAAATTTATTATTTCGTTGTATAATGGGAGATCAGAAATAATGTAGTCTACCACGCTGCTACCAAGTCCATGGATGCAGGTCATCTTGATGGAATTGGGCCACTTCTTTAGACCGTTGCAAATTATGAGATCCTGAGCATTACAGAGCTTGACTAGCTCCAACCCAAACAAATTTTTCCCAAGGTCTTTAGAGCTCTTTTTTACCTACTAGCCAGAGTAGGGTCTTCGTCTAACCAAAGAGGATTATGGTTGGAATGATTACTTAGAATAATAGCTTGGTTGTTTGAAGTTCGAGCATTAAAGTCACCTATTAAAAGGATATTACCGTCATTCCTTAGGCTAGAAATATCATTCTCTAAACCATTGTAAGGGTTAGTTTTATCTAGATTCTTCTTCTTATAGAAGTTAGAATTGATGGGGGGAAATAACATATTGCTATGTAGGACTTTTTATTATTAATGTCATTGATCTCTATCCAACTATATTGGTTGTGAGGGTCGTTTTTATAAATCCTAGTATGGGGGGAGATGTTCTTCTTAATGTAACAAGCTATTCCCCCCATGCCTCTACGAGAGGATCACTTGTTCCAGGTAGACCATAGCGTAAAGCCATCTATGTTAGGGACCTTAGATTCTTCGTGCTCCCAAGTTTCAACAAGCAAAATAATATCAACATCATTTGAAATCCAACTTAGCTTTGGGCCTTTGTTCCATGGGAAGCCCCAACAGTTCCAAGAAAGGATCTAGAGCATGTATAATTGCTATTGATTACTATCTTTTTGGTTTCTATCTCGAATAAAGGCTTTTCTATTTCTGATTATTGCCTATTTTCCTTCCTTTCTAGCTTCTTTTACCTTTTGAACCTCCTTTATCAATTCTACTTGATCTTTTGGAATGATATCTTCATTTATGAATATTCCTGTTCCTTTTAGACTTGAGGTTTTACTAAGTATGTCATACTTATGATCAATGGAGCTCACCTTTATGCGGATTAGTCTTCCTTTATTCTCGGTTAATTTCCCCAACCTTGTTGCTTCTGTGAGACACACTATTTCAAATTGTAATCTATTATGTATTTCTATCTGGGCTAAGGCTAAAGTATCCTCATCTACTTCCTCTTTTAAACTAAAGATTATAAGGTTCAAGGCCCTTTTGTTACGTTCATCATCTAATTCTATAAATTTTTTCATTTCATCTTTAATTGGTTTGATATCTAACTTATCTACCACATTATTTAGGGTGAGGCGGCTATTAACCTTTTCTTCTAGTTCTTTAATAATGTCTTTCATTTTAAGACTCTAAAGTATCAACATCTCCTTGTTGGGATGGTTGGTTAGTATCTTGGCTTTGTTTTTCTATAACCTGTAATATAGTCTCAATTGCCTCCATTTTGTTCTCCAGTAGTTCTATTTGTTTTTGGATCGTGTCTTCAAGAGATGCAAATTTATTTTCCAGCATGGCTTCTAACTCTTTTTGTAGCTTGGCTTCTCTTTCTTCTCTACATTTCTTTAAAGACTCTATATACTCATAAAGACCTTGTAGAGTAACTGTGCTAGGTCTACCCTTGGTAATATTTGGTAACTATGGTGAAATATTCATACTTGAAATTATATGAGCAAATATGTATTAGAAAAAGAAAAAGGTAAGGAATGTGTGCACCTGATATCAACAAACCTGACTACAGATTGCCCGTGCCCACCGCAGCCCGTAGACCAAAGATGCGGACCTCAGAACCGAGTTTAAATGGCAAAGAATATATGCGAGCCTCTGTCTTATATGCAAGGCTTTGCCTTAGTCATATAGCGGGCCTCAGAACTGATCATGGAAGATGCGAGCCTTATGGTCTTATATCGTAGAGGAAGTGTATATATAAAGTATGTGTTTAAATCTTTCATCGAGCCTCGGAACTCTTTCACCGAAGAATATATGTGAAGAATGTGAGGAAGTGTATATATAATGTACGTGTTTAACTCTTTCACTAAGCCTCAGAACTCTTTCATCGAAGAATATATTCAAAGAATGCAAGGAAGTGTATATATAAAGTACATGTTTAACTCTTTCACCGAGCCTCAGAACTCTTTCACCGAAAAATATATGTGAAGAATGCAAGGAATTGTATATATAAAGTATGTGTTTAACTCTTTCAACGAGCCTTAGAACTCTTTCACCGAAGAATATATGTGAAGAATGTGAGGAAGTGTATATATAAAGTACGTGTTTAACTCTTTCACCAAACCTCAGAACTCCTTCACTAAAGAATATATGTGAAGAATGCAAGGAAGTGTATATATAAAGTACGTTTTTAACTCTTTCATCGAGCCTCAGAACTCTTTCGCCGAAGAATATATGTGAAGAATATATTCTTCGTGTTATTGAGCAATAGATTTAGGTTTATGATGAAATTACATTTGTTTATTTTGTAAATATTCAGTGGAGCTCGAATGCAATGAAGTGTTTAAATGTTTCACCGAATAATATATGCGAAGAATGCGAGGAAGTGTATATATGAAGTACATGTTTAACTCTTTCACCGAGCCTCAGAACTCTTTCACCGAAGAATATATGCGAAGAATGCGAGGAAGTGTATATATAAAGTATGTGTTTAACTCTTTCACTAAGCCTCAGAACTCTTTACATGTTTAACTCTTTCACCGAGACTCAGAACTCTTTCACCGAAGAATATATGTGAAGAATGCGAGGAAGTGTATATATAAAGTACATGTTTAACTCTTTCACAGAGCCTCAGAACTCTTTCACTAAAGAATACATGCGAAGAATGCGAGGAAGTGTATATATAAAGTACATGTTTAACTACTTCACCGAGCCTCAGAACTCTTTCACCGAAGAATATATACAAAGAATATATTCTTTGTGTTATTGAGCGATAGATGGAGGTTTATGATGAAATTACAATATATATAAATATATATTGTAAATTTTAATTGTAGTTATTTTTTCTATTGCATTGAATTTAGAAAAAGTTTTATTAAAAAAATTGAAATATACTTCAAATTTAAATTTTGGATTTTTCCAAATATATTTTTAATTAATTTTATTTAAAATTTAATTAGAAATGACTAAAATTGTAAATTATATAATTTCAATTTAAAAAAAATAGATTTATTTATTTATTTAAAACACAATTTTAATAAAATAAAATAAAATTGATTTTATAAATGAAAAATAAAATGTTTAAAATATAAATTTTAATATCACATTATAATATATGTCAATTTTCAACTTTAATAATAAATTTATTACCATAAGCTTTAATAATAAATTAAATACTATAATGTGCTTATTGATGATAAAGTTCGCCAATTATGATAATTAAAACAAGTGAAATATTCAATTGCTTATGTGGTGAAAAATGTGCTTCCCATTAAACTAACAAAAATCTAAATCTACATCATCTTATTTAAAAGATGAAGAAACCTAATGAAGTATACACAAAATAAAAACACAACACGACAAAGACTAATCTAAGAGGGAATTGGTTCATTGTCTTATAGATAAGAAACCAGGATCCATTCAACGGTTTGTAAAGATGGCATGCATGACTTACCAAGACAATGGTTTCGCTAAACTTTTTATGTTTTGTTTTATTCTTTTGGAAAATAATGCATACAATGTAAAGTTTATTGTATTATGTAGTACTTAGTGTAATGCTTGGAGGATGGTTATGTTATTTTAGATTTTATTCTTTTGGAAATAATGCATACAATGTAAAGTTTATTCTATTATGTAGTACTTAGTGTAGTGCTTGGAGGATGGTTATGTTATTTTAGATTTTAGTGATAAATAAAGTGTAAAATATATTTTTGCAAATTTTTATGACATTTTTAATTTTTATAAATGGAATAAAAAAATTACAAATTTATTGAATTTTTTAATTAAAATCTAATAAATTTAATTTAATTTTAAATTTAGAGACATAGGATAAAATCAACAATATTATATAATACATAAAAAAAAAAAATTCTTATTATTTACTTTGATTTTTGGGGTCAAGATATGCTCTCCACCTTAGTATGGTAGAGATATTAAATGTAATGTAATTGATTAAGTCAAAATAAAATAAAATAATTAATAATTATAATTATTAATAAAATATTTTCACTTAGGGAAATTACATAAAACTAAAAATAAAATTGAAAAACCTAATATTAATAATTATAATTATAATCAATTCAAAATAATAATTAAACCAATCTAGATCTATTTAACTCCAAATTTGCATATTAAGAGTTTGATCCCTCTCCACATTGGGTAGATCAGAAGTTGATGAATCTAAGGTGATACGTTCAATTAAAATTAAATTAAATTTAATATATCAAAATTAGTGCAACACATGTTGTTAAAGTTTTTGTTATAATCTCTTAAGAGTAAATGTTCATGGACATGAATTTGTCTTCCACTTTTATTTTTAATCTAATTTTATTATTCGATGTTCTATGTTCCTATGCTTTGTGTAAAATTAAGAATTTCAACAATTACTAAGTTACTATCTATTTTTATGCATTCTCTTTCTTCATTTTTACCTTTGAAAGTTTGGAAATATAAATGTTGAGACATTACATTAACTTTGAAGATACTAGAAAAGATAATCATACATAAAAAAAACACAAGAATGAAAATATACTCTGTGTTTGGAGACACCAAACACATCATTAAATTTATATATGAAAATAATTGAAATTAGGAGAAAGGGAGGTGAAAGGTCACAGGTTGCATGTGAGGAGGAAATTGAAGGAAAATAATGGAAAATGAAGAAAATAGAGACCTCATTAATAAAAATGCTTCTAAGGATCAGTTGGTAACCTTTTGTCAGTTTAGTGTTGGAGATCTCTCATTATTCTCTTACTCTCATACTCTTGGATACTTAGAGTTTTCTTGGAGTACTCTTGGAGGGGGTGGCATACATGGATTTTGGAGCAAGAAGGAAAACGAAGAGCAAGAAAGTGTAAGAGGACATCAAGATTAGTAGTTACAATGAATTTTTCTTGCATGTACCGAGTTGCATGTATGTTTTCCTCACTAGTTTTGGCATGCATGGAATATGCATGTGGTTTGTTGGTTGTGATCTGCCATTGGCATGGAGAATGACTATGATTGACAGTGGATTACCTAGCCTTGCCTTTTCCTTGATAGTCATGGAGATTGTGGGTGTATTTGTTGTTTGTTTTAGTTGGTTCTCATGTTTTCTTATCTTGGTGGGTTGAGTTATTAGTCTTGAAAGCCCTGGTTGGACAAATGCTTTGGAAGCCCCGTAAAAACTTGGATTGAGTGACTAGTCCTGGAAGCCTTGGTTATACAAACACTCTGGAATCCCTTGGTGGGTTGAGTTACTAGTCCTGGAAGCCCTAGTTGGACAAATGCTCTGGAAGCCTGGTAAAAGTTGTGGGTTTGAGTTACTAGTCCTAGATAGAGACCAATCCAATGATGATTTGGTGATGTCCCACCATGAGGTTGAATCACTATTTGATGGGTTGAGGTGGATGGCCTCTAGAAGCCCTAGATGGTTTTGCAATGGTGTGTTCTATGAGATCCCACATTCGTGCTTGGAATAGGGCACGAGGGTGAATGACTGAAGAGATATTTGGCTCATCCATTCTACGGTCGGGTGGAACGTGGAAGTCCCATCCCGACTTTGGATTTTGCATCATCAATATGAGGTTATTTCTCCTTGTATTTATATGAGTATTATACTAGACTATACATGGTTTATATGGTTGTGATTTCATTGGTATTTATACTGCTATTATGTTGGTTACATATGTGTTTTATGACAGTAGCTATGTATGGCTATCACCATGGTTTTTTTTTTGTAAATGAATGAACAGTGTATCTATGACCTAATGGATGAAATGGGAGTTAATATGTTGAGGACTCAATGTCTCTTAGTGATTCTCAGCTAAGTATGAGACCCTAATGCTCAGATCTATTATTTACACCTGTATATTACATATTCATGATATGCTTAATGAAATTCTTGTCATGGCTAGTAGGGGTCCAGTAAAGGTCTCATTCAAGTGATTTCATTCATACTATAATTTCCTTGTTATTTTATTGCTCTAAAAATGTGATTCAATTCTAGGCAGTACCCTGGGCTCTAGGCCTAAAAAAGTGTCTCAAATCTCAGAGACACTGGCGCAACATTGTGCGAAAGAGTCCCTGGATGCTGGCTTGCAGGCTTGTGGGAGCGTCCAAAGGTCCCTAGACGATGACATGCCCATAGCATGAGAGCATCCAGAGGTCAAGTGGTCCAAAAGCTCAGTGGGACCCATGGGCTAGTTGGCAGAAAGGTTGGATTAGTTCATGAGGTTCCTGATGCTGATGTTGAATGTTTGTATGGTGTGCTTTCGTCGGCTCCACTTCGTTAATGTGACTTAGGAGGTTGAATAATATCATAGTGGCCTCTCTTCGCATGTTTACTCCTACTGACCGGTTGCTTGGGTAGATGTGGGAGGAGGGTGTTACATACCCAAAAGGTATCATTTGAATGGCTAAACCTACTTAAATCCTCTTATCTAACCTGAAATAGGTGAAGGTGACAATGAGTGTCATATATGTCTACTTCATGGTCAATTAATGGTATATTATCTAAATTAACAGGGTATTGAGAAGTAAGGTTTTCATATTTCCACTTAGTAATTATGAAAAAGACAAAGAACAGTGGAAGAAGTTACCTGAGAATATTTCTTGGAGACTCCTAGCTTGAAACTAACTTGATGTCCATAACTATGAGTGCAAATGGTTCCCTGTACAAGAATAATTGTATAATAGTTACATTCATGAGCATCGTTGTCCTTCCCTCTCACAAATAGAATAATAGAATACCTTCCCCCCTTTCTCCTTTGTCAACTCCTTTCTTTTCCACTGGGCATGAACTTCAAAATCCCTTCAAAGAGTATTTTCATTAGCGACTTCATTGATGATGTCATGCTAACATGGAATGCCACATCAATTATCCATGTAAACTACCTTGTCAACATTATTATGTCCACTTGTGCATGTATATCTTCAATGCAGTTGCTTACTTGTCCATTAAGTCACCTGCCTTGCCATCCTTTGGATGTGCACCAACATTGTCCTTGCTCATTGCTCCAAATCTTTTCATGATACGTGAAATCACCCTTGGCAATACAATTAGTAATGCTCACCCCCCTGGTGGTTTTAATTTGGTGAGAGGCAGTCCTTGCAATCAATCGCATCTATTTAATCATATGTAGGTGGTTTGGCATGAATCCCAACCACGACTCCTCTCCCCAACTAAACATCAACCACGAGGGGTCCATGATTCAAATAAACCATTAGATCTAGCACTCTTGTGGATTATTGATGATCCAACACTTGAATGCATGCATCATCTAACCTTTATCTACTTTGCATGAAACCTTTGGACAAGAATATATTTTAAATAGAGGAGGAATGACTTGTTATAGAGTTTTATGAACCTAGAGGATGTTTGTAGGTAGCGAATTTAGGAATGAGATTGTTATCTCTGCAATTTTTAAGAAAATTTAGATTCGAAATCAGTTTCGCTCTGGATAATCTTAATTTCTCGAATTTTGATGCGTTGTCCATCATGTCCCTTCCATGGTAAGACTTGATGTTATTAAATAATGAATCCATACGGGTGAGGAAAGTTTTAAATAGAGGAGGAATGACCTGTTATAGAGTTTTATGAACCCAAAGGATGTTTGTAGGTAGCGAATTTAGGAATGAGATTGTAATCTCTGCAATTTTTAAGAAAATTTAGATTGGAAATTAGTTTCGCTCTGGAAAATCTTAATTTCTTGAATTCTGATGCGTTGTCCATCATGTCCCTTCCATGGTGGGACTTGATGTTTTTTCTCTCAAATCTCTATAAAGTTCACGTAGCATCATAATCCCAACTTTTTTGCCCCATGCACTTAAACCTTATAACCTTTTTTTTAATGATATCTACACACATACACACAAACAAACAAGAATCCTTTTGCTACATCAACTCCCACAAGGGTTGAAACCATTGCTTGTAGCATATGACTTCTTTGTTACATCAAATCTACCTCATCCTCCCACAATTTACTTTTCTCAACAATGTCCTAAATCATGGCTTCCATTGCTAAGTGTTAGACCCTTTTGACATGTTTCATTATAGACTTTGTATGACCCAACATGTCTACTGCCACCTAACCACATATCACATAATTGAGTGATGAGTCTCCCAATAATTGATCAAGAGAACTCCAATTTCATATGAGGTTGCCCAATTTGGTAATAAATCCACTAGATAATTATTATGTCTAAAAACATGCATGGCTTTGATATCAACCATAAAACTCAAATAAATTTCAATCCTTTTAAAAATGATATTAAGATTAAGTTCTAACTTAAAAAAGTTAACATAAAATTATTACTTTCAAATCCCCACTATAATTAGTTTATTATTAATATGAAGTGCAATTGCTTGAAAGACGGGGCATAAGCCTCTCCCTAATTATTAATAACCTTCCCTAACTCGATAAAAATGATAATTCTAAGTGTCCTTGAAAGTACACTACACACTGCAATTCCACGGCTAAGCATTTACTTCTTATTTAAAAACTAAAACTCAGAGTATATATATATATATATTTTGTTGTTAGAAAACAACTTTTTTATACATATACAAATATAAAATTAAAAAACTATTACCTTTTTGTGCTATATTTTGATGGAGGTTCCTGGTTGCTGGGCCTGTAGTTCTTCAAAGGGTGCCCGATGGGATGCTTTGGCTGGCCCTACTGATTGGTTCCCTCTCTGAGCTCTGAGTAAGCCAAGAGACATGTAATATTGTTTCCGCTTGACGTCTCCAACACGTGGAGGCTCGCCGGCAATATCATTGTCGTATCATTACCAATGATTGGGTCCCTCTCTGAGCTCTAAGTCAAGGGAGGCTCGCCGGCAACATCTCCAACACGTGATGATTTTGTGATAACTTGAAGATTCAACTTCAACTAACGACTAAATCTCTTAATGGGGCGCAACATTATTATGGTGGCAAAATAATGGGGCTCAACATTATTTTTTGATTTTCTAATGAAATTTCTATAATATCTAACGTAGACTAACGACTAAAACTCTACTCTATAACGACACATAGAATGAAGGAAATGAATTACCAAAATGTCGTTATAGAATTTACTTTTCTCAACAATGTCCTAAATCATGGTTTCCATTGTTAAGTGTTAGACTTTTTTGACATGTTTCATTATAGAGTTTGTATGACTCGACATGTTTACTGCCACCTAACCACATATCACATAATTGAGTGATAAGTCTCCCAATAATTGATCAAGAGAACTCATATCTCCAATTTCATATGAGGTTGCCCAATTTGCTAATAAGTCCGCTAGATACTTATTAACATGCATGGGTTTGATATCAACCATGAAAACTCAAATAAATTTCAATCCTTTTAAAAATGATATTAAGATTAAGTTCTAACTTTAAAAAGTTAACATAAAGTTATTACTTTCAAATCAATAAAATTATTGTTGATAGAAAACAACTTTTTTATACATATATAGATATAAAATAAAAAAAACTATTACCTTTTTGTGCTATATTTTGATGGAGGTTCCTGGTTGCTGGGCCTGTAGTTCTTCGAAGGGTGCCCGATGGGATGCTTTGACTGGCCCTACTGATTGGGTCCCTCTCTGAGTCCCATTGCTTGTTTCCGCTTGATGTCTCCAACACGTGGAGGCTCGCTGGCAACAATGAATGCCGTCTGAAGAAGTCCGACTTTTTCACACGGCATTCATTGCGCTGCTGGGGGATCGTGATTCGTTATCGATCATAGTCATGTTTACCTGCGAACGCGTTACGGAAGTTATAAAGGTAAACATACAATCAAGGCCCGAGTTATAAAGGTAAACATACAATCAAAGAGAGAAAGTACGCCCTAATTGTGCAATTTATAACGTCTTGTGCAATTTCTTGATCTCGGTTGTGGAGGGCTCAAGCTCTAGGTCTCTTGATTTCTGTTTTGTCTCTCAAATTTAATATTTTATGAGTGAAGGGAGGTCAGGATACACTCTTATTCAATTATTGCAGTATTAAATCAGTAACTATTTCTGAACAATTTGCCCACCAGTCTGAATCTTTCTAAGCTGGTGTGTGAAACGATACTAATTGTATGCTTGCTTTGTGTAATCAGATTCTTCATGGCATATCAACGCAATAACAGAGGCGCTGTCCACTTCCATGGAGATCATATTGTGATTGTGGCTCTTCAAATCCCACAAAGGCAAATCGATCTTAATGACAACCAGTTTCTCCCCCAGAATGGACAAAACTTATTGTCTTTTTACATTGGCGGTCAAGGAGCCATCCTCACTGCGGTCTCTTCTCGGAACGGGCCAGCTGGGTGGCAGGTTTTGTGGACTACACTACTTCTATCGTTCCTACTCTCTGCAATAGCAATCATCGGCGTGTTCAACATATTTTGGGAAGAGTTCAGAGTTATAAGAGGCAGACAACTACTCCGCAATTCGCTGATTTACAACTGGAGGTGGATTGCACATAGATGTGCATTTGTTGCGACGTTGATTGCTATATCACTCTGCCTCCTAATCTGCTCCACTTATCTTCTCCTCTCCGATGTAGCATAAATATGTTTAAATTTTCATCAAAATGTATTCGTAGGTGCTTATTTAATACCTCCAAATTGTTATGACAGTATATGTTTATGGTAGTCGACTAACGACTTCACAATTTGTTATCACAGTATATGTTTTTTTTGGGGGCGGGGCCTGGCCTCGCTGAAGAAGTTATACAGTGTCAAATACATCTGTATGTAATACATACATCACTGGCCATGGCCATGGCCCAAATACGCTGCAGCACAGTCTCGGCAGGACTCGATACTGGCCCGGGGTGTAAACCAATCGCCCCGACCATTACAACATGCACTCACGTGCAAAATCACAGTGTATGTTTATGGCTGTAGTCGAATGAGTTTACAATTAGTCCGAAAATAATGAAAATTCAGACAGGATTTTGAAAAAATTGGCACAAAATTTTGGAAATCTAGCTTTCAAGCTTCATATTCCTGGTATATTCAAAAAGTATAGATTATTTTATTTTTTAAAGAAAAAAAATAACAAAAAGCTCAAATAATTAATAAATACTTTATTCTTAGCATAAGTAAATTAAATTCCATTTTAGATAGTTTAAAAAAAAGTAATTGGAAAGAGGGTGGTTCCCAGCAAAGAAACCTAACCTAGTGTGAAGGCATTATTTAAGTCCTCTAAGGTGGTATCAATTTGATGTTATGCGGAATATTTTGGAAAAATGGATTTTAATAAAGAGAAGGAAGGAAGGTTCTCTATATAAAACTTTGGATTCTTAAAACTCAAATAGAATATTCAAAAGGAAGGATAATAGACTATTCTTTGATATTTTCAAAAGTCTTTGTCTCCTTGAGACAAGCCTCTCCATTCAGATTTAGAATAAGAGAGTGTGGGTTTTCATAAGTAGACATAATGTATGTGATCTTGATATGATCAATATATTATTTTTCATTAATCTCGGTGCTTTTTTTATCCCGTGGATAAAAAATATGCTCAAATTTCAAAGTTTTCAGAATGGCTCGAAATCTGAATGACTGCGTAGAGCTCGTTGTTCTGAATCCGTTGCAATTTTTTTTGCGAAAAATGGACGTCATATGCTCCGAGAAACGAGTTCTGATCAATTTGTCAAACATGAAGGACAACTGACTGTACATTTTGGGTCAGTGGCAGGCTACCATGTGGCCTCTCTTGATTGGTTTAAAAATTCTAATTTTAATGGCCTATGGTTGCTTGAATCTTGGTAGGATTTCATTGGCTGCAAGTTGGTCAATTCTCATTGGTTGGATGATTGGTTGAAATCCAGGCATTTTTATTGATTATGAGGTGATTGAGGTGTACCAACGAGAGGCTTCCACGACGCCTCCTGGTGGCCACTAGAATTTTTTTAAGGGAAAACAACACCCCGCAGGGTTTGAAACCATGACCTCATTCAAACTAACCGCGGTCCTCACTAGCATGCCACACTTGTTCCTTCTTATATATGATGATAAAACATTATATAAAGTTTGGTTTCAACGCATTTGGGCAGAGGGTCAGGCTAATGTCTAGCCCTTGGCCACCCTAGTGCCATGGGACTGTGGGTGGAGGGCTAACGGCTAGGGCCTAGCCCAAACCATGGTCAAAGTCATGACCTGCAATAATACCAGCCACAACCGACAGGCGGAACCATGAGGCTGACAAGCCAAGCGCAAAGAAACGGGGGCTAGCCCCAAGTCGTATGGGCCACCATATGCCCAGAGCGTAAGACCAGTGGAGAGAAGTTTGAAGGGTGCCATCCCTAGGTCATATAGACCCCCACATGACCAACAATGCGGGAAAAGGTGCCAATCTGGAAGGCGCTAGGATTTAGCGCTAGCCACAGTCACATGCCACCATATGGCAAGGAGTGCGAGTGACAGAGGGGCCAGCCCCTAGTGGCCAAGCCAAGGTCACATGCAAGAGTATAAGACCAAGGGCACGCGCCAACAAAGGGGGAAAGACATGGCCCTAGAATATCGACACCTTTTGTGGTCGTATGGCCGTCACGTGATCAGGATTTTCGGGACTGGGGCTTAAAGGCGCCCTTATCCATCCTATAAATTCCCCCACCGAGTGGGAATTGTGTTAGGTTTTTTGTGTCAATTTCACATTTGGGGCACTCAAGCTAGGTTTTGGCCGAATTGTAGGATGGTTAGTTGCAATTAGGCATAACTTTCTCAGTTTTTAGTCTTTTTGGGTTTAGAAAGAGGCTAGATAGGGGTTTTTGACAGTTTTGAAGCCATTGGAGCTATTGTTGAAGCCATTTGAGCATTGTAACTTGACATAAACACCATTTTTATGAGCATAGTGAAAGAGAGAGAAAGAGAGAGTAGAATAGCATCACCTTCTAGCTAGGTTTTCTTCCATAAGGGGTTCCTAGATTATACCTTGTGTTTATTTTGATTTGTGAGTTCTATTTTTATTTTCCATATTTTACCTATTGCATGCATAATCATAACATAGTAATTAATGAATCCATAAATCTAAGAAAAATTATTCCTCATAGTATATTTCATATTTTTAGGTAAAATTTTGTTAGATCTACTGTAACGAATTTTCCAGTAGAGTATGCATGATATTTCACAGATCATATTGGTATTAAAGCACGTTTCTTTTGGTATTTCATTGGAGGTTGCAAGGAGTCCATATTGGTTTAAGAAGAAAGTCATAAACCCTAGCCATGGATGATGAATCCATTGATAACCCTAGATATCAAGAAAACGAGAGGTTCTTGATGTCGGAAGAACAGGTTTCAGATATCAGGAATAACATGAATCTCCTTATGGTGGCTTTGGTGAACAAGTTGGTAATTAGAGAAGATCAAGGTTCCAAATATGTGGTAATATTAGAGGGGAAACTAGGGGATTAGGAAGAAACAAGAGAGTTTAATTAATAACCTCAAAAGAACAACCAATTCAAGTGTCATAAACCATTCACAACCCTTGTTGAAGATGGAAGCGAAGGTTTATATAAAGTCATATCAATATGATATGAACACTATGAAGTTAAATCACTAGTACCAATAGTTAAATTTTTATTTTAGTGTACAAAGCATAGAGGAAGAACATAAAATTTAATTTGCACATCTAAAATTAGACGGCCATACCATAGTTTGGTGGAAAACCTACCCAAAAACCCCAATACTAAATGGAGATCCTTTAGTGACTAGGTGATGAATTTCAAAACTTTCATAAGGTCATAGTTCTACCCTAATGGGTGTGTAGAGAATCAATGGATTTGGTTGCATAATTTAGACAAAGACATGGGCAGAGTGGATAGGAGCACATCACATAATATAGGAAGATGGAAATAATGCTAGATATATCCCCAAAGAACCGAACCATAAATCTCAAGTATTTGGGGGGTCTACACAACCATCTATAGAAGCAAGTGATTTTGTTCAAACCTAGAATGGAATATGAGGCATGCCTATAGAAATAATACCTAGAGAACATACACCAAAGAAAAGGAAATCAAGTGGATTAAAGAAGAAGGTGCATCAAGAGGCTTCAAAGGATAGGAAAAATAAGTAGAAAGGGGAAAAATATTAAAATATGGTAGCCAAAGCACACGAAAGATATTTTTTCACTATATTTTTTGAGTATGTTTCAAGGATGTTAGGATTTCTAAATGCTCCCAAAATTAGTCTCAAATAGGTCAGTTCAAAATTTTCACTAGAATTTTTTTTCTATGAGGTTTTAGACTACGAAACTGGGACTAGATTTAGGTGTGACCTTAGTGAACATCTAGTTCAAATTTCATATCTTAGTTCACTATAATTTCATATATATGCTCTAAGGATTTCCAGGGTCCTCAATCCTCTGGAAATCAATTTCAAACAGGTCAGATTGGATTTCTCACAATATATTTTGTGTGTGAGGTTTTAGATAGTGAAAATTGGACCATATTGAGGATAAATCTCAAGAAAATTTGGTTCAATTTTCAAAATTGGGCTCACTATACTTTCAGAGTTAGACCCTGTGGAAGTTACGGTTTGTGAACAGTCCTTAAATAAATTTTAAACGAGTAAGCTCAATATTTTTTCTATATATTCCTCTCTAAGACTTCTCAGTATATGAAATATTTAGAAAGTTTAGGATATAAACATAATTTCCTCAAAAGAAAATTTCAAAAAGATACTTGAATAATTGGACACATGGCATGCTATACAAGGCGTTCATTGGAAGAGGCCAAAAATCAAAAAGTTTAGGGAAAGTTACCATAAATTTTAATTGGCACATCAAATTGTGGTCACACCCATGGAATTATAGAAAATATATATAATAGTATTACAAAACAAATTTTCATATCTGGAAGGGCTCAAATATTAGAGATATAGCAAGGAAAACTCCATGAATTCAAATTTTATCCAAATTAAGGTACATAATGTAAAAGTGACCTAATTGTTGATTAAAAGATCCCTTTTTTGGGTGGTTGAAAATTATGATAAAGAGGAGTACTATTGCTATTTTCCAACATGCCTTCAAAGAAAGCTACTACACCAATTAAATATATTGAAGGCTTATGCTTAACTCATGAAGAAAGTGAAGACTTATAATTTGTGTTATCTTAATTAGAGAATAAATTTAATGAAATAGATGGTAGTATGTTGAAAAATGTGAATTTATCTCGTTCTTTAGAAAAAGTTAAAAGAGAAATAGAAAAGAAGATGAATAGAAATAATGAAGAAATGTCAAAATCCTTCAAGGAAGAAGTAAAAGAATTGAAAATTTTTAAATTAAAGTATCTCCCTAAGAGGGATGTGGAGATACAAGGAAATCATGAACATAAGGAGAAGCATGATGTTGAGAATTCATTTCATATGGGGATTATGTTATCACAATTGGAGCGCAAACATGTTGAATCATGAAACCCATAATCATGAATTTTCAATCCAAGATCCACATCATCAAGTCTTCAAGTCAGCACCAAGGAACTACTACATTTTGAAGATCGATATGAGGACATTTGTTAGTAATGATCCAGTAACATGGATATTTCAGATGGAGTAATAATTTGATTGACACCGAGTGGCATCCTTATAAAAGATAAATATCACATTAATTATTTTGGAAAAATACCAACATATATGGTATCTTTGCCTTTATGAAAGGAAAAATGGTTCTGTTATATCTTGGTCCATTTCTACAGAGGAATTAATAGCGCATTATGGTGATATAAGAGCAACACATTCTTCAATCAATTGGTAAATATTAGAAAAAATGAATTATAGAGCACATTTAACATTTCCAAAAGATGAGTCTCAAATTAAAGAGTATTTCATATGATAATATCTTAGACTTGTTTATGGTAACTTTAAAGGGAAGCAGCCAACATGAGGTGCATCTCTTTGAACCTAAATCTGTAGATTGTGCTTTAGTTTGGCAAGGAAAGCTGAAAGTAAAAATATGGCCACTAGAAAATTAGTCGCTAATAATTATAGAAAAGATCATGCTCCCTCTCCTAAACCTACAAGGTTGACTCCTTAACAAATGGATGGAAGAAGAGAAAAGGGACTATGTTTAAACTATGATAAAATGTACAGTAAGAGGCATTATGTGATGAGAAGAATTGATTATAAATACAATTTGAAGAGGAAGAAGATCAAGAATTGGTCCCATCAAAATATTTAGAGCTAGAATATATTACTCCAACAATATCCTGTAATGCATAGGCTGGAATCAATACTCCACAAGCCCTCAAGATAGAAGGATATATCAAAATGAAAAAGGTAACAATGTCGATTGATTCAAGTAATACCCACAACTTCATCAATTACAAATTATCAAAACTTCTTGATTGTTTCATATATCTAGCACCAAAGCTTCATGTAATTATTATAGATGGAGACGCCATAAATTGTAAAGGGAAATGTCATAGTACTAAGCTCAATATGGAGGAGTATTTGTTGGACAATCCCATGATTGCAATATAAATGGGTGGTGTTGATGTTGTATTAGGGGTCTAATGGATACAATCATTAGGAACAATGACCTTTAATATTCAATATCTATTCATATAATTTACCTTCAAAGGAAAGGAAATTGAGCTTAGAAGTATCCAAGGGAAACCTGGTATAGTGATAAGCTCTAACAATATGAGAAAATTACTCAAAAATGGGCACTAGGGTGTAGTGGACAAATTTTGTTCACTAAATCTTCAAGTGTCAACATCATCTATGTCAAGGGATCACCATAAAGCTATCAATAATCATCCCAAGGTATTTAGATTAATGCTTAAGGGTCTTTCACCTAATCAATATCATGTCCATGTTATTCATTTGTAGTTGGAAATTGTACCAAAAATAAATGAAGAAAGGAAAATATACTAGAAGTAGAAACAATCATTGAAACATGGATTAAGTAACCCAGTAACCTAGCAATTATGGAGTACATCATCAAACAAAAATCCTACCAATAGAAGAGATGACATGGGAATATGACTTATTCTTGTAGAATCACTAGCAATTAGTCAAGTGTTGAGGAGAAGACTTGTTTGAAGTGGAGGGGAATGTTAAGCACTATATAAGGCCCATATTAACCCTAAAACCCCTCATTAGTCCCTGGATATGGAATGATTACATTTCTATTTTAATATTATTATGTAGGAAAGAACCCCTCATGTTCCTTTTTTATTATATTTGCACCACTTATCTCATATATATACACAAAGGAGACCTATTCTTAGAATCATTAAATATTGTCTTTTGTAAATTGTATTCATTGTAAAATGAGGTTTCCCTCCTAACGAGTACTATAATTATTGATTTCTTATCATTTTTAAGGAACAAGGATCATAAAAATTCTCATGGCCATGGATTCGAGTAATCGGGTGGAAAGCAAATGAGACGTAGATGAGAATATTGTATGTACATCAGTGCAGAAGTGGTTGAATTTGAATAGTTTTTAGCAACATTAAGATAAGGAAATGACCAAAATATTCCATATAAAGATACAAGTCAAGAACATGGAAATTAATGCTCTATTCGACTCAAGACCATAGGAAAATCTAATAGTAATAAATATGGTCAAACTAGGAATTGAGACTTATGATGATCTTATCTCGTATCCATTGGGTTGGGTCAATAAGAAGGCAAACACAAAGGTAGAAAAATAGAGAAGGATCGAATTTTCTATTAATGTTGATTTTATTGATGAAGTAGAATTGGATGTAGTTCCACTTGATGTATGTGGGGTTGTGTTTGGGAATCCATACATGTACAAATGAGTGTGATATTCATGAAGAAATCCAACTAATATCAGCTCATCAAGGATGAAAAATCCTTCATCATTAGTGTGAAAAAGGGAAATCCAAAGATCTTGCTAGTCAGTTCAAGCCAAGCCAAAAAGTTGATAAATTCAAAAGAAATATGTTTTGTCATTTTTAAGAGAAAATCAATCTTTGGAAGAGTTCATGATAGCTAAGTTATCCCTGAAGGGGTGACTAAGTAATAAAATAGAAAAGGAAGAGTTGGTACAGGCATACAAGAATGTGTTTTATGATCCTAAAGGGCTACCACCCAAGAGGGAAGTGGGGCATGAGATACAACTACTACTAGATGTATTGTTACAAAAATTTAGGATATATAGGTAGTCCATTATAGAGGAAAACAAGATGAAGAAGCAATTGCAACAACTAGTAGAAAAAGGTGTTGCTCGACCATGTGCCTCACCTTTGGATCACCCATCATCATTGGGCCAAATAAGGATGGGACTTAGTAGATGTGCATTGATTACAAGGCATTAAAAATAAGTAACACTCAAGAATAGGAACCCCCTGCATAAGTGTTGTCAATGAAAAAAACACCCTCTAAAATTTTTCTTACACTTGAATTTTGGAGTAGACTAAGGATCTTGTGATTTGTGATTCTATGGTCACTTCGTGGCCATCTAATGTTTTGTAAAGTATTAAGTATTCTTATAAGTGTCAAGGTCACTTGCTTATGCATGCTCGGTTTTTGAAGAATTCATAGATGAGCTTCTTTCGATGCAACCTTACATAGGCATTGTGCATCTCTTGAAGGTAAGGCTTGCATAATCATTTGTGATAGTGACTGTGCAATCTATAAGCATAGTGTACTATACAACACATATCGATAGTTAGTGCACACTTTCCATTGAAATTCTCCCTCACTTTGATTGCAATTGTACTTCTATTTTGGTGAGCTTTCTCAATTATTTCTCCAGCGCACCTTTCTTTTTGCAAGCGTTTCTTTCACATTCACACCTACTATTTTGTCTTGATTTCAGTTTAAAAAGTGTCATTTTCATGTTATATTTTCTCTGGAATGTGTCACTTTCAGTTTCTTTAATTTTTTGTAAGCGTCCTTTGCACTTTTATCTCACTTTCCAAAGTGTCATCTTTTAGCATGGGAATTATTGTACATCACAAAAAGCAGAGGCACGCTTCATTTTAGGGTGAAGCATTGCTATAAATGGGGCCCATTTATCATGTAGACATGTACTAAACCCATTCCCAAAGTATTATGCATTTTTTACTAGCTTCATCACTATCGTCATAAAGTGTATCTTAAGTGTCACATCCAGTCGAAGGGAGTCAATTGTACATTCTTGAAGGATAGTTCTAATACATTCTCGTACACTAATGTGTTTTATTCATCATAAAGACATGCATTAGACATATTCCCCAAGTCTTCAACATATTTTCACTAGTGTCGTCACCGTCGACACAAAATGTATGGACCATGTTGTTTATGAGTGTTGAGTGTTCAATTTTCTATATTCAATTGTTCTCAATGTGTGATCATATTCTAGTCTTACCTTGCCTTCATATCTGATTCACTGATCCCATACTTAGTCAAATTTTGGAAAGAAAAAATTCTCAAGGATTGCCTCTTGACCTCCATAACTACATATTTTTTCCCTCCAGCCAGTCTCCTTATATGCATTACATAGTCACAAGAAACAAGTTATCTCCCTTCCTTCCTGATTTGCGCAACTGTGTAAACCTTGGCCTCTCTCTCTTATGAACTATACATTGCACAATATCAGTGGGCAAGATGGCCCCACTGAGCACCTCAACTGCAAAATATTTTTGCCTAGGCCTCTAGAACTGTGCATGACATATTCATAAGCTGCAATCCTCCTCTCCTAGCCTCTATAACCGTGCATTGTGTACTCCTTGAGCCTTTCTCTTAGTTTAGCTCTTAGTTCTAGTTCATTCATTGATCTTCATCAAGAATGTTAGACTAGGAGTTTTTCAAGATGATGTCTTCTTATCATGAGTGATCTGCAGTTGCAGGTATTATATCTTAACATCATAGGATGATGATTGAATAAAATGAGAAGGAGACTATGCTAGAATACAATCATGAAGTCGTAAATAGAAGTTGATCATTGATAAAGAAAATGAAAGGGCACTAGATTGTGATAGGAGTTAGAAGATCAAGATCATGGTAAAGACTCCATATGATTATGGAACTTGGAGGGTGAAGATGAAGACCAACTCATCTTGAAGTAAATGTCATGATTGTCAAGTTGTGACTTGTACTAGTGTCATCACAATGTCATGCGTGTCCATGTGACTTGCCACATCATTTTTGGATGTAATGATGTAATTATCAAAAGGAAAGGACAAAATGTAATGTGTGGAAGTCCAAGAGTCATATGTGGAATATGAAAATTCACATCATCATATATGGACAAAATCATATTTAGGAAAAGTCCAAAAGTCATATACAAGTCCAAAGGTCACATTAGAAGTCGCAGAGTCATGAGGGAATCTTAGGAGTCATGGGGATATGAAATTTCATTCATTGTTTTATAAATACACTCTCATAACTCAAGAAAAGGGGCATTTGGAGGCTTAGCCTTTGGAGATATAGCCTTGGCTTCTCTAGCTTAACATAGGAGAGAAGATCATTCTTTGGAGAAGCAAGAAGTGACTTAATGTTCCACTATTAGAACTAGTGGCTCATCATTGTAACTGTGTACTTGGATCTTTCACCTAATAATGAAAAGCTCGATTATCCAACACATTTTCATGCATTTATCGTGAATGTAGTAAGACTATTCTTTATATTTTTGTGGTATATATTTTGTTCATATGTATTAAGAAAATTAAACTAGTTCATTGGCTTTCGTACTTATCTTTTTGAATGTGTGTTGCATTTTCTTTAGCGGTCATTGTGTCTATGTGAACTACTTCGATAAATAAATAACAAGTATTTTATTTCTCTTGTGTGTCTCTCGTAGGTTAGCACTATTACTTCCTTCAAGAGAGTTACTCCTCTCTCTCCCCTCGTGAAAGTATCCTTTTACACATTGCAATTGGTGTTTCACAGTGTCAACTTTCTTGCTAATTTCAAAGGTTATGTGCATACTCTCTTATTTTATTCATTGCAGCTGAGGAAAACCTTTAAGTTATGGTGGTTGGGTTGATACACCAAATGGGGCTCCTACTTGATACTGTGTGAGGCCTAATTGGGACTTCACATTGGGGAGACCCCTTAGTTGACGTATTTCTAGCACCATCAACAATTGGCCTTAGAAGGAGGGCCATATGACAATTTGTGCTAGTTGAGTCTGTTTTGAATCTCTTATCATAAATGGCTCATTTCCAAAGCATACTCTTGGGGTGTTTTTTCAATAAATCCAATGGTAAACTTTCAATCCCCAATGGCTATATTTATAACTTGTTGCAATTAAAATTTAATGGTGATGGTGAAATATACATAGGCAAGCACATCTCTAATTTTGTCTATTTTTGTGAATTTTATAAAAATGATTCTAAAGATTTTACTCTTATACTTTTGTTCCTCACCCTTGAAGGTAGAGTTAAACAATGGTGTCATACCTTTCCATATTCTTCCATCCATTTATTTGCTCACTTCCACAAAGAGCTTCAACAAGTATTTAATAGGTATGATTACTGAGATGTTTTTAAGAGAATCAATCAACTAAGAATGAAGCCTAATGAATCTATTGAGGATTTTAAAAATCAATTCCTTCACCTATGTTATGAATTTCCTAAAGAAGATACAAATTGGGATTTATTTAAGAAAAAGGTTGAGCATTTGGTTCATATCTCTTTACATGGTGAGTCTGAACACCATGATGATTCTACCTTTCAAACTCTTTAAATACATGAGACACTACTAATTATAGAGGATGAACCTACTATTCCTTTCATCCCTTGTCCTCCTCCCTATTTTGTGCCTTGGGTTGAAGTTATTCAAATAAAAAAAATATGAAAATCGGATTGTTTATCTGTCTCTTCAATATTCATACACTTCCCATGATTCAGATCTGATGAAAGAAACCTTGGAATTGGTCATGGAGCTTAGGGTGAAGACTAATGCTCCAATTCCTCAAGATGATATTGGTACTCTTAACCTTAATCTCACATCTGGTTCCATTGATAGTACTAATTCTTCAATTAACACCTATCATCCTCTATCATTCACATATTATGAATCTTTGTGCCTTGATTCACCTGACCAATCTTCGCCACCAGCTAGTTCTTCAGACTCTCTTGATTTTCAAGTTGTTGGTTCAAATTGTGATCAAGTACAAGATGGTCATATTATACAAGTAGAGGAGAAGAAAGGTAAGGAATCTTGGAAAACCATGATTCTGATGATGATGAATCTATTGATGTGTATGATGATGAATGCAAAAGTGCACCAACTGATCTTTCAGTTTCTTGAGAAGATTTTGATTTGAAAAAAATACATCTAGAATTTGATTTGGTCAAAGAAGATGTTCTAATGGAAGCTTCCTCTTCATCTCACTATCCCTTGTTCCCTACTATTCGTAATACATTAAGTTGTGAAAAATATACTCAATGTTCTTCAATTTCATCATCTAATGAGTTGGATTTTGAATTGACTTAAGATAATGAGGTTATCCATGATTAAAAAAGAAACAATCAAGTCAGTAAGTATCCGTTCCATTCCTTATTATTTCCTATCTTGCATGAAGAACATTCTTCTATTTAGGTTACTCATGAGATTGATCGAATCTATCCATCCTTAGATGTTCAATTAGAATAATCTTTTTACTTGAGTAATCTAGTTGTTGAAGTTGCAAAGTTCGATGAAATTATTGATGTAGCTGGATTCCACCTAGATAACAATGATCTTACGAAAATTATCACCAGTAGCTATCCTCACACCATGCATGATCTAATTCAATCTTCAAGATGTGATTTTATAATCCTTGAAAGTTTTAGGACTTTTGAGGAAGTCGAGGCATGGAACTATGAAGCTGATCATTTCAAAGATTATCTTTGGCTAGAGGAATCATGCCTATCCGATACATTTGAGAATAGTCAACTCTCAATTTTTTCTTGTGAATGTTATACTCTATTGTAGCAGCTACAACCACCCTCCAAACCTTTTCCTTATCCTGTTTTGGAGCCTCCTCTACCAACCTTACACAATAGTTTGTCTTTCTTCGTCAAGTACTCAAGCTTCAGTGTTTTCCTCGCATAAAGGCAACCTGTCAATCATAGTCGATCCATTCCCCTCACAAGATGCTTACCCGAACTTGGTCCAACTGTAGGTTGAGTAGCTTCCCCTTGAAAATAGTGCATTCCTAGAGGGAAACCAACCTTCCCTCCAGGAATTGCACATTCCTCTTTGACAACATGTTGGTCTCCACGATTATTCAATCCTGCTAGAAAACCCTGCCAATAGGATTTGCGCAATTTTCTCAATAGTAGGCTGTTCAGCCCATGATTTGCACAAATCTGGGTAGCAGTCAGCTACTCTACCAGGAAATTGTACAATCCCCTTGGGAAGTCAGACTAGCTTATAGTTGGGAATACACATTTTTCCCAAACAGTTGAGCATTGACATGCATGGACAGTCGAGTTGACTAGTTCCACCCGGGACCGAGGAAACTTGACTTGCATGCATGCATGACCTGATCTTCCCAGAGTAGCAAGAGACAACATGAAAAAGGAATCCCATGATTCAAGGAGCTATTTTTAGCAACCGAGGGTTACATGCAAAGTTGTTTTAGAAGATTCCCTCCAAGTGTCACTTTTTCCTATATTTGTGGCATGTGTGTCATAAAGCAAAACTTATTTATTTGACGCATTAGAGCTCATTCATTTAGGTTGATCTTAGAGCTTTGACATCCCACAGCACATCCAGGACTCTTCGACACATCCATCTCAACTATTCACTCGTAAGTGGCCTCAACTTTTCCTTTTCAGCATTTCTGTCACTTTTGGTGTAATTTCTTCTGTGAGTGTTGTTTTCATGATTTCTTTGAATGCCTACTATGGTTTACATGTATTCTAGCTTGTCTTATATATGTTTCAATGTTCATTTCTATCTCACTGTTGTTGCATGTATGAAACTGTTTTTCACGGACGTTCACCCAACCTACAAACGGCCTCACCCACATGCATGTTGATCTGTTTGTTGAATCTTCCATTCATGTTTTGCATGAACTGTTTATCACTTATGCTATCACTTAGTGTTGAACAATGTAAACTTTGAAACCAGGAACTGATATTGTTACCCGTTTCGTAGAGATAGCAAAAAAGTGACCTGATTTCGAAAAGAGGTGATGTAGAACACATATATTTTTTTTAGAGCATATTTTTTGGCACTTTAATTTTTTTAATGTACATTACGTTTTAGAATGTTAGTGATTTGCATGCTGATTTAAAAAAGTGGCAATTCTGCATCATGCCCTATTTTTAAAAGACCTATTTTTTGTTTTTAAATTTTCTAATATATGAAATGTAAATAATTATTTTCTAAATTTAACAATTTTTGACACTTTAAATTTGTTAATGTATTAAGTGTGGATATTGTTTTTAAAAGTTTCATTTTTTTACACTTTAAAATTTTTTATGTCAGATTTTTTTACATAAAAAAAACAAATATATATATATATATATATATATATATATATATAAGACAAAAAAGAAAACATAAAAAACGTAAAAAAAAAAAATATCTCATAGACAAAAAAAAATTTAGGAAAAAATAAAACAAAATTTTAAAAAATATAAAATTAAGTAAGTAAAAATAGAAAAAAAAAACAATAACAAAAACTAAAAAAATATTAAAAACAGACTAGATTTAAAAAAAAAATAGAAAATTAACAAAAATAAAATAAAAAGTACTAAGATTAAGATTAAAAAGATTAAAAAAACAAAAAATATATGCAAATAAAAAATAAAAAACCAAAAAACAATTAAAATTTTAAATATATATATATATATATATATATATATATTCTTTCGAATTAAAAAAAAAAAAAACATTTAAAATTAAAAAAAATATGTACTACTAAAAAAATTTATTTAAAAAAAAATTATGACTTCCGAAATATGACTTATTATTTTCACCATTAAATATTTCTCATATGCACATGTTGTAATTTCAATGATTCATTTATTATGGCTCGTTCATTTATTCTTTACTACCTATATTACTTAACATAAATTTAAAAATTAATCTAAAAAGACCATAATATTTAGATGGCAAAATAATATTTTTTTGTTTTTAAACAAATAATTTTCAAAAAAACACATCAATCTCTTTAAACAATACAAATTTATAACAATTTAAAAAATCATAATTATTAAATATTCAATACATTTCAAATCTATTATAAAAATATTTTATTTAAAACAATTAATTATAAAATCAAATAAATTACACTCCAAACGGATTTCACTATACCCTTCTCTACCAAAAAGAGGAAAGCATAAAAATCAAATATATTTTTCTTAAAAATTAAATCAAGACTGTAAGAATAATTTAAATCAGCGTCATTTACATAGAATGTTTAGGGTAATAACAAAAAAAAATTCCCATGAGCAACATTTCAGCTACTAACAATATTTAAATATAAATAAGTTTAACTGCAATTTAAAAAAAAGGAAACTACATCATCATCTTGAAAGTAAGAGGTACGTTGATGGTACACCCAAATTGAAAACAAGCAGAGCTAATGCGTTGTATTTGAGCCATGCTCGTGGTAATCTAATTAACACGCTCATGGTAATCTACCATGCCTACCATTCTGTCTGTACTCAGTCGTCAGTCGTCATTGATATTTATTGCACATCACTCCATCATTAACAATCCCGCGTCTTTTTTTCCTGATCAAGGAGCCTCCCGCGGATTCTTCACTCTTTATATTTTCTTGTTCATAGCTTTGCATGGGAAACAAAGAAGCATAAGATGGGCACGATGAACATTCTTGGAGAATTTGAACCATCAAGGGAGGGAAATTCCAGATTTTTGTTTGTCTTCTCGTGCTGGCTTGCAGGTTGCAGGGTTTCTGGTGGTTTTTCCGGCTGTTTTTGGAAGAGTTTGGGGATTACTATGTTTTAATTCATAAGAGAAAATATGATTGTTATACTTATGACATTGTTCAAATGATTGTCCATTGAAGTTCATTGAAATTTTCCATGGCTTTTCTTGGAAGTTCATGAAGTGTTTCATAGAATGTTTTCGAGTGGGTTTTCTTGGAAGTTCAAGAAATGTTTCATTGAATTTGCATAGAATACTAATCACTGGTAAATCGCTGATGTAGTTTCCAGTGGGGAGAATTCATCGTGAAATAAAGACTCGTGCGCATGCAAGTATCAGAGTGGGAGCAACTGCAGCTGTGTACATGGCAGCCGTTATGGAGTATGTTACTGCAGAGGTATTGAAATTGGCAGGGAAAGCTAGCAAAGATCTTAAGTTGAAACGCATTACACCCAGGCATCTGCAGCTTTCCATTAGGGGAGACCAGCAAAGATCTTAAGGTGAAACACATTACACCCAGGAATCTGCAGCTTTCCATTAGGGGATACCAGGATCTGGACACGATGATTAAAGGCACAATTGCAGGTGGCGGTGTCATTCCTTACATTAAAAAAACATTGTTTCAAAATCTCAAGCTTTCCCAATTAAGGTTTTGGAAGCTGGGCGATTCTGGGAATCGCCCAGCCACTGCCTGGCCGCCCGTGGGGGCGCGGCCGAGTGGTGGCTGGGAAATTCTCGGAATTGCCCAGCTTCTAAAACCTTAATTGAAAAAAACACCAAGATCTGGACACGCCGAATAAAGGCACAATTGTTGGTGGGCGGTGTCATTCCTCCCATTAATAAACCATTGTTTCAAAATCTCAAGCTTTCCCAACCTTTTTCAATTAAGGTTTTGGAAGCTGGGCAATTCCAGGAATCGCCCAGCCACCGCCTCGCTGCCCGTGGGGGTGCGGCCCAGCGGTGGCTGGGCGATTCTCGGAATCGCCCAGCTTCTAAAACCTTAATTGAAAAAAAGACCAAGATCTGGACACGCTGATTAAAGGCACAATTGCAAGTGGGCGGTGTCATTCCTCCCATTAATAAACCATTGTTTCAAAATCTCAAGCTTTCCCAACCTTTTTCAATTAAGGTTTTGGAAGCTGGGCGATTCCGGGAATCGCCCAGCTTCCAAAACCTTAATTGAAAAAGGTTGGCGTGCTTTGGGAAAGCTTCAGATTTTCAAAATAATGCTTATTATACAAATTTATATACTTAAAATGATATATCTTTATGTAATGGATTTTTTTTAGCTTTCAAATATACTTTTTATGTTTTAATTTTCTTACCTTAAATTATAAAAAGGTGTCAAAATATCTTCTTATAGATTTATGAAAAAAATTAATATATTTTTATTTGTTTGGTAAAAAGGTGTCAAAATATCTTTTTATAGATTTATGAAAAAATTGATATATTTTTATTTGTTTGGAGTTTTTTTTATGGGAAAAAAAATTACTATATTTTTATTTGTTTTTTAAATAAAAATCTATAAAATAAAACAAATCTATAAAATAAAAATAAAAATAAAAAATATACTTGGTTTGTTTTATTATTGAAACTCATTTAAATTCAACATTATTACTTTTTCCACTTAAATTTATTTGTTACCCTTAACCTCTTAACACAAGTTTAAACTAAGTTATGAATCGATATGAATAATAAAAATTTCCATTCCAAGAATTGCTACCTTGGCTTCAAAAGGAAGAAAGGAAGTCATGAAAAAATTAATAAGAAACACAATCGAAATTATATTAAAAAAAATTAATTTTTTTTGAAAATATGTTTTTCTTATTATTTAATTCTTTAATTTTTTTTAGTTTTTTAATTCTTATCTTTTATAGGTTAATTTGTTTTTACATTTTTGTGATTGATTTTTTTTTTTGTCTTTTTTGTATGTTTGATTTTTTATTTTTTATTTTTAATATTATGTTTTGTTTTTAATATATATATTTTTATTTACCTTTTGTTATTTTTTTTTTACTTTCTATTTTTATTTTTTTTCATTGTTTTAATTTCTGTTTTATTTTTAATTTTATGTTTTCATTATTTTTTTGAAATTTTAATGTTTTTCGGAGTCATGATAAAATCTTTTACACCATTATTTCAAAATGTTGTAAATTTACCCTAGGAAAAAAAAGTGTTATTCCAACATCAACATTTTTCGTTTTGAGGGTGTTTTTGCACAATTTTTGCACCAAAAATTCATTTTCACTGCCATTTTTGAAACATGTTCAAGATTGACCCTAAAAAAAAAAACGTCGTTTTAGTATACACACTTTTCATTTTTAGCACTGTTTTTCATGTTTTTTCGTGGTTTTTTGGCCAGAGTTCTCGTTTTGAGTTTATAGTTCCCGTTTCAAAGTTTACATTGTTGTTGCCATCCATTTCATCGACTTAATTTCTTTTAGTTGCCCACCAGCAAGTCGGGCCAATCTTGGCCCAGTCTCTGCCTTCACCAAGGCTGCATTGGGCAATCTGGAGAAGGAAGGCTCACCTTCCTCTTCAGATTTTTGCATTCTACCCCAACACTAGCTTCCTAGACTGATTTGCACATTCCTGGAGGGCAGTGGCTTCTTGGCCCAAGAATTTGCGCAAATCTTCCCCTAGGCCAACAATCCTTCCCAGCTGGGATTGCACATTATGCAATCCCAACAGCCAACAACCCAACTGGATTGTGCATTTCATAGATCTAGCAGCCAATCCATCCTCCCAGTGAGTCCAAACTTCCTTTTGTGCAGTTCTGGTAGTGAATCACTCAGCTTCCTAGTGAAATTTGTGCAATATTGCTCATTAGTTCCCCAGGTATCTGCTGTGTCCATCCCCGTATTTTCTTTTCTTTTTACTAACATATTTCCTTTTGTGCATGGTACTTGTTTCTAAATCTTTCAAGTGTTCATCTGTCTCAATGGCTTCCAAGAGAATAGGATCTCAGGACACTTACAGTATGGTAGCTGGAGTAGAAGCTGAGCAGGTGTCCTTTGGTCTGTTGATCTATGAAGATATGAAGTTATATCTAGCAAAGGACATCAAACCGCAGTGGCAAGAGGTGAATGAAACATTCGCAGGTACTTTTGCGGAAGACCTTGAAGACCATCAAGTGTACGTGAACATTCATAAGTCCAGGTTGTACTGGATTGCATGTAGATACCCCGTGTTCCTATGCGTAGACATGATTCACTGGATTGTCTCTCACACTAACCCCAAGACGATGACCTTGAGTAGTGTCAGTGGGACGAAGCTTGCAACCTTTTGGGCATGAGATTATGATGAGATGTATCAGATGACCGAGCCCATGACTATCATGAATCCCCCGTTCAGCTTGCCCAATAGGAGAGGTCACTCTAGAGAGATTTTGAAGGACTGGGTAAAGGAGCCAGCTCGTTTCAGGATGACCACCACTCAGATCTAAAAGATGAAGATATTAAGGAAGGCATACCAATACTTGGTCATATTCACATGTCGAATGAGTGGCTAAGTGCGCACTGAAACCTTCCCTCATAGTTGGGTGGCCACACTGGACCAACTGGTTAGAGAAGGAAGACCATGCAACTTGTCTG
Source organism: Pinus tabuliformis (assembly GCA_031772625.1). NCBI lineage: Eukaryota > Viridiplantae > Streptophyta > Pinopsida > Pinales > Pinaceae > Pinus > Pinus tabuliformis. Next base: position 1,661,362,187 of record CM062817.1, on the reverse strand, counting down.
GCATACTGGCTCATCAACTGAAGGAGCAAGTCATGAAGGCTCGAATGTCACCCAAAGACATGCATGTAGAGATTTATATGTTTGCCTACATTCTAGATGCATTCTGTGCCCGACATAAGTTCTCGGGCTTAGAGTTGGCATGGTCATCGGCGGAGACTGTTGTGAGCACGTATTTCAAATTATTTTCCGAGTGGAGATTCGAAGGAGTGATCATACGGTTGTCCGACCATCTTGTCACCCTAATGTACAAGTTGATATTCGAACAGGATGCACTTTGCATGTTAGAAGAAGCGATGAAGGCATTTCTAGGCATTACAAATTGGTATGCCTCACCGAACGACACGGTCATGACAGTATTCAGTGCAGATAAACCTCCGCATGTTCTACCAAAGTTTGCTTTGGACGTGCTTGTCATGCAGGAAGTAACGTATCATATCTAAGCAAGATTAAAATCTAGGTTGCAATAGAAGAAGAAGGTACCTTGGCCCACTCTTCTGTTACGGATTGGGTTATACGAGATCCGAAGCATCAAGCAAGTAGACGTCAAAGCCAAACAGATGAAGAAGTACCCGTTCGACCTCCAAAGCTTCAATTCGTATCACCCACATTGCATTGTGAAGGATCGCTGCATGAGAGCTCAGTTCAATTGGATCCATGGGGCATGTCATTGGGCTGAGGAAGGCTCATTGAGGTATTGTTACCATTACTCCAGACCTAATGAATAGGTTGGTTTTGCCATAGAATGGTTAGCACAGCAGCGTGATGCAACACCATGAAGAACACTAGGAGTAGCAGCAGTAGCATCAATAGCAGATGCAACAGAGCCAAGTATACCTGTGCACAAAAAAGGTAAGAGGAAGGTTGTCGACCACATGGAGGAGGAGGAAACCTAAAAGTTTCAAGCAGGTCCACTTGTAGAACAAGCAACTATGGCTATTCAAAAAAAGAGGTAGTGATGCGACAAACGAATTGCATGAAGGTAGAGGGATAAGAAGAGAATAGAAGAAGTAGAGGAGGAGTTGCATGAGCTGAGGGCGAAACTATGGAAAGAACAAGAGTTGCACCAACATGAGAAGAAAGTGCAGCAGCATCAACTTTAGCAGGGGGTGCATCATGTGCAAATAGACGAAGCAATGCTTGTACAAGTAGTTGATTCTTCTGAACAACTGGTATCAGGTGAATAGGTGAACCCTCATAGGGGCAAGCCTTTTCTCATGAGATAGAACAGGCTCTTGAACAATTGGACGCAGACATGGAGCAATGGGAGTTGGAACAGGACATTGACCTCATGCCTCACCAAAGAGAGGTCGAATCACCTTCTTCAATGCATCCAGATGATGAGCAAGTCTCAGATGACCAAGGAGGCACTAAGATCCTTGGTGGTCAACCAGAAGCAGAGATGCACAATATCTCCTTTGATGAATCTCATCACAGAGTTTTGCAATCTCAGGGAGTACCAACTTTGGAAGACCAAACATCCCTTGTGAAATTTGAAGAGAAAGTGATCGTGACTGATGTTCACAAGCATCCAACTGCGTTGGCCAATGTAACTAGAGTGTATGCCGAAGCCACTAGATCAAGTGTTCATTTTCTCATAGATGAGAATGAGAGAATGGCAAAGGAACTACGGGCGGTCAAGTAGGGAGGAGACTTGGTGACAGTGTTCACCTGACCTGAACTGAAGAAGGCAATACTAGATGAAGTGTTGTCCTTGGACACAGTTATGTGAGCATTGTACTCCAAGTTTGGTACTATGCATCAAGTAGTCATTCATCTCCACAGATGGCAGCAATAATGTGGAAGAAGAGTACACATCTTGAAAAACATACATACTGCCATTGATAACATGCAAGAATGGATGATGAAGTACAAGGGATCACTTCTTCACTTGCCAAAGATGATGAAGGTTAATGCGGTCACGCTGCAAGCACATATCCAGAGTCAAATCTGGAACTATGAAGACCTACTGCAACTCTTCACTAGCATACAGGCTTCCCATGCATGAGTATTCAAAAGAATGGAGGTTATAGTGCACAGTCATATAATCCCATCACTTGGGACCCTTACTCAAGGGAAGACCAAGAAGTAGGTCCAACAAGAGCTTGACTCGTACTTTGACGAGCCGATGCGCACTACCACTAGCCCAGACTTGCCTATCAATGCAGACATCATGCACAAGTACGTTGCTAGTCCAGTCACATTAAAGACAATGATGCGCATGCTCACATACAAGTTAGATAGAGGAGCTCGAGCAGTGTACCCAGATGCTATGGAGGCAAGGTTCAAGTTTCAGACATATGTCACAACAGAACACACGGACAATCTCAAGGACTACCAATCTTGGCATCAATATGTCACTGTTGATTAGGATGAGGATGTCGAGCAATTGGACTTCTATAGTTGTCTAAGTATGAATGATGTCTAGTTTGGCTTTTCCAAGCCCTTGTTCACATGGGTACATGTGCATTATAATGTTGAGTCATGTCAAGTGTATGTCAAGTGTCAAGACTAGATGTAACAATCATAGAGTAGGTGAAGAGTCATGAGGGTAGTTGATGGTCACAAAGGAGAATGTCAAGGGTCACCCCACCCTTTGCTATAAATAGTCCCTCATAACTCATTATATAGGCTTTTGATCAGGCAAGCTTCTACTAAGACTATCTTGAAGAAATCTTGGAAAATATTGTAATGCACCTTGGCTTCTCCACTGCATGGAGCTAGTACATATCTTTGGAGGAGCAAGCAGATGTGGTTGTAACATTCCACTGTTGGGGCTAGCAGATTTACATGGTGTATTATATGATTATGAATTACACTTCTTTAATAATAAGAGGCAACACATTTTCATGCATATATTGTTATTGTAGTTGGACTATTCCAGTTGCCTTAATGGTATACGTTGTTTAACTTACGTAGTTGTATATGAACTAATTTGTGTGCAATTATATGAATCTTGTTGTTAATGTGTTGCATATGTTGTTAATGCTATCACCCTCCACGTCGACTGCTCTACCAGACATCAGACAGACCTTTCTCATGAACCTTGCTATATCAATCGTCACACTCGTCTCAGACTGATCCGTGAGTGATGTTCCTGTTATCTTACCTTGTATTTTGTGACTGCCACATCTGAGTGGACTGCTCCGCCAAAAACTGTACATGTAGTCTGTGTGGTGTGTTCCTAGTCGAGTTGGGACTGATCCTTTTCAACCTGGAACTCACCTTCACCTTCCTCTCCCTTCGAGGTGTTGGAACCTCCCGTACACATTCCTTGACTCTCTGCATTAGTCACACCCTTTCTACTAACAATGTTATATTACCTGCCTCTGTGCGACATCACGTTCAAGGCATTACCTTACGACCCACTGTTGGGACTCCTACACCAAAAGGTATGAGGTCTAATTGGGACTTCTTATCAGGGAGATCCACTTGACATGTTGTCGGGCTTAGCGCCACTAACATTTCTGGCACTAGAAGGAGGGCCTGATGACAAGTAGTGTCCTCTCATCTAGTTTTGAACCTTTGCATATCTTTCGTGGAGTCCGTTATCACTCAGAAGTTTTCCCTAGAAGTTATCAAAAGAATGAATAATCCGAGGTAACCATAAACCAATCTTTTAGACTCATGTTCTAGCCAACCTAAGTCTAGAGAGGGCTCTCTCTTTGTGATTTAACTTTGTTTTTATTAGATTTTAGGCTAGTCCTTAGTGTTCATGAGGATTTTGATTTTAGATTGAATGTTGGGTGGTGGAATTCTTATAACACATGGAGAAAGCTAGGTATTCAAGCCATTGGGCTATGGAGTCAATCAAAGGATAGCATAACTGGACCAGATCATTAAAGGGAATGTTCACAGGGCAGGCTACTAGAACAAAAGGAAAATGTTTAGGTTTAATGGATGAGAAGATTCTAACCTAGGTGAAAGGGCAATGGGGAATCCTTAGACCGGGATTAGAATGAAAAAAATAGGTGATCATGAACAAAGGGAAATTAAGAATCCTTTGCTATAGACTAGGGGGAGAAACTACGAAAGCAAGGGAGCAGTTAAGAATTCCCTAACTAAGATAGTTTAGTAGAAAACATTAAGAATGTAAACAGTCAAGATAGAGTGCATTAAAGCAAGTTCTGAAATATCATTCCTAGTTTAACATTCAGATTTCATAGAAACACATATGATTATTAAGAAACATAAGGGAAAACAATAATACACATGAGAGAATACTTATTTGATTTTCGCGTTACACAAGAATCCTGAAAAATATATGAGCTTTATTCCATGATCTAGTCAAGCCAATCCAGTTTTGATACAATAGCACTTTGAATTGAGATAAAAGTCCACATAAATATTTTGAATCCACCCTAAATACTTTGAAATATGAAGTATTTATACAAAAAATATTTACAAAATATCTCATAACAATATGAGATTTAATCTAGGGAATCAAAATATCTTCAAGCATGAAGGTAGGGACAAATGGAAAACTGCATCATGATGTCCCTCTTATTGTGGTAGTGTTGGCTATTGCAGTTGAATTTGAGCCCTTTAAGCTGGTTGATATTTGTATGCTGGAATCATCTTTATCTTTAATCTTTCACTGATACTCTTTAACCTGCTACTCTTTGACCCTGCTGATCTATCTTTTACTTGTTTTATCTGGCTTCCTTTAGATTTACTGTGGTGACTTATAGTAAATCTATCATATTTTCCCACCATTCATCCTCAGCTAACTTTACTTTCAACATTCTTATGTAGATTTCATCTGCCTATGTGTATTTGGAAAAATTAGGCTTGGTGACAAACAAATGTTTCACCTCATGCTCTAGAAAAAATAGATTCTCCAAAGTATCATACAATACTTTTCTAGTTGGCAAGGCTTTGATACCTGAAGTGCTTGCTTGTTCCTTGGCCAACTTCCTTAGTCTGTCAATGTAGTCCAATTGGGTCATAAGTTTATCATGGATGACCATAGGACTGGAAGGCCTTTGTCCCTCAAAATTTGAAATTTGGCCATGAATCTATCAATGGCCACCTGCATATTATGGCATTTTTCTTCTAAGTTGACCATAAGGTTTCTTTTGGAAAGAACCTTTTTGACTTCTATGATGGCTTCAGTCCTATCCTCTACACCAAGCTCATTAAGCTCATGTCTGTTCTTATTGTTCAGGAAGTGGATGAGTCGATTTGCATCCTCAGGTTGGTCTCCCAAATCTTCCCTTACTTTCTCAATAGCCTCAGTGGCCACTTTCACCAATTCAGTCTGCTCAAATATAACTTGAACTGATGGCCAAATATCATTGATAGAGTCAATGATATTGGTCCAGAGCATCTCTTTGGTCTATCCTAAGGGCTTCTACAGTGTTAAATCTTTTTCTAGGACCTTGGTCTTCTCACCGATCCTTAGGGCTTTCCGTGTTTCTTCTCTCTGTTGAATTTGGGCAAGCTTACAGTCATTTTCTAAGCTTGCCACTTTCTCCTTTAGCCTTTTGAGATCTATTGCTTAGATTGACATATCCTCCATGGCTTTTACCAGCTCGACTGTTTTCTCTGTTGAAGCACCTGATGTTGTATATTTAGTGGTGATTGGCAGTGTTGTGGTAGGTGGAGCTGTGGGTGCCAATGATGCTTCCAATGTTGAAGGAACTGCAATAGAAACACTGGGAATGGCAGTCCTAGAAGTGGTGGCCATGTCACTTTGCTTGGACTAAATCAATGTGTCTAATTCCTTCTTTGTTTCTTTCAATTGGTCATTTAGCTTTAGGACCAAGTGGTGAGCACCAGTATTGCAGAAATAATGTTGCAACTCCTGGGCTGCCTACTTTACTCTTATCAACCTGGTAGTTCGTAACAAACTTGGAAGTGTCGGTGCTGTATGCACAAGTACTAGTTCTCACTGCAGGTTGTCACTTGGTCAGCCAGCGTAAGATCACTAGGAGTTCATGCCAACTTCTATGGATTCCAGAAGAAGCTCTATATGTGATGAAAGGAAAGAAAGATTACTCTACAGATGCTATTCTAACTACAGAAAGGAGAAAGATTGAAATGTAAAGAAAACCTAGTAAACCCTAATTAACCAACTAATTCTACTTTTGTAGAAAGCACTATGAAAAAGGAATGCCATTACCTACTCAAGGAAGTAAACAACATCTAACTATGCTATTTTTGGAAGTAAATAAGAAGAAAACATATTTTTGGATTTTTATGTGTTTCTATGTGAATTTAACATGCATTGAATTTATTGTGTGTCGCGAACAGGTGGCGTTGAAGGGTAGTTTTGGGACTTGAGAGGATGTAGGATGGTGTGGATGGATCCTAGGAGGTCTACAGTGGCCTTCTGGAGGTTTTTACCACACTCGGCCTTCAAAAGAAAGCCTACAAGAAAATCTACAAGAGGACACAGGAAATCTATAGGAGGAAAACATGGAAACTACAGGAGGCCTATAGGAGGAGGCCTAGAGCAGTTTTCATTGTTTTGAGGGTGTGAGAGTGGGTGAAAGAGGTGGATGAAGGTTGGAATGAGGTGTTGGGGCACCTAAGGTCTACCATGAATCACCAGGAGAGAGAAATATTATTGCGTTTGTTCAAGGAGAGAGGAAGAAGTCCTATGAAAAATGCAGGAAACTAAGGAAGAATTAAGGTGAGGTTTGGGAGACCTGTAGGGCATGGATCAGATGGGGGATGTGATTGCTGATAATATGGCCTAATGTTGGAAGGGATTTGCTGCATAGAAACTGACAATCAACCTAGGAAATCAAGCAACAAGTGAAATGAATGTATTTAGGAAAAACAGAGTTTTGCAAAAAAAATGGTCTAAACTATGATCTATGAAAGGAAATGCTCAGAAATGTTGTAGGGAAGGAAGGCATGAAAGAAGACTATTTCAAATTAGGAAGTGAGCATGATGAATAAGATCTAAAGCAAAGAAAAGCTAGACTATTAACCTACTAAAAAGCTGCAAACACTAGAAGTCCTATGAAGGAGGAAAATATGTGCTTTTGGGGCAGTAAGAGAGTCTTTGCCTCAAATCATGGTCCAAAAGGGAGGAAGAGAGGCCAAGGCACTATTGCTAGCCTTTTTAATTCTTTTCTGATCACTACTTAACCTGCTACAGAAAGCACAAATGGAAGCAAACTACTAAATCATAAAAAGCAACTTATTCTTAACCATAAGAGAAATACATCTAATAGCAAACTAATCTACAAACTGAAACAAAGCATACAAATACAAGTAAAGAGGAGCTTGGCTGCTTGGATTGGGCCCTAACCCAAGAGCTTCAACCCTCTGAGGTAACTTAGTGCTAGCTCAAAAAGGATTCCATCTTTATTTTCAAAACAATAGCAAGATTACATGAAACTGTCACAAAATAATAAGCTCAAAATTTGAGCAGAGTTTACATAAGCAAAAAATCCGACCCTAGTGAGGCCCTAGGCCTCTCTACTTATACAAATGAAGCTACCAAAAACTTCCTTAAAATCAGGGAGGCTTGGCTCCCAAAACTCGAGATAATCATCAGTCATCCTCCACTTGCTCGACTGCCTTCTAGTGCATGATTCGGCTACTTGTACTCCAAGCTGAATGAAGGGGAATTTGAAGTGAGGAGTAATAAATGAAGGGGATTCCCCCCTATAAGTCCTTTCCTTTGTCCACTTTGAGTTATTGCTGCCATTTTTCCACTAGATCCTTGACTTTGACCTCGAAATTCATCAATAATCTGCATTAAATACATGTTAGACCACATGGCACAATAACTAACACAACTCACTCTATAAGCATAAATATAATCAGAAAATCATACAATAAGCTAAGAGAATGGTTGATTTGACTAGGTTATGAGGTAAAATGAGCCCATATCATTACCCATTTATGAGGCTCATCACCAAGTCCATAAGCTCTTCCTGTCCTTTTTGTGTTTCCAGGACTTCTGCTGTTTGTGGGTGATGTAATGGTGGAATCTTGAGTTGCCTCTTCAAAGTAGCTATGTCATCATTCTTCTTCTTTATAAATTTTTTGGTGGCCATTACATCTTTGGGATCGTGTCCCAAATCAATGATTAAGTCCTCTAAGGACTTGATTCTGGTGTCTTTGGCCTGTGAAGAGCCCTTCTCCAATTGGAACTGAGTCGATATGTTATTGAGGGAGTTTTTCAATTAGTGGGCTGCGATGGCTTTACTTGTCAAGGTGGAGTAAATCATCTCCCTTGTCTTCTTGTGCAGCTTAATTTAGTCAATAGGATGAATGTCCTTTGCCAGTACTTCGAAATCTATCTTTTTGAAGTTTGCTGTTGTTCTTGGTTGCTGAGTAGTAGGCTTCATAAATGTCACCCGCATCTTGCCTTCTTTCACATCATAGGCTGACATAACCCTTGTCTAATTGGAAGGTGCCATATTTAAGTATTATGCATAAGTTTGGGATTTTAGCCTCTCATTTCTAGCTTTTATGTCCTTGTACCTTTCTTTGATGTCTTGGTCTCTGTCAGCTGGCATCTTGAATGACAACACTTCAAAACTCTGCTACCTTTCCAACATCTAAGTGTGTGATGTGGAAGGTTCTAGTGTGCCCCTGTAGAGCCTCTAACTTGCACCTAATTATCTATCACTACCTACAGCTTTTCCTCACTTATCTCTCTCTTTTGCCCTATTTTCCCCATAAACCTATCCAGATCATTACATTTGATGTCTTTAAGCATGATTGGTTAACTTTGCTAATGTTTGACTGTTTGTCTAGATTTTTGACATATGCACAGCAATTCCGCAGCCATTCAGCAATTCCGCAGCTATCTAGTCATTCTGCAGCCTTTTCATTGATCTCTATGTTCCACGTGTCATTTTGAAAAACGAATCACATGGGCACGTGGGAATGAAGGTGTTAAAGGTTCCTATGCTATTAGTTCGGTCAGCAACGCCATGCACACCTCCGGTCAACGTGGATCAAACTTCGGTCAACAAAGCCAGCTTAAACGGTGCTGCGTGAGCTGATAGGTCACGTCACTCCAGATGGCGATTTCTCCACGCTATGTAGGTTATGGGAGACAGGATCTAACTTTGGATTCACCCTCCATGATGACAGAAGCCTCCAGATAACGCACGGACCTATTGACGTGTTGCTGCACCTTTAATTAGCATGACTGTCAGTTAATTTCTAGTTTCATGTTTTACGCAGTAGGCAGTTGTTAATACGCCTATAAAATCCAGCGTCTGCGTACACTTAGGGATTAGCTTTTTAGTTGCTTTGTTTATGCAATTGCTACAATTTTAGTGTGTACAGAAACTCTATTTTGAAGCTGTTGTTTCAGCACTTTTTTACTGTAATTTCTGCATATGAGTTAATAGAAGACTGTGCTGTTTTGACTCCTTCAAGTAGTTGATCTTTCCTTGGGTTTTGTGGATGGAGGGCCCCCATTCATAACGGCCTTTGTACAGTAAATTTACCTTTATGTTCTTGCCATTTCCTTCTTTTCAATTCAACAATTTTCCTTTTCTGTACAGTTTTGATTTACTTTCACTGTCATTTCATTTCCAGCATTTACTTTAACTGATCAGGATTGTTTTCTGCAGGTGTTAGCCCGGGATTGTGTGTCTTTGTTGTATTTGCTTTATCTCTAATGGTATTTTCAGTTGTCATATTCATAGTTGCTACCTTTACTCTGTTTTTCTAGCTTGATTTCTAGTTTAGTTTCTCAAGTTGTATGCTAACATATTAATGGTCTCCTTATCATAAGTTGTTCATCTTTAAGAGATCAGAATACTAATAAATTACAGCTTGCTTTGAGTAGTTTTCGACTTATATCACTAACTCTTTCTTCACTTGTTACACATTACAATGTATGTTGGAAGCAGAATGTTGGAGAGAGGCAAAGTGGTGTTATAATTTGTCATCTTAGAGCTTGATTACTTTTGAGACTTATATCTAACTACTTCTTAATCGTGTTTCACATAGTACTATATGTTGGAAGCAGAGTGTTAGGAAGAGATGAACATTATAATTGGTCTTTAAAGTGGTTTTTCTTACCTTTTTATTGCAGCAGCATGAGTAGTGACTAGTGCCATTAGAAAGTGGTTTTTATGCTTTGCTTTCAGTTTCATTTCAAGTTATTTCTTTCAAGCTCTTTCTTTGCAAGTTTAGAAGGTAGTTAGAAACCACCAGTAACACACACTCACTCATTTAGAAATCACCTTACACACACTATCACTCATCTGTTTATAAAACCTCCATTCCATCTTAGGAAGATAAATTGACCACAAACAACACCCCCAAACGACAAAAAGATCTAAGAGGTTGCTTAAATACATATAGTACACCTTCACTTCATCAGCTTACGAGCCCCGGGTTGACAATTAATGACATCAATTTAGGAACACTAAATTGACTAAACATTTTGGCGCCGTTGCCGGGGAAGTGAAAATTAAGTAGCCAAATTCTTAGAAAAAAAAACATAAAACATAAAATTTCAAGAAAAGAAGTTGATAACCTATCAAAGTATGCTCTCCTCTTGCACTGCAAAGTGATATGGAGGATCAGAAAAGAGAAAGTTATTGATTTAGTAGTTTCTTGAGTATGCTCTCTTCTTGCACCTAGAGTGACCTGGAAGATCAGAAAAAGAACTATTAACTTGACTTGAAGAAATAAAAAATGACATGCATAGAGCTAGAGATTCTAGGGGAAGGTTTTTAGCTAGAGCTCGAAGTTCAATTTTTACAAGTCCATCTGCTTCAAGGAATAGACAAGAGACACCTCCCTCATCTCCAACCGACACTCCTAGCCCTAGAATTCCTGGAATTCAAGAGCCAAGAATTGACTCTCCCACACCTTCTATTGAATTTGAACCAGGAAGAGACCCTTCTCTTTCTCCTACAGAAAGACCAATTGTAATTGAGGAAGTGGAATCATCTGAAGAAGAAGGAGAAATCTCTTCTCATTCACCCTTTGTAGAAGAACCAGAAGATCTTGAAATCCCTAGGGGAACCATCATGGCAGAGGAAGAAGGAGGTGGTAGAGGTAGAGGTAGAGGAGGAAGAGGAGGAAACAACAATGGAGGAGGTAGAGGTCCCATTGGAGGAGGAAATAGAGATGGGGATAACTCATTTGGGTTTCCTATTGTTAATGAGGATTCCCGAGCTACTATGAAAAACATATCGCCATCTGTCCTCCCAAATTTCCATGGGTTAAGAACTGAGGACCTCGAAACATTTTTATTTGAGTTTGAAGTTGTGTGTCGAACTTATGACTATTTGGATGACTCTCAGAAACTCAAATTATTCCCTTCAACATTGAAAGATCAAGCTTTGAAATGGTTCATGGGGTTACTCACTCAATCCATTAGGTCTTGGGATGAAATGAAACAAACATTTTTGGATAGGTATCTGGACTATTGTATGCCTACTAATCACAAGGACGAGGTATTTAAAATGATACAAAGAGAAGACGAGAGCCTAGAAGATTTACTTGAAAGATTTCAATATAACCTGAAAAGAGAAAAGATGAGTAACTTGGATGAGGAGACCTTAAAATCCCTCCTATTAAAAGCCATTAGAGATGAATGGATAGATATCTTGAACATGATGGGGAAAGGGGATATATCTCAACTTTCACTCAGTGATATAGTAGAACTTTGTATCCATCTCTCAAGGGGCAAATCAAAAACTCAAAAAGGGCCTAGAGATCCTTCTCTCCTTAGAGCAAACAAATCTGCAACTGGATCAGTAAGTAGGGCTGAAATTGGCAATATGCTTGATGAATTCAAAACTGACATCTTAGGGAGTCTTAGTGAACAATTAGATACCCTTAAGATTCACAATAAACAAAAAGCAGAAGCTGAGGCTTTGGCCATTTTTTGCCCGAAATGTAGAAAGAAACATGCTTTAAGGGAATGTCCCTTGGATGCACACATTGTAGAAACATGCGTAATTTTCTCAGAAACTCATGAGACCAAGGATTGTCCTTCAATTCCTGGCCTCAAAGCAGTCTTTCAAGAAGATCCAAATACACTTGAATCTCTCTGTTTTGTTGCAAGGAGACCTTGGCAAGGGCAACAGAATCAAGGGTTTAACAACTCTATGAATTTTCAACCCCAACCAAATTGGAATCCTTGGCAACAACCCTGGTCTCAACCTCAAAATCCTTTTCAATCATGGATGCAAAGCATGAAAAATCCTTATGGGAGATTTGCTCAGTTCTATCAATATCCTCCACCTTTTCAGAACCAGCAAGCTCCACAACTTCCAAATCAAGGTCAACAACTATCATTGCCATACCCTCAACAACAACATATTCCTCCACAAAATCAAAATTCTCAACTCTTGCTTCAATCCCAACAGAAGTCAAATCAACTTCCCTCTCAGCCATTACCGAATCCCAATAATAGGAACCCTCAAAATGCTTACATGATGGAAGGTCAACCATTCCCTACCTATATGATTGTTCCTCTCAATGAAGTACAACTCAGATCAGGTAGAATCCTAGATCAACCTTCTATAAATGTTCAACAGCCAAGCATTTCTGAGGAAGAATCTCTTAAAGTCAATAAGGGTCCTGAAGCATCACTTCAAAACCCAGAAAAGCAAAAAGAAAAAGAAATAACACCTACAACTCCCATAGTTGAGCAACCTACATCCTCATCCACTCCCCCTTTTCCTGAGAGATTGCAAATTGATAGGGGAGTGGAAAAACAAATTTGGTTGCCTGACTATAACTTTCTAGATGAATTGAAAAATGTCTGTATCAAGATTCCCTTGTTACAAGCCATAAAGGAAATTCCTATTCTAGCGAAGACAATAAAGGAGTTGAGTTTGAAGAAAACAGGAAAGAAAACCAGAGATACCAAAAGGATCCATCTGGTTGGAAAAATTGCAGACATTATGATGGGTAAGATTACCATGCAAAAGTATGTGGATCCCAGTAGTCCTTTTGTCAAAACTCATATTAATGGGGTTGAAATCCCAAATACTTTGATTGACTTAGGAGCCGCTATCAACATCATGAGTAGACAGACCATGGATCAGTTAAAGCTTCCTAACCTTCTCTTTACACCTACTTTACTGCAACTTGCAGATCGATCAATCATTAAACCTGATGGTGTATTGGAAGACATTCCAGTCTCTCTAGACTCTTGGGAATATCCAGTTGATTTTATGATTTTGACTCCCAAGAACAATCTAGGAGGACATCCTCTTATCTTAGGAAGACCTTGGCTAGCAACAGCTGATGCTTTTATCAGTTGTAGGTCTGGAGACATGTATATATCAGATGGTAATTCAACCAAGAAATTCAACTTGTATCCTCCAGCAAGAGCAATAACAGAAATAGGAGAAGACGAGTGGGTCGATGATGAGGATACTATACAACCTGTTCTAACCATCTCTGAGATCAGTGAAGACAGTCAAATTCTAAATACATTAGAAAACTTTGAAATATCTTCAGAATATGACTCTACACGGTTTCAGTTAGATGCAGACATTGAATATCTTTCCTCTAGACAAATGTCTCTCTTCTCAATGGAAGAGTTTGGTAGTTGTACAGTTGAAATCCTTCCAGGGAAAACATTGAATATTAATAGAAACTTGGAAGGACCACAACAAGAAAAAGTAACCAAGCTTTTGCAAAAACATTCTACTGCATTTGCATGGGAATACACTGACATGAAAGGAATCGATCCTAAGACTTGTATTCATCACATCTATATTGAAGAAAACAGCAGACCTATTAGGCAACCACAAAGAAGGATGAATCCAAACCTTAGGGAAATCGTGAAAGAAGAACTTCAGAAATTGCTCAAGGTAAACTTCATTTACCCCATTTCAGATAGCCAATGGGTTTCTCCCTTGGTTATAGTGCCCAAAAAGAATGGTAAATGGAGAGTTTGCATTGACTATCGATAATTGAACAAGGCAACCTTAAAGGATCATTTTCCTCTACCTTTCATCAATCAGGTACTAGACACTTTAGCAGGTAAGAAGTATTTCTCATTCTTGGATGGTTTTAGTGGGTATAATCAAATTCAGGTAGCACCTGAAGATCAAGATAAGACCACATTCACCTGTCCTTGGGGAACTTTTGCCTAGCGAGTACTTCCTTTTGGATTATGCAATGCACCTGCTACTTTTCAAAGGGCTGTATTAGGTATCTTTTCAGATCTAATCCATGATTGTGTAGAGGTCTATATGGATGATTTTACAGTCTATGGTAATACGTTTGAAGAAGCTTTGGAAAATTTGGAAAAAGTACTGATAAGATGTAAGGAAACAAATCTTTCTTTAAGTCATGAAAAATGTTTTATGATGTTTACTGAAGGGATTGTTTTAGGACATCATATTTCAGGAGATGGAATTAAGGTTGATAGATCCAAAGTTGAGGTCATCTCCAAGTTACCTATTCCAAACTGCCAAAAGGATGTTAGAAGTTTTCTTGGGTTTACTGGGTACTATAGAAGATTTATTGAAAACTTCACCAAAATAGCATCCCCGCTCTTCAAACTACTTACAAAGGACTGTGAATTTAAATGGGATCCTGAGTGTTAGTCTACCTTTGAAACTTTAAAGACTAGAATATCTGAAGCACCCATCTTAAGGGGGCCAAATTGGAAACTCCCTTTCCACATTTCTACTGATGCTTCAGATACGGCTCTAGGAGCTGTTTTGGGACAAAATGATTTGATCCCTTATGCCATTTATTACACCAGTAAAAATTTGACTCCCACTGAGTTAAATTATACTGTGACAGAAAAAGAATTCTTAGCTGTGGTACATGCGATCAATAAGTTTAGACACTACATAACCGGCTATGAAACTTTTGTTCATACTGATCATTCTGCCATAAGATATTTAATGAACAAACCTGTTACTAATGGAAGAGTCACCAGATGGCTCTTACTTTTACAAGAATTCAATATTACTGTGTTAGATAGACCAGGAAAACAAAATACAGTAGCTGATTTCTTGTCTAGAATCCAAAATGCTAACGAAGATTCTCCTGTAGAGGATAAGTTTCCTGATGAGTATTTTTTTGCAATAACTACTAAAACCCCTTGGTATGCAGATATTGCTAATTATTTGGTCACAGGGAAACTACCTCCACATCTCTTTCCTAATGAAAGGAGAAAGATTATTCAGCAGAGTTCAAGTTATTCATGGATTTCTAATGAATTGTTCAAAACAGGGCTAGACTGTGTGATTAGAAGATGTGTTCAGGAAGATGAGATGCCTGACATCCTTAAGGCATGCCATGACGAGCCATGCGGTGGACACTTCGCTGATAAGAGAACAGCCTATAAAATCCTTTCTTTGGGATATTATTGGCCTACTCTTTTCAAAGATGCAAAGCAATATGTCAGAAGGTGTGACAGCTGCCAAAGAATTGGGAGACCAACTCTTTCAAGTGAGATGCCATTGCAGCCACAGGTACTCATCGAACCTTTTGAAAAATGGGCTTTAGATTTCGTTGGACCCATTAATCCGCCATCTAAACAAAAGAAGTATATATTGGTTTGTACTGAATATGTTACTAAGTGGGTAGAAGCAAAAGCTTTGCCTTCTGCCACTGAAAATTCAGTTGTTCAATTTCTTTTTGAGGATATTTTCACTCGTTTTGGTGTCCCAAGAGAAATTGTAACAGATCAAGGAAGCCAATTTACATCTAATCTGATGGAGAAGCTGATGGAGGAATACAAGATCAAGCATAGAACATCTACTCCTTACCATACGCAAGCAAATGGTCAAGTGGAATCTACAAATAAAGTCATTGAGAATATCATCACCAAGACTGTTCATATGCATAGAAGAGATTGGGCTGAAAGGCTACCTGAAGCTTTATGGGCCTATAGAACTACATGGAGGAGTACCACAGGATATTCTCCCTATGAACTTGTTTATGGGAAAGAAGTCCTGCTCCCCATTGAGTTCCAAGTCAAAACTTTCAAGATGGCAGTCCAGTTGGGGATGAATCTTTCAGAGGCCCAGAAGCACAGAATGGGGCAGTTAAATGAACTAGATGAGATAAGACAAGATGCCATTTTAAGAACCGATCTAGTTCAGCACCAAAGAACAAAATGGCATGATAGATACATCAAGGAGAAGAAGTTTCAGAAAGGAGATTGGGCTCTATTGTTTGATTCAAAGTTTAAAGACTTCAAAGGAAAATTTCAAACTCATTGGCTTGGGCCATATGAGATTGATGAAGTCTTTAGCAATGGAGCAGTTCGAGTGAAAACTATTGATGAATTTCATACTCCTCTTATTGTGAATGGCCATCGCTTGAAGATCTACCAGAAGCCACTCTCAAAAGAGGAATTTGTCAAGTTGTTTAAAGAAGATTCTGCAATCAGGTTGATGGAGAAGGATTCTTCTCCTCCATCAGCCTAATCTTTGGTTTTTGAAAAAAAAAAAATAAAAAAAAAAAAAAAAAAAAAAAAAAAGAAAGAAAAAAGAAAAAAAATATATAAAAGTATAGGCCTGAAAACCAGTCTCTGATTGGCAGTCCTATGCAGAAAATCTGAGGTGAAAATCAGGGTCACCTGACACCTCACATTTTCCCAAAAAAAAAAAAAATCTCTCTCTCCTCCTTGTTCCATCTCATTTCGCCCACTTCATTCACCATCTCATTCATCCAATCACTCTCACTCCACCTCATTTCTTTCCACCCATCCATCCATTACATTCCATCTCACCAATAAAGTCATTGTCAGATTTATTTCACACAGCTAAAGTTGTTTTGTGCAGACAGAGGGTATCACTGTAGTTTCCGCAGCTGAGGAGCAATTCCGCAGCCAACATCCCAATTCCGTAGCCAATACACTTTCTGCACCTGCATAAAAAAAAACACAGTCTGTTTTAAGAAGGAATTTGCAGTCCAAAAGTCATCAGCAATAATTGAGAAAAGGTCATGTAGCAGCAATAAACAATGAAAGGTTAGTGTCATATGAGCAAAAGGAATCAAAGCGCGGATACATAAGGTATGATCTAATTTCTAAACCTACGGTTATAACATTTTGCATGGTTTCCGGATTGTGTTTTTAGCCATTTAATGTAATGATTACCAATCCTTTCCATTACTCGACCGAAAATCCACGTATCTCTCAGCCTTAACGGTCCCTACTCATTACAGTTTCAAACCCAAACACGGCTGCTCTTTCATTAAAACTCTCGTACCAGAGTGACGTATACAACTGTATTACGGCACTCTGAGTTATAATTCCGCAGCCAGATGTACACCAATGACCAACGTCTATGGGATTTAACCGTTTTCACCCATTACTCGTAACCCTCCTACGCATACATAATTCCATTTCCGCTGTTGATTCACTCCCTCATTTCCATTGTTCTTCACTGCTCTGTCTTATTCACTATTCCGTCCACCGTAACCATACTCTGTTTCATTTTTTTTCTCCGCTAAACTTTGACCACTGTTGTGAGTGCATTACGGTTGTTGTGTTGAAGCCATAAATCTATTGTGTTGAAGCCGTAAATCTATTGTGTTGAAGCCACTGTTGAAGCCGTATAACCCTTTCTCCAAAGTATTAAAACAGAGCTGTAAGACAAGCCAGAGAGCTGATGGGTAAACTTTTGAGGGCAGAGCCAGAGGGCTCCAAATTTCTGGAAGGATATCCCCAAATCAAAGACGCTTTGCAGAAGGCAAATTGGCTCCAATGCATCCAAAAATTCAAGGGTTACCATAGAGAGGTCACAAAGGCTTTTGCACGTTCTTTCAAAGACAACCAAGTGGAGACAGGAGATCTGAAATTTACAGTCACCGAAATCAGTTTAGCACAGGCCACTTCACTACCACAAACTGGGGAGAGATGGTTCAAAAACCGATCAGTAAAAGACCAGCAATGGAAGCAAATTCTGAAGAATCCAGGTATGGATACTAGCATTTTTACAAAGGGAATCCCTGTTAGTCTTGTCAAAGAAGAATGGACAGCTTTGCTTCTACTAGTACAAAAATTCTTTACATGTGAGGGAAGGTTTGGAATTCTATATGTTTACCATGCCAAAATTATGATGCATTTCTTAGGAGAGCATGACATTAACCTTCCATATTTTTTACTCTCAAGCCTTAGAAAAATGTGCTCAATAGTCCAAAGAAACCCAAGAAACATTGAGCCACATTTGTATCATCATGGGCTTGTCAAGATACTAGTTGAAGAACAGTTGAAAGCAAAAAGAGATACATGGGAAAGATTTCTTGTAAGGAATCATTTCCAAGAGATAGGGGAAGCCTCTGGTGGTTCACCTCAAGTGCCTAAAAAGAGTAGAAGGAAAAGAAGAGAGGAAATTACCCCAGAAATTAT
The DNA here is from genome assembly GCA_031772625.1 of Pinus tabuliformis. NCBI lineage: Eukaryota > Viridiplantae > Streptophyta > Pinopsida > Pinales > Pinaceae > Pinus > Pinus tabuliformis. The sequence goes on along the minus strand of CM062817.1, from coordinate 1,661,343,910 downwards.
TGTCCAATTAGAAACTGTTGTCCCTGAAACTACTGACCAAGAAGAAACTGTCCAAGACCTGATTGAAGAAGAAATTGCTGCACATCATTCTGAAGAAGAAAATGACCCTGAGCCTGCTGTAGATATTGACCAAACAGCCCAAGAAATCATTACAGAAACCCTGCAAGAAATTGTCCAAGAGGCTGCTCAAAAGAAAAAGGAGAGTAGGAAGAGACAAAAGAAGGATAAGGGAAAAGCTATAGCCCAAGAAACCTACCTTACTCCTAAAAATTCCAGTGAAGAGGACACTCAGCCATTGGCACATAGATTGGCCCAACTTCATGAGGCTGCCCTTTCCAAGAAGATGCAAAAACAAAAGCAAAAGCAACAAAAGGAAAAACAGAGCATCACCACCGTGAGGAGGAGCAGTAGGCTACAAGACAAAGTGGGGGCCACAAAGGACAAAGAGTCACTCATTATTGACTTGAGCACACCTGAAAAGGTTGCTACAAGACTTGACTTTGAGGCAAGCCCACCACATGTTGAGATTACTCCTCCACGAGAGGAAAGCCCTTTTCAACAAGAGCATGAAATCGAATTTGAGCATGAGCCTAGTCCAAAGAGGTCACCAGAGATTGACCCGGACCAGCAAAAATTTTATAACTACCTGGAGACGTTAGAACAAGCTGCTGCTGGTCCAAGCACTGTTCTACCTCTTGAGCAGCAAGTTCACTCACTCAAATAGGAAATTTTTGAGCTTGAAGTTTTAAATCGCCACATCATACAAGAGAATGAAGCATTGAAGGAACGAGCTAAAGTGGACAAGATGGTCCACGATAATACCATGCTTCATCTGGGCCTTTGGCAAAGGAAAAACAGAAAGCTAAAGAAGAAATGCAGGAAGCTAAGCAGAGCTTTGGTCAATTTAAAATTCAGATGCTTGGTGAGGAAACCAAGAGTCAATATGGCCACACAGAGGAAGAGGAGAAGACTAGATGTCCTAGCAGAGGCATCTCAGCAGGTGGATTAAACAATGTTTTCGTTGCATGAGGACATGCAACACCCTCGTAGTGGGGGTATGTAGAGCCTCTAACTTGCACCTAATTATCTATCACTACCTACAACTTTTCCTCACTTATCTCTCTCTTTTGCCCTATTTTCCCCATAAACCTATCCAGATCATTACATTTGATGTCTTTAAGCATGATTGGTTAACTTTGCTAATGTTTGACTGTTTGTCTAGATTTTTGACATATGCACAGCAATTCCGCAGCCATTCAGCAATTCCGCAGCTATCTAGTCATTCCGCAGCCTTTTCATTGATCTCTATGTTCCACGTGTCATTTTGAAAAACGAATCACATGGACACGCGGGAATGAAGGTGTTAAAGGTTCCTATGCTATTAGTTCGGTCAGCAACGCCACGCACACCTCCGGTCAACGTGGATCAAACTTCGGTCAACAAAGCCAGCTCAAAAGGTGCTGCGTGAGCTGATAGGTCACGTCACTCTAGATGGCGATTCCTCCACGCTATGCAGGTTATGGGAGACAGGATCTAACTTTGGATTCACCCTCCATGACGACAGAAGCCTCCAGATAACGCACGGACCTATTAACGTGTTGCTGCACCTTTAATTAGCATGACTGTCAGTTAATTTCTAGTTTCATGTTTTACGCAGTAGGCAGTTGTTCATACGCCTATAAAATCCAGCGTCTGCATACGCTTAAGGATTAGTTTTTTAGTTGCTTTGTTTATGCAATTGCTACAATTTTAGTGTGTACAGAAACTCTGTTTTGAAGCTGCTGTTTCAGCACTTTTTACTGTAATTTCTGCATATGAGTTAATAGAAGACTGTGCTGTTTTGACTCCTTCAAGTAGCTGATCTTTCCTTGGGTTTTGTGGATGGAGGGCCCCCATTCATAACGGCCTTTGTACAGTAAATTTACCTTTATGTTCTTGCCATTTCCTTCTTTTGAATTCAGCAATTTTCCTTTTCTGTACAGTTTTGATTTACTTTCACTGTCATTTCATTTCCAGCATTTACTTTAACTGATCAGGATTGTTTTCTGCAGGTGTTAGCCCGGGATTGTGTGTCTTTGTTGTATTTGCTTTATCTCTAATGGTATTTTCAGTTGTCATATTCATAGTTGCTGCCTTTACTCTGTTTTTCTAGCTTGATTTCTAGTTTAGTTTCTCAAGTTGTATGCTAACATATTGATGGTCTCCTTATCATAAGTTGTTCATCTTTAAGAGATCAGAATACTAATAAATTACAGCTTGCTTTGAGTAGTTTTTGACTTATATCACTAACTCTTTCTTCACTTGTTATACATTACAATGTATGTTGGAAGCAGAATGTTGGAGAGAGGCAAAGTGGTGTTATAATTTGTCATCTTAGAGCTTGATTACTTTTGAGACTTATATCTAACTACTTCTTAATCGTGTTTCACATAGTACTATATGTTGGAAGCAGAGTGTTAGGAAGAGATGAACATTATAATTGGTCTTTAAAGTGGTTTTTCTTACCTTTTTATTGCAGCAGCATGAGTAGTGACTAGTGCCATTAGAAAGTGGTTTTTATGCTTTGCTTTCAGTTTCATTTCAAGTTATTTCTTTCAAGCTCTTTCTTTGCAAGTTTAGAAGGTAGTTAGAAACCACCAGTAACACACACTCACTCATTTAGAAATCACCTTACACACACTATCACTCATCTGTTTATAAAACCTCCATTCCATCTTAGGAAGATAAATTGACCACAAACAACACCCCCAAACGACAAAAAGATCTAAGAGGTTGCTTAAGTACATATAGTACACCTTCACTTCATCAGCTTACGAGCCCCGGGTTGACAATTAATGACATCAATTTAGGAACACTAAATTGACTAAACAGCCCCCTGAGGGAGTGGCAGGCCTACTTCTTTCTCTTTCTATGATGGTGACCCCAACTGTTTCTTCTGTGAATTCCTGTTCAGAGACAGGATTTATCCTTTGCCTTTTGACCAAGTTGGTCTCTGCATATGCCTGTGTGGTTGCTTTGCCTGAAGTAGTGGCCTCTTCTGTATTTCATTTGAGGCTTTTCTCCTCATTTATAGGAGTTTCCAAGATTAGGGGAGTACTCATGATGGTCTCTGGTATACCTATTTGAGTCAACTCCTCTGATAAGTTTGGTTCTGAATCTTCTTGCACTTGGGATTCTTCTTCTATATGTGATTCACTTTGTACCTGTGATTCTCCTTGTGCCTGTGATTCTTCTTGGGCTTGAGACCCCCCCGGCAGCTACAGGAAAGAACCCTCATCAAGCTATTTCTCTAGATCAATTAGAGCATTTTCAACTACAACTTCAATGTTATCCCTGTCCACTAAAGTATTCTCCACCCATTCGAATTGATTTGCATATTTCTCTAGTTCAGGGATTCAGTGGTGAATGTAAGGAGCCATCTTGTTTTTCTGTCTTTTATTGCAGATGAAGTCCAAGGGATCTTTTGAAGCCCTGAAGATCGGGTCTACAAGAAGGGGGATACCCACCCGGTTCGGACCTTGAAAGCAGCTCCTTTTTGGTTTGGTATGGTGGGTCTGACTGGGGATAATGGGACCAGTTTCCCAATTTGTGTGTGTGTGTTGAGAATTGATATTTCCTTTCTAATAATTTCTAAGTAAAATGATTTTATTCTAAATCTAATTTAACAACCTACAATTGTATTCTAACGAATAGAAATATCTAATTCTAAAACTAACCCGGGATTTAATCTTTCAGTTATGCGATCTAAAATAATTTCTAACAACGATTCGTAATAAAGATCATTCAATTGCTATGAGAAAAGAATACAATAAAGATGAACCGTTTCGTATAAAAATTTAGCCGAAACAATTGTGAAGAGTATATCGCATAATAAGTCACTTATATATTAAGCATAAATAGAATAGCCATCACCGTACAGAAGTGCCAAATGATAACTCAAACATTCAAGCATTCACATATAAATAACTGAACATAAATATCACCTTAACACATCACCAGAAATAGTTAAGAGATAAAAGTACCATTGATAACAAGTTCTACTCATGAGCTTCAACAATAATGATTTATCTCCTCTTAATTCAACATCTACTAAGAGTACAAAAGTGCAATTTCAGTAGCATATATTAAACACAGATATCAATCAATCTTGTTCCATTCATTCATCAAAACCTTCTCGAAGGGTGCAGAAGTGCATGTTCTGAGGAAATGTTTTTGACAAATTTTAGGACCCTTATCTAAATGCATGAGAAGGGTTGAGATACTACTAGCTAAATCTAAAAATAGTTTATTACAAAAATATAGGAGGAGGTTTAAACGACCGTCCTCATCTAAGGCAAAAATAGATTAAAATTAAAATTAAAAATGAATCTGGAAATTAACTATCTATGTATCTGTTCTCTGTGGTCACAAGCATTCAGCATTGGCTCGAGGAGAGTTGGTTGGCCAGCCTCCAACTTTAGTTTCCCTGCGAAAACATAATCGGCAAGTGCTGGCGCTATCTTCTTGGCAGAGTTAGTGAGACATTTGAGAGTCATGCATTGACTGTGTGGTTTAACCAAGTACTTCCAGTAAGAATCCCAATTCAACTTGGTTAACTTCTTGATGGACTCTGCTCTTTCTTCAACCTTTTGTCTCCAGCTTGTATGTAGATGCTAAATCAAATGATCAGAAATTTACATACCACTTAAGGATATCCCTAATAAATACCACTGGTTTTTAGAGCTCAGGTTTTGCCTTTAGCCTTTAGCACTTTTTCCTACAATTTTCTGGGCTTACAGGCGACTGAGTGATCAGAGGCTTTCCTTCTTAAAGCATTTTTCCTGGTGATGCATGATTAGGTGCTAATCACGCATCAGAAACTGCCTCTGTTTCTCGATCCGGGCTTCCCTGGTGATATTTTTCGCCTCTTGCGCGTTTTTGTTAGAGGATATATAAACCTTAAATTTTGTGGAGTGAACAACTTCATGAGTTCTTGGCTCTGTGAGTTTTAAACTATCTGTCTGTTATCTCAGCACTATCCAACACCCATTTTACCATGTCCATGTATGGAAGAATTTTGGGTCTCGCCGCTATCTAGTGCAAGAATGAGCATGCTAGTTTTGTAATTGATGCCTTAGATGATCCACGTGAGTCTACAGTTGATGTAACCTCCATTACTCTGGGATTTTCTTCCTCGAGTAGACTGTACATGCCTTCCCAAGTAGTAACACTAGCGTCTCTATTACAGGTAGTGTCTGTGTATAAGGGCATCATGTCCTTGTCTTCAGAAATTGGAGCTTTTCCCTTCTTTCCCATAATATTCTGAAAACTGTTGTGTATACCTTTATACTTTTTGCTCCTACAATTTACAAATAAGGAAAGAGTAATGATAAGAGATAAGGTGACGGGAAAGCTTTAAATGCTGAAATCATATAAAATATATCACCCTACGTGAAATGACCTTTCGATTAGATCCAAACCATATTTCATTAATGATCATCAACTAACTCAATAAATTAACATTAATGTGCATAACTTGGCATCGGATTACGAAATTTTTTTGAATGACGAGCTGTATAGATCTGCGATAAAGCAATTTTGCAATTTTCTTCACAATATCACATATCGCAATATCACTAATCCTTTGCATTTGACAATCATCTATTACCATATGTTTCTGCGAAATGCGATTTATGAGACGCATCATCGCATATCAGCGGCTTGAGGTATTTCACCTTGAGTGATACTTGAGGCATATGAAAACTGCGATGCAATGAATTTCTTTAGTGTGTGATCTTGCATCGTGATTTTGCAATCTTAGGAGTTTGCTTATATGATGTTATCCATTACCTTCTTTGTGATGTGACACTTTATTTCTAAGAGAACTTATCATAAAACTTAAGTCCTTTTGGATTTTTGCAGGTATTCTCCTAAGTTTATGATAGTAAGATTTATTCAAAAAGGGAATACAAGTGCTAATTTATTTTTTAATTTTTTCTGATAAGGGTCCCCATTTATTTAGTATTAGTAATAAAACTAAATAAGAAGGGGGGTTGTTTCTGGCCACAACAGGATCATATCTCCACATGAAGCTCTATTTTAGTTTAAGTCTCTGAAGGATTTGCACTGCTTCCTTTCTAGCTTCTCTGCTATTACACACAAAGAGGCTTAATTGATCTTTGATTCTAAGCTGAGCCTTCTTTTTGGTTTTAACAAAATGCATGTCATCTGAATTGATTATCTGCCTATAGTACTCCAGAGAAAATAACCTCATTGGGAGGTATCTGGGCAGTTTATATGGGGCCAACTCATAACCATAGATCCTAATTTCAGTGTGATTTTGGTACAAGTACCAATCTCCCACTTTGTGTTGTTTTGAAAGCTGCGAGATCCTCCTGAAATTTGAATTGATTCTTGGAGGACTTCCTAACAACATTGTTACTATAGGATGTACAAAAATATCTATGAAGTCTGTGTATGGATATGGGGAGTCATGCTTATGGATCAGAGGAGTCCAGAAGATCACTGACCTAGGATGACCTTTAGTATCAAGCTTTTGGAGAGTAAAGGGGAACTTGTCAGCTTGGTAATATAGAAAAAGATGGTACAAAACTGAGGAATACTTGAATACTCTTTCATTACTCATTCTAAGAAATTGTTCATGCATCCTATCAGCTATGAACTTGGCATAATCATACATGACAGCAGGAGGTTGTCCTGGAGTGAAGATGGACATGAAGGCTAAGATGATTTCATCTATATACTCACTGGTGGTGTATCCTAAGACACTAGAAATCATTGCTACAATGTCCTGACCAAATGGGGAAAATATGGTAGCCACATATGGAGGAGGATATTTTGGGATATGCTTTTCCTCCCTGATGAAGGTTTGAAACATCTCAGCAAGTTTGGTAGTGGTAAGCTTGGGGAAACAGTCTAATAGGTCTCCAATTGAAATAGGGGTTAGATTTTTCCCTGGTTGAAGTTGCAGCATTTCATTAATTGATTCAGTAGTGATGGTGAAAAGTACAGTCTAGTTTGGAGACATCACTGCGCTTTGGCTAGGGATGTATTTTGCATGGCAATAATGGACAATTTCTGGAAATATGTGTACCTTGGGGAATTGATACTTAGGCAAATTAGACTCCCAGAGACCTATTTGATTAGCATGGTTTAGGTATTGGTCTCTATATCGGCAGTATAGTTTGATAAGGGATTCAAGGACAGAAGTATCCTTTATTTGGAAATCTTTATCAACAAGGGGAAGGTAGTCCAAGTTTAGGTGAGGAGTAGAAATTGGTTTGACATCCATGGCAATTGGGGCAGCCATTCTCAGTTCTTGTGGATTTGAGAATGGGGAGGTAAAATTTCAATATTTTTAGAGCAAAGGTGGTTCAATTCTAGGTGGGTTTCAGTTACTAGAGTTTCCCTTTAATTTCAATTAAGAAAACTTAGTGAATGGTTTGGAAATTGATAGGGTTTTCAATGGATTCTGGTTTAAATACTTGGAATTTAAAGAAAACTGGGTCTGAACTAGGTGAATGGCAACTGTGAATGGTCGAAAAAGCTTCAAGCAGGCTGGAAGACAATCTGGGAGCTTTGTAGCGTCTTCAGGGTGCAATTGTACATGGGTTGACAACTTGGACATTCACAAACGCATGTATGGAATTTTTCAATTGAAAAAACAATAAAAACAATAATTTGGGGATATTTTGGATTTATGCACGAAAATTCAATTTGGCAAGTACGGGGGAATAGTGACCGTTTGTCATGTAGTGGGGTGAATAGTGGTTGTTTTGGTGTGTAGTGGGTTGGTGGTAAGTGGTTTGCTTCGCACAGATTTTGGGCATTTGGCGGTATTGGGGGGAGGCCGCCCGATTCCATTCCTTGAGCACCACGTCACCTCGGGGGCCCAACGGAAAATAACCCATTTCGAGCGAGCAACGTTTAGATTTCGAGCCCTTATGAAATCAACAAGGGCCATCAGATGGAGAGGGGAGAGATCATGTGGTGGTCGGGCGATGGAGTTGCTTAGAAGGTAATGGGGGGCCCCGATAGGCATTTAAGCGTGGCGTTTTTGGTTTAATGAGGGATTAAGGCAGGGATTTAATTGGGTTTTCAACTAACTTAATCAAGGATCAATTAGTTAGTGGGTCCAGGGTAGAAAACCTTAGTTTATATAATTAAACTAGGGCGAGATTAATTAATATTGCGGGAATTAATATATATATGGGAAATAGGTTTTTATTAGGGATTTAATAAACAAGTTGGTAATTTAGTCAAATGAGCGGAAGGGGCACCATACCCTAAATATATGATTTTCATGTTTTTAATGCTTTTCGATAAAACTTAGGATATAGTGTTTTTTGTGGGTTTTTGATATGAAAAAGAGTTATGTGGGGGAACAAATACTTTTCCTAGGTAAAAGTGATTTAACCTTAGGAAAGAATATTATTTAGGGAAAAATGAATGAATTGAGGGGGGGAATGAACGTTTATGAGGGGATTTTAATACTTGTTGCCCATAAGTCTTTGAGCCGAGGGTTCGGTCCCTCCACAGGTCAGAGAAATGCTCTAAGCCTCTTTGACTTAGGGTTTTTAAGTACTTTGATCTTTATTTTGGGAAATTAGTTAAGTAAAAGGAGAAATGAATGAGGGAAATTAATTAATTGACTTTGATGCCTATCTGCATACTTGAGTGCCCATTCACATTTGGAACTTGTATGATGAAAAGATGATACACATGCTTTTATCTAATCAATCATCAAAATTTTGCAACCTTTCTACTACTTACCCACCTACTCATCCTACCATTTTGACTTCTACTAATTAGGGTGCATTTGAGCTAGAAAACCCTTATCAAACATTTTTCTTTTTCTTTACAATAGTAAACTAACTAAATCTAACCTTATTACATCCAAGGGCTCAGATTAAACAGTTGAGCTCCTTTTATTTACTCTACCTATCTACTTATCTGCCAAGATTAAACAGTTTGGTCAGATTTTATTCTCTATCTATGGACATGAAATTGAAACATGAAATAGCCAAGCTTAAATATTTTGACTATCATGGATTGTGGCAAAGATTACAAACTGCACACAATCATTTATTTTGCACAAAAAGTAAATAGTAGTGGCATTTTGACTTGCACACTTTCATGGTCTTTTCTTTTCTTGGGGTTCATATTTTTCATCTTTTTTGACCTTTTCATTCTTTTTGTCCTTTGATTTTTCTTTTAGGACATACCCTCTTTACATTTTTTTATTTTTTGAATATGGAAAACATTTGCAGAAAGCAAAGGTATGTACATATTATAGTTTTAATCTCAGCCATTCAAAAATTATTACTCCTATCGGTATAGGAACGTAACAGTGGCTCCATTTGAGGATGGCATTTCCTGGTGAAATGTCAAGAACTTGTAGATCAATGGCCTTATAAATTGCTGTGACGTTCTCTTAAAACTTTCCTTTTCACTTTTCTGCCTTATTGCTATTTATGACAGTAAAACCTTTGAAGCTTAGGGCCTTCTCTTTGGGCTTCAACTTCAAACATTACCATCTAATTCACAATAGAATTTTGAAAAACAGAATATGTACAAATGATTAGTGAAATCAACAACTAGTTTCAATGTAGTGCTTAAGAATTCAACCATTAATAGGTCCTCCTTCTGCTTATGTGCCATCCATTTCTCTGAAGAAGAAAGCATTATTACCTCTAAAAGCATAGATGACATATGGGCCTTTCCATAGGAAATAAAATTTCCCAGGTTTACCTTTATCCTCTCTTCTTGAATCCCATTTCAAAACTTTGTACCCTAGGTAAAAGTCTTCTACCATAGTCCTTTTATCAAAAGCCTTCTTGATCCTTTCCTGCACAACTTGAGATCTGATGTAAACTTCTTCCTTGGTCTGATTTAAGTGAATTGTTTGGTTGATTCTTCTTTGGATGTCATTTGGTTCAACCTGCAACTCTTGGAGCAGCTTCATCACTGGTGTTCCCAAGGAAGATGAGAAAACAACTTCCATTCCATAAACTAATTGATAAGGACTAGTACCAATGGATTTCTTTGTGGTTAGCCTGTTTGCCCATAAGACATTCACTAGTTTCTTGTTCCATGTTTTCTTTTTGTCTTCTAATAATTTTTTGATGATATTTACCAGACTTTTATTTGAGGACTCTGCTAGTCCATTTTGTTAGGCCCCTATACTACTAGTGTAACCCCTTATTGTTATTAGTACAACCCACTTATTATATTGATGTACCCATGTAGTGCCCATATTGTTACTATTGTGCCCCATAGAAGCCCACTATTGTTATTATTGTGCCTTTACATTATTATTGTTATGTCGGCTCTAATTATGTTATGACCCCTTAGACTCCTATATATAGAAAGGATGTATTTTCATTTGTATCATCCAAGAATTGTTCATTTATGTAATGTAAAGGAGGTTGCCCCCTCGAAGAGGCTAAATTATAAGGCGTTGATCTATCTTTTCTATCTTTTCTTGAGCTGGTTTCATAACATTTGGTATCAGAGCTTTGGATTCTAGGGTTTCGCTACTCCAAACAAGTCATCATGGCATTTTCGCTATAACTTTTTTTCTGCAACATTTCAGAAGTTGCAAAAAAAACCCATTTGAGAAGAAATCGCGTTGAACCTCGAGTCCAAATTTTAGAGATTTTCGCGCTATATTTGCGAAGATATGATCTGAGGAAGTTGGTCTTTTTGCAGACTCCTGAATTACATTCCAAACAGGTGACCTAGGGAAAATTGTCGTAACTTTCTCTCTGAGCATTAGATTGAAATTTCGTAAGAAGGTACAGAAAGAGGACGGACTGTAGTTTCTTGTATATAGTTTTTAGAGCCAAAGGTTGAAACAGTTACACGTGGCACTTCATACAAGTTCGCTCTTCTGGAAAGGTCTATAATCAGGTCATCTTGAGAGATTGTGCATAACTCTTTCTTGGAGAATCCAATTTGGATCAGACTAGTGGCATTGGAAAGAGGACACAGAGGGATACTACAGTTTGCAATTTCAGAACTTAAATATCTGAAAGTATAGAGTTACAGTTGTTTCAAGATCGAGCTCCTAAAATCAAGAAAAAGCAAGATGAGGAAGTTTGATGGCAAGGATCCGGTAAATTGGATACTTCAGATGGAGCAATATTTTGATCTACATGGTGTACCACTATTACAAAAGGTATGTATTGCATCTTCATATTTAGAACCGGATCAATTTTTATGGTATGAAGGGCTTTGTTCTCGTAAACAACTTGTTACGTGGTCAATTTTCACGGAGGAAATGATAGCACATTATGAGGATACAAAGAGCAACACCTTCTTTAGAGCAATACCACAACAATTGGAAAGAGTAAAAGGGCTTTGTGACATATTGGAAAGCAAAATTATTGAAACCAGGAAGCATACCCCTCACAACTATAAATATGGAAGTGTTGTTTCTCCTAACCTTCCACAACCTACAAGGTTTACACCACAACAATTGGAAGAAAAAAGAGAAAAAGGGCTTTGTTACAATTGTGATAGCAAATGCACTAAGTTCATAAGTGTGCTGAGAAGAAATTATTTTACATAGATTATGAAGAGGAGGAAGAAAAGGATCAAGAAACATCAAAAGAAGAAGATATACGCCAGGACCCACCCCAGAGAAAGAAGAAATGAATCAGACGATATCTTGTAAAGCATTGGCAGGAATTACCACTCCTCAAACTCTCAAGATAGAAGGACATATCAAGAATAAAAAGGTGCAAGAAGTGAAAGATCACATCGAGAAAGAAGAAATGAATCCAACCATATCTTGTAATTCATTGGTCGAAATTACCACTCCTCAAACTATCAAGATAGAAGGACATATCAAGAAGAAAAATGTTCAAGAAGTGAAATATCACATCGAGCATCAAGAAATGAATCCGACCATATCTTGTAAAGGATTGGAAGAAATTACCACTCCTCAAACTTTAGAGATAGAAGGACATATCAAGAAGAAAAAGGTTCAAGCAGTGAAAGATCACATCGAGCATCCACAACAAGTTCTCCAACTTTTAAAGGATAACACCACTTCAGTGCAAAATCAAACGAAACAACAGGTCGATCAACATTATAGTGAAAAATGTTTTGATTTAGGTGATTGGGTATTTTTACTGCTACATCTCAAGCAAGCTATTTATGAGAAGGAAATGTTAGCAATACTACATGCACTTAAAAAATGGCGACCTTACCGAATGGGAAGACTCTTCAAGGATGAGGATGTGGAAGCATTGTTTTGTGCTATTTCTATTATCCAACCAGATTGGATAAACGAAGTAAGGGATGAATGGAAGAAGGATGAAGAAGTATGGCCACTTATTCAAAAGTTGCAAAAGATCCCAATTCAAGCAATATTGCCAGAAATTGAAGAGGAAGGAAAAATCATATTGGAACCTAGAGCAGTCACAGGAACAAGAACCCGACAGCTACGAAATCAATAAATTTCAGAGTATCTCATCAAGTGGAAAAACTTACCCGCTGAAGATTCCACATGGGAGGACAAGAATTTTATACAGAAGCATCAAGAACTACTCAAGCATTGAGGACAACGCTTTTTGAAGGAGAGGGGCATGTTAGGCCCCTATACTACTAGTGTAACCTCTTATTGTTATTAGTACAACCCACTTATTATATTGATGTACCCATGTAGTGCCCATATTGTTACTATTGTGCCCCATAGAAGCCCACTATTATTATTATTGTGCCCTTACATTATTATTGTTATGTCAGTTCTGATTATGTTATTACCCCTTAGACTCCTATATATAGAAAGGATGTCCTTTCATTTGTATCATCCAAGAATTGTTCATTTATGTAATGTAAAGGAGGTTGCCCCCTCGAAGAGGCTAAATTCTAAGGCATTGATCTATCTTTTCTATCTTTTCTTGATCTGGTTTCATAACACATTTCCTTGGGGGTAATAAGCTGTGGAATGGCCCAAAGTTACATGGTACTTATTACAGAAATCAATCATTCTCATAGATTTGAAGGTTGCTGCATTATCAATGATGATCTTGGTTGGGCACCCAAATCTAGATATGATGTTGGATTCAAGGAAGGTTATTATAATAGTGTCAGTGGTGTTGCACAAAAATTGTCAACTTGACATTTTTTAATTTGTGTGAGTCCATTATCACTCATACTTTCCTCCTTTGCAAGTCTTAAGCCTCAGTTCCACATATAAAGCCTTGAAAATAAGAGAAAGCCCTTAAAAGTCTCTAAAACTTTGGTTCCACACTTTCTCTTAGCATTTCCTACAGTCCCGCACCTAATGGTAATGTCCCTTATGCACCTGACCGCTCTGTCTCTATGTTATGGGTGCGGACCCCTGTAAAAGTTAAAAAGGTGCAAGTATATTCTTAAAAACTCACTTTGAGTCATTTTTGGAAGCTTTTGGAAGGAATCTTGAGGTGGCAAGTTCGCTCCTTTAAGTTCATGCATCCCATACCTTAAGGAGCTAACCCCTTGATGTAAGGAGTTTATCCCTTTGAAGGAGGACTCTATTCCTTCATAGGTGGACCTGTAACCTCCTTCCTTTGCACTATAAAATGAAGCATTGGGCTGGTTACTTGGGAGGAAAAGCTGAATATTTTTGAGGTGAAATGCTGCTGGAGCTTAGCCTTCCTAATTGAGCTTTTGTGAGGAAATATTACATACCTCTTTGATCTCATTTGGAAGAGTGTGAGGCTTGTCAAAGTAAAGGAGATTCCTGTTTTAGACACTGGGAAGAGCTTGTACAACATCAAGGCACCAAAGGTTGTAAGGTTCTTCTATTTCAAAGTTAATACAAATAAGTTTATTTTTCTCAATAAGCTGTGTTTTGTGGTTTATTTTATGGATTCCTTGATCACCATAATGAACATGATTTATGATATTAGCTATGCAGGTGTTATTTGATGTGTTCTTGTTTGTGATTGTAGGTTCTCAAAAGGAAACTCTTTCGGACGGTTGAAGGATGGCTGCTACAAACTAGCGATGGACTTAAGGTAGGGTCTAAACACCTCTATAGTTCTTATTAATGAATCACAATATGTTTAGAGAAAGGTATATTTGCTTGTTCTGCTTGTTGCTAGATATCTTTTGATACTAGGGAGATCGGCCTTGTCCGCAAGATCAATTTATCCGGCCAATAAATTGGTGACTCTGCTGGGGAACTGAATTTGGTTTTTGGTTTCCCTTTGTCTTTTACTTGAGAAACTTATTCTTGTTTCTAGTTTTTGCTTGATGTGTGTGGGATTGGGTAGTTTTTAGGATCTGGATTTTTTTTTTTTCGAAGTTTTCAGAGGACTGTACTTTCTTTTTACAGATAGTGCAGGCATCTCCACACTTTTCCTTTAGTACACAGAGTGGTACCGCATCTGGTTCTTCTGGAAGCCTGCAGACCCTGTGAAATTTTTTGAAAAACCTAAAATGTTTTCTTCCAGTTAAGTTTAGGTTTCATTTATGACTTTTAGTGTCTACCCAGATCTGCATGTGTTCTGTCAAAAATCTCTTGTGAGTAAGTTCCATTGGTATTTTTGTTTTAGATGATTTTCTAGAAGTTTTGCATGCCTGGATTGGTTTTCACTTGGTTTCTGTAGTAACTCAAAGATTAGAAGCCTAAGAAACCTTAGATCACCCTGGTGTCCTTTTGTCTTCTTGATGAGTCTCACTGGTTTGTGAAATCTATCCTCGGTGAGAAATAGATTTCGTTTTCTCTTTGCAAATCTTTGAATGAACTTGTTTATAAGTTTTGAATCTCATTTTTATAAAAGAAAACATATTCGGATGTTTTTTGATTGATTTGTTATTCTGAATGAATTAATCCTTAGTTTACTAAATAACTAAGTAAAACGCCCTCAAAAAGATTTGAACCTTTTATACATTATGTTTTTAGAAGTTTTTAGATCTCAAGATTAGTGTTTGTAGTTTTGAGTGTTTTCTAGAAATTATAGAATCTCTTTTCAAAGAATCGTTTTTTGTAGTTTTGAGTGTTGAAAAAGAAAAGGGATTTTTTTGTGAGCATAATTAGTAGTCTCATTTTGAGTTCTTATTGAAAAAGACAAAAATATTTTCTTTTCATTTACATGTTGAAAGAAAGATTTGTTTTTCAAAGAATTGCATTCTCAAACTCTTTCTTTTAGCTAGAAATTCAATGAAGGAAAAATGAATTGTTTATCATTTTAGGTGCATTTTTTAGTACTTTTGGAGTCGAGTCTTAACACCATAAAAGTTTCATTTCCATACCTATTGACTTAAGAAAAAACACATAAAAGTAACGCTTAATTAAAATTGATCTAGCAATCTTTTTATTTTCTAGGGCTCTTATCACCGATATAGCTTAGGCTAGTATCTTGGAGTAGGGAGTAATTAACTCTCCAAGATAGTTAAAACAAACAAGTAGCTATATCTTGTGGTAGGAAATAATTCCAATTGTCATTGATATAATTTTGGAAGCTTCTCTTAAAGGAGTCAATCACAAGATCATGTCCGAACCTTTGAGACAATCAAGTCTCTCTCATTGGGAAAGATAGAACATTTGCGCGTATTATAAATGGTAAACCTCAGATTAACCATTGTCGAGGAGCCTGGGGTCACTCGTTGGTAAACCTTGGATTGATCATGTCGAGGAGCCTTCAAGGGGATTGAGTATTGTTACTCTGCCCTTGCGCGTAGATCATATCGTAGACTGTTCCCCCAGTTGTATTTGTTACTGTTGGTAACCTTAGTGTCCATAAACTTAAGATTATTTCCTAAGGTGACGGTGAAGGATGAGTCTCACTGTACCTGGAGCAGATGTCGACTAGACTCACTTGGAATCTCTGGGGGGTTCTCTTCACTCGAGACGGTTTTGTGAAGAAACTTGTGCCAGTCTGTTTCATTAAGCAGGTTGTTGGGGTAACTGTTCCAACTGCCCTTTCTGTATTAAATTCTACGACGTTGGATTTCATCACCAACTACTGTTTTTGGTATGGAAAGTTATTGTTTGTGTGTGGTATGAACTCTTAGATTTTTTAGGCTTGTGATTCAATTGTTTGCTTCGTTAGAGACTTTAGGTGGTTTTATTGAGATTTTCTTTGTTTGTGTGTGAGTAATTAAGTATTTAATCGTGGCTGAATTACTAAGACAATCCCGTAGACTTCAGGGGCAACCTCCCGAGTATACACCAAGCCAGCTTGAAGGGCTATGAGCTCTTGTATCACCTAGTGACAGTAGAGTTGGGTCACCAGAAACCGGAGAGTCATCTTTAATTGTTCATCCTGATTATCAAGTTCAAGCAACAGAGTATATTTCTGAACCAATTTCATTTTCCGAAGTTATTGGTAGTATTTCTCCTACCAGTGAATTAGTTAAAGAACCTAAAATTTCTGAGCCTGAAACCGAACCTGCTGCTACTCCATCTTCAGGATTTTCTTCTCCAACTTCTAGTGGTCCTGGTTCACCCAGGGTAGGAAGTATCATTACGCAAAATCTTCCTTCTGGACTCATTTTTATTGAAGAACTTGTTAGTCTGGACGAAGATATAACTCTCCCTCAAAATCAACCAACTTTAGAACTTAGGGAGCATGAATCAATTTTCTACAGTCCTTTTAGGAGTGACGCTTGGTACGTATCATTAACAAACTTTTTAGAAAACCCGGGTCTTAGTTTTTCACCACCTTGAATTCCTTTTCATCCTATGCCCAGAGGTTATTATCCTCCTTTGAATATGTTGAAACAGTCATCCATGTTTTCCAAAACACTAGAAACATTTTTATATGGCGGTCCTTCTATTCCTTCACAGTATCAGTCACTCACTGGTACTATTTCAGGAGCATCTCCTTAACCAATTGAACATGAGATATCAACTGGTAATAATAGAACTCAAGTGTTGAGTGTAGAAGAAATTCTTATGATGTATGGTACTATTCCAAATCCGCAACCTCAAGGTAGTCAGTTATTGCTTGGGGGCAACCTCAAGGTAGTTAGTTACCGCCTGGGGGTCAACCTCAAGGTAGTCAATTATCGCCTGGGGGACAACCTCAAGGTAGTCAATTACCGCTTGGGGGGCAACCTCAAGGACAGTACATACCGTCAGGATAGTACATACCTCAAGGTCAACTCCAGACTCAGTATATACCTCAAGGTCAACCCCAGTTTCAGTACGTGCCTCAAGGTTATCAACCTCAAGGTCAGTACCCAACTCAAGGTTTCCAACCACCTTCTGGTAAACCATTCGTACAAGGAGCTGAAAATATACCACTCAATTATCAGCCCTATGCTCAGCCCAGTTATGGTCCTCAATATGCTCAACCTTTTATGGGTCCATACCCCGAAATGAACATGGTGTGGGATCTATCTCAATAGACTTTGCAACTGAATGTGCAGTTATCAAGTCAACCTGGACAACCTTTGGTTTCTGGTCCAACCTAGCAACCTGTCCAGCCTACTATTCAAACTTCTGCACCTGGTGTAGTTCATTAACCTGGGCCTAATTCACCTCAAACTTCGCCTCAAGCTGCTGCTGCAAGTACTGCAGCTTCTGTTCAACCAACCACACCTGTTTTTGGAGTATCGGTAGCTCCAGTTTCTACTGTTCCTATGTCAGTGAAAACTTCTCAAGCCTCTTTACCACAGTGAGGACCTACAGTTTAGACTTCAGTTCAGATGCCTGTAGGACAACTTGGTCCAAGTACGCTTGTCACAAGTCAACCGCAATTCACTTATCAACCATACTAGGGACACAGGCAGTATCAATTGGTCCTACTGTAAAAAACCCAGTTTATGAGTATCAACCGTACCCTAGATATACTTATCAGCAACCTCAACAACCCCAATTTGGTCCGGTTAATCCTGGTTTTCTGGGAGGATAGAATATTCCTAATGCAAATCCAATTCCAGGTTATCCTCCTCCTCGGGCTGGTCTTGTTACCTAAGGTTTTCACGACCCTAACTGTCAGTTACCTTTTATTGCAACTTTGGATTTACCTGATTTGTCGTGCCTTACAAACGATCCAATTTACTATCTTCTGTATTGGCCACCAATGCCTAATAAGTTTCCCAGTGATATCTCAAATTTTGAGGGTAAGTCAGGAGAAGATCCATCAAATCATGTGATGACTTATCACCTCTGGTATGCATCTAATTCCATTATCAATGATTCAATTCGCTTACATCTTTTTCAACGCACTCTGATTGGTTTTGCTGCCAAATGGTACATTGAGTTACCACGAGGCTCTTTTTATAATTTTAGTAAGTTAGCCACTTCTTTCTTAACTCATTTTTAGTTGCTTGTCAGATACAACAATGGCACGAAATTATTAACTTCATTAAAACAGTCAACATCCACATATATTTTAGATCACATTCATGAATGGCGACTTAGACGACGTTTAGTGAAAGTTTTTATTCCGGATCAAATTTTAGCAGAATGGTTCGTTAAATCATTATTACCTAAAATCACTGAAGATGTAGCTAAGGCAGGAGTTGTTACTAAAGAGCAAGTAATTGCTCAGGCTCAGTACCTTGAACTCGTTTATACGCAGTCAGGTACTTTACATGAAAAAATCCCCGACCTTCCGAAACACAATCAAATAACTGCAACTCCTTCAGGGTCTCATGCCGCTGATGGTATGATTGGTTCAGTTAGTACCAAAAGCAAGAAGAAATCTTCAAAGAATTCTTCTCCTATTATAACTTTACCAGATTCCCCGACAGGAGACTCTTCCACTGAAATTCCTGCCGATATCCATGTTGTAGAATCATCTACGACCAAATCAAAATCCGGTGGTAAAAAGAAGGGGAAGAAGAAAAATAAACAAAACTCAAAAGAGAAATCAGATAAAAATGAATCTACTGACGAGAAACGTAAACCTCGCTATCCTTGTCTCATTTGTGACGAGGAGCATTTTACAAGAGACTGCCCACATCGAGCTGAGGTTTCGAAAATCATCAAAGGTTCTCAAATGCCTGCTGTCTTGAAGGATCCTTTTCCTAGCCAAGATAGTAAGATGATCGGTTCTTCCTCATACGCCTCCGAAGAACCCATTATGATTATGTCTGATGTCAGGATTGCGACGCGATCGCAAGATTATGGTAGTAAAATTCCTGTTGGTGGTAAAGAAGCAGAATCTTCTAATTCAATCCCATCAACTTCAACTCCTTCTGGTTCTGATCTGCTATAGATTGAGAAACCTAACCCTGACTTAGTAATCAAACCGCCTGCTAAAGGTATACTTCGGAATTCAGCTTGCAATCCACATGTGAGAGCTGCTCAGAATTATAACATTATTGAAGACTTAGCTATTTCCCCTTCAGCTATGTCAGCTTTGGAGGTGTTGCAATCATGCCCAGCATAGGGTAAATTACTATTGTTGGCTATAGGAGCTGTTGATATTCAGGACTCGAACCTAATAGTCTTCGATTTAGAGAATAGTAAACCTCGCCTACCTCATCAAATTGCTTTCCAGATTCTAGTGTTAGTAAAAAACAAACCTTGCTTTCGGACTGTGATTGATGAGGGAGCTTCTACGTGTATTATGTCGATCTAGTGTTGGAGATCGCTTGGTTCTCCGACACTCAATTAGTCCCCGATGATTCTAAAGGCTTTTGATGGCCGAGGGTTCCATCCTTTTGGAATTTTGCAGGATTTACCTATAGGGGTTGAAGGCAAAACTGTAAATCTAGATGTGGAAGTGGTTGATGCCCCTCTAGATTACAACCTTCTCTTGGGTCGCAGTTGGTCTTACGCTATGACTGCTATTGTTTCATCGGTATTTCAGCTTATCAAGTTTCCTCATAATGGAAAGATCGTTACGATAGACTAGCTGACTTATTTTTCATCCGACCCAGCCTCTTCAGATAGTATTCAACATGTCGGTAAAACAACTATCCCTTACAAGGATGTTGGGGTAGGTTTGATTAAAGATTCTGGTTTACTAGGAACTTTTTCCTTCCCTCCTCCTAACATATCGCCTTCTATTGCAACTATTCATATGATTTCATCAAACACTATTGCTTTTGATGATCCTTGGATCGTACCTTTCGATTCTGAGGTGGATTCATTTGGTAACGCGATGCCTTTGAGTCCCTTTGAAATTGCATATCAGGCTGTACAGTCATTTTCTAACTCTTGTTCAACCGAAACTGATCCAATGAATGTGGTCCATGGGGAATCACTTTCGATATCAACCTTAGCTTCAACAACATTTTCTGATCCTGTTCATACTGATGAGCAGATTCGTGAACTTTTGTCTATTGATGATCTACCATGGGAAGATCTTCATCATCGATCTTCATTTTGACCTGATCTTGATCATTTTGAAAATGATTTTTCATCTATTTTTACCGTTGACTATGTCAAAGAACCACAGAATCTATTGCAACATCCTGATTCTGAGTTAAATTTGGGAAATATCTCTCAAACGGTTCCTATTGACATTTCAGTTAAACCCGGAATTATTGAAAACATTCAATAGGTGCTTCTTGTACGGACGATGAAATCCAAACTTATAAAGCCTTATTTCAAGAATTCCGTGATGTGTTTTCCTGGTCATATGAAGAAATGCCAGGAATCGATCCATCAATTTTCGTCCATGAAATTAAAACTTACCCGGTTGCTAAACCTGTCCAGCAACATTTGTGTCAGATACATCCAAAAAAAGATGCTACTATTAAAGTTGAAGTTGAGAAATTACTTCGAGCAGGTTTCATTTATCCATTTCCTTTAATGGATTGGGTATTGAATATTGTTCTTGTTAACAAAAAGCAAGGAACAATAAGAATATGTATCGATTATAGGGATATTAATCGAGCTTGTCTTAAAGACAATTACCCAACCCCTTATATCGATCAAAGTATTGATGATTGTGCCGGTAGTGAAATGTTCTCCTTTATGGATGGTTTTTCCAGTTACAATCAAATCAACATACTCCCTGCTGATCAACCTAAAACGGCTTTCATTTGTCTGTGGGAGACATTTGCTTATTGCAAATTACCCTTTGGATTGAAGAACGCTGGAGCAACTTTTCAAAGGGCTATGTCTTATGCAATTCATGACATCAAGCACATTGTGTAGCCCTATCTCGATGATTTACCTGCCCATTCATTACTTAGAGCCGATAATCTCACTCATTTACGAGCAATCTTTATGAGATGTAGGCATTATTGAAATAGGTTGAATCCACACAAATGTGTTTTCTGTATAGAAACGGGTCGTTTACTGGGATTTATCATTTCAAAAGCTAGCATTCGTGTCAATCCCTTGAAGGTTGAAGCTATTGTCAAATTACCTCCTCCTTTGACTCTTTGCCAACTCCAAAGTTTGCAAGGGAAAGAAAATTTTTATGTCGTTTCATTCCTAACTTCGCCGAGATAACGAAAGGTTTGACCAGGTTGTTGAAATAGAATACTCCATTCTTTTGGGATGAGATAGCTAAAAAATATTTTGATGCACTTAAACATGTGTTGACCCATGCACCGTTATTGCATCCTCCCAACTACAACCAGAATTACTTTTTGTACCTCACCACTTCTCATTCCACTATTGGGATGGTTTTAGTTCAGGAAGATGAATTCAACAGTGAACATGTGATTTACTATCTTAGTCGAACTTTGAATCTGACTGAGCTTAAATATTCGCATGTGGAGAAATAGGCCTTGGCAGCTGTTCAAGTTGTCCAAAGATTTCATCACTACATCTTATTATGAAAAACCACGGTAATTTCTAACTGTAACCCTATGATGTATATCTTGACCAAACAATTGCTAGGGGGCAAGTATTCGAAATGGATAGTTATCCTGTAGGAATTTGACTTGGAATTTGAAAAATCCAAGGCAAAGAAATCTTTGGTTTTTGTGGAACTGATGTGTGATTTCCCACGTACTGATATTGAAACTGTGGCGAAGAACCCATTGTGGACGAATCCTTGTTTCTTATTAGTACTCTTGATCCACGATATAGAGATATTATTGTTTATCTCCAAACCCAATCTTTTCGGCCTGAAATCTCACGATCTCAGTGATGGAAAATACGTTTCCAATCAAAACAATACAATATTATTGGAGATACACTCTATCGTCATGCGACGAATTCTGTTTTCTGATGTTGTTTAACTCATGAAGAAGATGAAAAGGTTTTGAACGACTATCACTCTGGAACATGTGGCAGTCATATGTTTGGGTATGCCACAGCCCAAAAGATATTGCGCGCTGGTTATTTCTGGCCATCCTTATTCAAAGATTGTATCTATGCAGTCTGGAAATGCTACAATTGTCAGATTTTTGATCGTAAGATGCGTGCTCCACCCGCTCCTCTCCACCCTATAATTGCTGTTGGTCCTTTCACGAAGTGGGGTATCGACTTTATTACATGTAACCCTCACTCGGTTGGGGGGCATGCGCATATCATCCTTGCGGTAGATTATTTTACTAAGTGGGCCGAGGCGATGCCTACATTTTCAGCAGACGGTAAAATTGCTACAATTTTCATTTTCAATCATATAATTGCTAGATTTGGTGTTTCTCAAGCTATTATTACTGATCATGGAAGTCATTTTCGAAACATCATGATGATTGAACTGACAGATCAACTTGGCCTACGTCACGATAGTTCTACTCCATATTACCCACAAGCTAATGGTCTGGTTGAAGCCATCAATAAAGCTCTAGTCACTATGATCCGACGAATCATTGGTATTCATAGGTCGAATTGCAATAACATGTTATTTTCAGCACTTTGGGCATATTGAACCTCAGTAAAAACGTCAACTTGTTTCACTCCTTTTCAACTAGTTTATGGTTTGGAAGCAATGTTACCCATTGAATGCGAAATTCCGTCATTGCAAATAGCCATAGAATTACTCCCAACCACTTCCGAAGAGGAGAAACGTTTGTTGTACTTAGCTCAGCTAGATGAGAATTGGCGTGATGCTGCATTAGCAATCAAAACTCATGCGAAATGAATAAAAGCTCAGTATGACCGAAATGTTACACCTCATAATTTTTCGGAAGGAGACATAGTTTTACTATACGATCAAGCAAACGATAAGCTAGGGGTTGGAAAATTTGTACCTATGTGGCATGGTCCTTATATTGTTAAGCAAAAGCTGGAAAAAGGGGCCTATGAATTGGTAGATTTTGATGGTGTCTCTTTGGGTAAACCCAGAAATGGGCTTTATCTGAAAAGATATTATGCTTAAATTTTAGTGTGGATATTTTTGTTAGATTAGTTTCTTTCTAGCTGGTGTGTTTTAGATTAGAAATGTGTGCCTAGTTTAGAGAGTGCTTTTATCATTATTCCTGCTTATCTTGATTTTACTCTTGATATTGCAGATGTCAACGTCTCTTCAAACATACATTGGTTTTGCTGATGGTGCTTGTCATAATACATAGAACATTTCTTCCGCAACTTGGGTTATCTATTCACCCTCTGATAAGTTAGTATCTATGCATGGGGTAAGCCTTGGTCAAACAACGAATAACATTGCAGAGTATAGTGTAGTGATTGAGTTATTATCTGAATCCATCTCATTTGGGATTCAGAGTTTGATTGTTAGGTTAGATTCTGAACTCGTTGTATTACAGCTTAACAGGGTGTATGCCATTAGAAACCCAGTGTTATTAAGATTATTTTTGAGAGTTCATCTCTTGGAATGTGAATTTGACTACATTAAATATCAGCATATTCCAAGATATTTAAATACATTAGCAGATGCAGTTGCTTCTCGTATGTTAAATAGACATTTGCAATAATCAAAACAATATAATTAAAAACAAATCCAATAACATGTTACACAAGATAGCTAGTAATAGTGATATATCATAGCATAGAAGTGTGTCAAACATACATCGTCTTCGATCATAGGTTGAAAAGAACCTTATGATCGACAAAAATGATAGTAAAAAAAGACATAAAATGTCATATGAGTCTACAAAAGCGATCATCCTATCCCTGATGGTGATCATGATAAGAAACCACTGCTAAGGTCCTGGGACCCCAATCACATATTGTTGTAACCTAAGTGGAATGTCATCTATGCTAGTCTCTAGAATATCTGTTGTCAAACGCTCTAGATGATTCTCCAATTTGGTCAGGGTCTCTGTAGATTGGTCCTGTGGGACTGGTACTGCTGCAGCTAGGTGTCTCCTCTCATAAGGCTAGAGAGCGTCTGGTCATCGTGGACCCACATATGCATTTAAAACTTTTTACTATTAGTTTTGGACGATTTAAAAATAAAAAAATTAGTTAAAACTTAGAAAGCGTTGAAAATGATTTTACCTGAATCATCCCACTGCTCTCCTGGTGGAAGAGTCATGTCTGGGTCACCGCGATAATCCATCTCAGCACATGGAAAATCCTAAATCACAAAAAGCTGGTTTCTCAACCAACGAAAATACTCAGGTAGAAATCGAACAACCTCTGAACCCTCCTCATGATGACGGGTCATCACTGCAACCCAACGCATTATCCTAGGCTCTCGAGGAAGAACAACCTCAATAGAAAGCTGCTACGGGACCAGCATAGGGACCCTCTCTAGACCAGAGCTCACAACCAGGAAACCGTATCCAAATTTTTTTAGTTGTCCATTCTTTGCTCTAGTTAGTTGGCCTTTTACATTCGCCAACACAGCTTCGCACCAGTTGAAGATGGTACCTCGATAACAGTCTACTACCATTCACATTTGGGATTCGGTAGCTACATGCAATGCTGCATTCCCACATATTCTGGTGATAGTGAATGCAATAACCTTAAGTTCAGGACGAGAGATAGTTTTAATATTGATCCGTTTGTCCTATGTTTTGTCATTGCAAAACTCTAATCGGAGACTAGCGACAGACTGGCCACCTGGCCTAGTCCCGAAAAGAGATAATCGTTTGCCTCTTTTGGGCAAACCAGTCAAGAAATATATGTCCTCTAGCTCAATTTCAAGCTGGTGGCCACCAATAATGAAATTCTAGTCCTGTATGTTCCACCTGTCTACCAGCCATTGCAAGAAGTCTACTTGGGCCCTCATGCCTGGTATGGCCCAGAATTTAAATAGTTCACATGCTTTTAATGCTCGTATTGTAGGTGGATGAATTAATGTGGCAAGATCCACATCCTCATGCTTGTGTTCCAACCAAATAAGCATTTTTTATGTCCTACATTGCAAAAAATACGTATTAGAACAATTTAGTTCAAAAATTTCTGGGCGAAAATGGAGAAATTTGAAATTTTAAAACCTATTTCACGGGGTCCGCACCCACTGGTTATAGACAGTGCGTAGGTCTGCACTTGTCGTAAGCAATAGGTGCAGACCCACGACTTTTTTCTTTGTAGAAAAAAGTCGGGGTTCGCAAGGGCTGCATGTTGCACCTACGGACCCCTGCGAGCGTTTTTCTAAATCTAATTTTCTTTAAAAAATCAATTTTAAAGCCCTAAAATGAAATGTAAACAATTGAAATGCAAGATAAGGATGATGTGGATTACCTGGAGCTGACGGTTTTCGATTCCAACAGACGGATTTTCTGCAATCTTCACAGGAAGTTTCTTACCCAAAAGCTCTCACTTCTCACTCTGAAGTCAAACGGTAAAAATGAATTTACAAAATCCCTTTTTATAAGCTTTTTTGAATAAATGAATTTTTAATTTATTTATTTTTCACTTTAAAAAGGTAACTTTTTGATGCATTTTTATTTATTTTAAACAAGTATGAGTAATGTTTTGAGTTTTTGTGCAGAATATTGGATTTTCAGGGATAATTGATCATTTTCAACAAAGAGCATACTTTTTCACTTTTTCGGACTCTTCCAAAATTTACGAAAAAGTGAAACATTGGAGTCCTCTTTAAGCTCTTTTTTGACTCGTAAAATATGAAAAGATTGCCGAGTTTTTCCTTTTTAAACTCATTAAAACGGAATTAAAAGGACGGTCCACTTACAACTCTTTTATGACCATATAAACATGAAAATATCGCCAGACTTTTGTCATTTCAAGTTCGATATTGGTTATAAAATGACGTGTCTTTGATCGATTTTTTTACTTTTTCGGATCGGGGCCACTAATTATGAAAAGTACTCCTTGATCATAATATTCAAGTGGTTCTCTCAAGTATTATTTTATACTTTTTTGGGCTTGGGAGACACAAATTTACGAAAAAGGATATCCATGGAGTTTTCTTAAGTTTTTCTTCTAACTCCCTAAAATTGAAAAACACCGAGTTTTTCCTATACTGGACTCATTAAAATTTAACAGTAAAGGACCTGTTCAATCTTAAACAGGAATGAACCACTCCTTCTTAGGGTTCGAATTTTAAACTAAGTTGGACTCATCCAAAGGATGAGCTTATAACTAAGCAAATGTTATCCTCCTCAAGCCTGTCAAAAATAAAGAGGTACTTGCCAGAAATGGTGGGGGAAAAGAGAGAAAAATGAACCTGTTTGTTATACTTTGTGTTTTAGAAAAGTAGTTAACCACTCTTGAACACGACACATTTTGTTCACCTAGGTTGGGAAATCCTTTGCCTAACAGTTAATCAAACCATATTGAAAGTTTTTGGCCGGTTTCTGGGTATTAGCTTTGGGTCAATTGTCACCAAACCATCTGCAGTGTTGTTATGTGTTCAAGAGGTTAGTTCAAATAAACCATTCATCTGCAAAATATCTGTCATCCATTTTAACCATCCCTGAGTTAGTCCTTGCCAAATATATTTCTTCAAAACTAGATCTATGATTTTATGTTGTGGGCTTGCCTACGACAGATTGCTTTCCATCGACTTCAGCTCATTATCTAGAAAGATGATCTAGAAATCATCAGTACCTTGGAATCTACCTGCCCTAATGGCAGGTTTCTCGCCTTTGATGACAGGTTGCATCATTGAGCTTCGATAAAAGGATTCTATGACATGTTCAACATCAGCTCATCTATTCGCATTTCATGGATTGTACTGAGTACTTTGAGAGCCATTGACATTACTTGTGGTTTCTCTCACACTTGTTAACAGTTCACATCACTGACTGGTAACCAAGTGGTTTCTACCATGTTTGAATTCGACACATTCATTCACATGGATAGAATCGTACTAGTTCGAGAAGCAGAGATCAAGACCCTGGATCTAGTTTCTACCATCCAGGCTATGAGGAATTTTGTTATTAATTATACAGTGGACTATTCATAAATAGATGGTTGCCCCCATACTGTGTTTACATATGTCTATACTCGTGATGTATTACAAAATCATTCTTGTATCAGAGTAGTTTAGTTAGTTTTCTAGTCAGTTTTGATCTGAGCATGGGAATGCCTACCTCAGCAATGAAATGTTCACACATATATATATATATATATATATATATATATATATATATATATATATATATTTTGCATTGAATGTTTTTATAGGTTCCGACTGGGGTTTCCACAGGATGATCCTTGAAATGATAAAGTACTTCACTTTTCTTAGATGACAAATTCTATCTTCATCTATTACAGAATTCGCACTTTAGGGGGCAATCTGTTGCACAAAAATTGTCACCTTGACATTCTGCAATTTGTGTGAGTCCATTATCACTCATACTTTCCTCCTTTGCAAGTCTTAAGCCTCATTTCCTCATATCAAGCCTTGAAAATAAGAGAAAGCCCTTAAACGTGTCTAAAACTCTAGTTCCACACTTTCTCTTAGCATTTCCTGCGGTCCCGCACCTAATGGTCATGTCCCCTGCGCACCTGACCGCTTTGTCTCTATGTTATGGGTGCAGACCCCTGTAAAAGTTAAAAAGGTGCAAGAATATTCTTAAAAACGCACTTTGAGTCATTTCTGGAAGCTTCTGGAAGGAATCTTGAGGTGGCAAGTTCACTCCTTTAAGGTTCTTGCATCCCATACCTTAAGGAGCTAACCCCTTGATTTGAGGAGCCTATCCCTATGAAGGAGGACTCCATCCCTTCATAGGTGGACCTGTAACCTCCTTCCTTTGCACTATAAAATGAAGCATTGGGCTAGTTACTTGGGAGGAAAAGCTAAATATTTTTGAGGTGAAATGCTACTGGAACTTAGTCTTCCTAATTGAGCTTTTGTGAGGAAAGATTACATACCTCTTTGATCTCATTTGGAAGAGTGTGAGGCTTGTCAAAGTAAAGGAGATTCCTGTTTCGGACCCTGGGAAGAGCTTGTACAACATCAAGGCACCAAAGGTTGTAAGGTTCTTCTATTTCAAAGTTAATACAAATAAGTTTATTTTTCTCAATAAGTTGTGTTTTATGGTTTATTTTATGGATTCCTTGATCACCATAATGAACATGATTTATGATATTAGCTATGCAGGTGTTATTTGATGTGTGCTTGTTTGTGATTGCAGGTTCTCAAAAGGAAACTTTTTCGGACGGTTGAAGGATGACTGCTACAAACTAGCGTTGGACTTAAGGTAGGGTCTAAACACCTCTATAGTTTTTATTAATGAATCAAAATATGTTTATAGAAAGGTAGATTTTCGTGTTCTACTTGTTACTAGATATCTTTTGATACTAGGGAGATCGGCCTTGTCTGCAAGATCAATTTATCTGGCCAGCAAGTGGCTTGCCTTGATGGTATGGCTTCTATCCACTTTGTGAAATAGTCTGTAGCAGTGAGGATCCATTTATGTTGGGTAGAGGAGGGTGGATGGATTTCACGAATGAAGTCAAGGCCCCATTGTTGAAAAGGTGCTTCAGTAGATATTGGTTTTAGAGGGAGGGGTAAAAGCTTTTTCTTTCCTTAAAAAATTTGGCATTTATGGCATGAGGTTAAAAATTTATTTACATCAGAAAACAAAATGGGCCAACAGAAACCAGCTCTAAGAATCTTGCCAGCAACAGTTTTCCAGTAAAGATGTCCTCCACAGTGACTTGCATGAAACTCTTGTAACACCTTGTCAGATTCTTCTTTCAGTAAACAGTTAAGAAGGATGCCTTCATGATTCCTCCAAAACAAAGCATTTTCAATTATGCAAAATTTTAAAGATTTCATTTTTAAAAAGTTTCTTTTGGTCCTAGATAATTCAGGAGGAGCTTGTAAATTTTGTAAAACATATCTGATGTCAACATACCATGGTGATTCAATAAAGGCCTAGCTGATTGGTGGAGTCGCCATCTCCTCTCCATTATCCATTTCTACAATAAAATTTATATCTAAGGCATGATAGTTTGATTCAGCCATGAGCTTGGCTAAACATTAGCCTTTGATTAAGTTTGTTGGCTTGATTTCTAGGTCATATTCTAATATAATAGCAATCCATTTCCCTCTCTTTCCATCTGGACCATCTTAAGTTAAGATATCCTTGACAACTGAATTGGGGACATAGGATATTATATGAGAATATAAAATGTAAACTCTAAAATCTTTGATAGCTTTGACCAAAGAAAAAGCTTGCTTTTCCATTATATTTTATTTTAAAGGGGCATCTCTCATGGCTTTGCTATAAAAGGCAATAGGTTGTTCACAACCCTCATCATTCTTCTACTATAGGACTGCAACAATTGTGTGTTCTGAGGCAAAAGTAAATATAATGAAATCCCTATCAAAATTTGGGCTGATCAAAACTGGTTTTTTTGTTAAGGCTAGCTTAATATCTTCAAAGGAATTATTAGCCTCAATTGTCCATTTTATGGTTGAATCTTTTTTCAGCATATTGTTTAACGACCTGATTAATTCTGCTAGATTAGAAATAAATCTCTTAAGAAAGTTTATTTTCCCTAAAAAGGCTTGTAATTCCCTAATGCTCCTAGGATGTTGTATCAGTAAGATGGCTTCAATTATTGCAGGATCTATTCAAATACCACCTTTAGAGATTATGTGGCCTAACAATTTACCATCTTCTAACCCAAATAAAGATTTTTTAGGATTCAAATAAATTCCATATTTCCTACATTTGATAAGACCTGCCTTAGATGATCTAAGTGTTGTTTATCATATTTTGAGAATACAGTGATATCATCTAAGTATATTTCTAGGAAGTCATGAATTTCCTTAGCAAAATCTATGTCCATAGCTCTTTGAAAAGTGGCCCCTACAGTTTTTAATCCAAAAGGAATCTTCACAGACATGAATGTGCGCCAAGGAGTAGTGAATGAAGTTTTAGCCTAGTCATCTGGCTGAACTAAAATCTGATTGTAACCAGAAAACCCATCCAATAATGAGATTCTAGTTGATCCTACTACCCTTTGTAATATATGATCCATTTTAGGGGGAGGGTAATTGTCTGAGTGAAAATTTATTGAGATTCATGAGATCAACACACAGTCTAATCTCACTAGTCTTTTTCCTTGTGGGCACCAAATTTGAGACCTAATCAGAGAAACTAATTGGTGCTATTATCTTGGCTTCATACATCCTTCTGATTTCCTTTTCAATAGAAGGCAACAGAATGGGATTAATCCTCCTGAGCTTCTATCTAAAAGGTCTCTAGTTTTATTTTATGGGGATGGTGTGTTGTATTATGCTGGTGTCATAGGACCTGATGTCCTCATAACTACAAGCAAAGACATCTTGGAATTCCTTTAATAGTTCAATGTATTTCACTTTTTCAGTAGGAGGTAAGGACTTTGAAAGTTTTATCAATTTTGGATTTTCCTCAGTACCTATATTACACTCCTCAATATCAGATTTTAAAGGTTCCATTTTTGGTTTTCTAGGGACATCATTTGAATCAAACAAGTCTTCCAAAGGAGTTAATCCTTTTGGAAAAAAGTTGTCTTTGAGATTAGTAAATTTAGGATCTTTGTTACCTATCTCTTCAATTTCAACTTGCTTTAGGTTTTGTACATCTGATTTTGTAAATTTAGTGGGATGGAATCTATCTATCTCTTCATCTTCTAATTTGTTAATTTCTATTTTATATTTAAAATCAGAATATAATGTTATGTCAATGTCTATATTACTATTTACAAATTCCTCCTCTAAGTCTAAAAAATTGTTGATTTGTTGGTCATTAGCAAATACTTGCTAGTTTTTCAAGTTATCTGGGATAGCAGGTCTATGCCTAACCTCAACAGTGTACTAATGGTTAGGTTGGATGGTCCATATTATAAATCCATACTCCTTCTCCTGCTCCTAATTTATTTACTGACCCATCAAATTTAAGATTCCATAATATTTCATGTTCATATTTCTTACTGACTGGGGGGACAAAATTGTCATTAATTAAAGTATCTTGATCATCTTTTTTATCTGAAATCTCTTGAGTTTGGATGGTTTCATTTTGGGTTGTAACTGCAATTTCTTTTGGTTCTGAAATAATGTTGTTGAAGTAGTTTCTTGATTTTGTTCAGCATTGTACAAAATAAAAAAATCTATGTTAGAATGCATGGAATAGATAGGAAAGTTTTGAGGCCTAGCCTGGCTACTCACTACATATTTCATTAGGGTCTCTCTGTACAATTTTTTAGGATGTCCAAAGACTGAAATCATGGCATATGACATGTCAAGTTGCAACGATCCTTGGAGTTTAGCTGCCCATGATCTAGACAATAGCATGCCATATTTAGGTGGTATATCGACGACAACTATGTCCATGAGAATGGTCTTAGCAGGATATTGTACTAAAGAAACACACAGGTCTTTAATTAACCCTAGACACTTTACTTGACTTGAGTCAAATAAAAATAGGTCCTTGTAGGGCCTAGTAATGTCTAAGTTTAATTTTTCCATAACAAATTTAGGCATTAAATTGAGTGAAGCCCCAGAATCTAACATGGCATTGTGTAAGCTTTTATCATGAATGTTAAGGCTAATATAAAAGGGTGGTATCCCTCCTTCTACTGGTTTTCCACTAACATCAGGACTGAATATAAGCTCAGGCTGATCACTAAACAAGTTAACGAAGTCTTCATTCTCAACGAAGTTTAAGGTTTTGCTTATTTGAGACTTGTAAGTTTCATTTTTAATCATCTCTATTAAGGGAATTGAGATTTTCAGTTTAGCCAACTTTGCTCCCAAATTGAAAGGCAAAGGGGCTTTCTCTGTTTGGAGATTTGGAATTTTCATTGCAGGATTTGGAGTAGGTTGCTCTTCTTTTTCAGCATTTGAAGTCATTTTCTGTGGATTTTCTAATATGATCTTTGGAGATTCCTCCACTGTCTCCTTAGAGGGGATTGAAGTGGATGGTTGATCATTAGGGGGTTGGTCATGGGTTATATCTACAATGGTGGGACCAGAAGGGTTATGATTTGGCCTAGAGAGGATTTGAAGGGTTTTAGTAACTCGAACCGTTTTAATTTTCTTAGGTTGATTTGGTACTGCTTTCTTGTTTTGGTCAGGAGTATCAGTGTTCTTTTTACTCCTCAAGTTGTACTATTTGTGCACTACGAAGATAAAATAATCATAACCTTGCTTGTAATCGAATGATTCTCCAGATTGGGTCTGTAATTGCTGAAGCATATGTAATTCCTGATCATCTTGGGTCAAAAAGACAGTTTCCTCATCATCTAATCCCATCAAGTTAATTTGTGTGTCCTGTTCAGGGTCTTCTAAAGGGATGTTTCATTATAGTTTTCTTGGAAAGGAGGCCTAATATTATGATTAGGTCCATTTTTCCTAGTACTTTGATTTTGATTCTTTCTAAAGTTTGGATTTCTCACCGGAGGTGCTTGTTGATTATCTTAGTGAGGCTTCCTTTCAATGTTCTCTATCCTATCCATCAATTTTTCCATTCCTTTGGATAGGGCATCTATTTTATGTTCAGAGGGTGAGGCTTCATCTTTCAATGGTCCTCTCCTTTCATTCCTAACCCTAGCTCTTTTTACTAGCAAATTAGCTTCTACACTAACTGCTACACTCTGCATGTCTTCTAAAGGTGAAAGATTTCTCTCTCTAAGTTGGAATTCCATATCAGCATCAAACCCATTAGGAAACTTTATCAGACCTAAACCAAGTGGGGGTCTAAGATTGACTGGTATTGCATTGTATATATTGTTAAATCTGGTACAGTAATCCTGGATTGTTTCATTTGGTCCTCTCCTGATGTTTTTGTATTCTGAAAGGATTTGAAGATTGTTCCTTTTCTTTTCCCATATATTTAAAAATTGCTGATAAAATACTTCTAAAGTGTTTATGCTATTAGTAGGTAAAACTCTAAACCATGTTCTTACATCACCAGCTAAAGTCTGAGAAAAAAGTCTCATTTGAACATCTCCAATATCAATTTCATGTAATTCAAAGAAATCTGTCATTTTGTTTGTATGTTGTTGTGTTGTGTAAGTTCCTATGCCATCAAATTGGAGAATTTTGTTCTGGTAATCTTGTGGCATGGCACCATGTGGAGCAAGTAACACAAGAGGAGCATATCTATTTCCCATGGCTCTAAGTTGGGCAGGACTAAGAAGTGGGGTTGGGGTACGAGGAGATGATATAGTGGTTGATGAAGAACTGGGAGTAGAGGGTGACTGATGTGTAGTGATAGGTTGGAGGGGAAGAGAAGGTATAAATGGAGGTGAGGAATGAACTTCAGAGGTGGAAGGGAATAATGGTGAACTAAGGGTAGTTGACACTAGTTCAGAAAGCTCAAGGATATTAACAGTAGTAAGGGATGACCGAGGGCAATTTAGAATATACTGATCAATTGACAGGTTTGCCTTTTGGACTTCAAGATCTGCAATAAACTCTAGATCTAGAACTATGTCATCAAGTGCACTTTCATAACTGGTTCTAAATAGGGAAAGGTCAAATGAGTCATCAAATGGGAGGTATTCTAAAAATAATCACTCATTAGGGCATGAATCTGCTTTGATTGAAGGTGTTGGACTGACTGAACTTTCTTGTCTTCTGGATCTTCTCGAAATCAGGTTGGGATTATCCACTATTGGGGGAGGATTTGGATCTGGGTTGGCCCTAGTATAGTGAGTTCTCCTTGAAGCCAGAATTTTGAATTTGTTCTAATTACCTTGTTTTTGTATAATTCTGTAAATAACTTCTTATAAACCCTTCAAGAGGCTTGAAATAAATATTTGAAATTTCTCAAAGGTTTATTAAGACTAAAGATTTGAATCCCCAGTATAGTTGCCACTATGTTATCACATAGAAGTTTTCCCTAGAAGTTATCAAAAGAAGGAATAATCTCAGGTAACCACAAAACAATCTTTTAGACTCAGGTTCTAGCCAACCTAAGTCCATATAGGGCTATCTCTTTATGATTTAACTTTGATTTTATTATATTTTAGGCTATTTCTTAGCGTTCATGAGGATTTTGATTTTAGATTGAAAGCTGGTTGGTGGAATTCTTAGAACAGATGGAAAGAGCTAGGTCTTCAAGCCATTGGGCTATGGAGTCAATCAAAGGATAGCATAACTAGACCAGATCATTAAAGGGAATGTTCACAGGGCAGGCTAACAGAGCAAAAGGGAAATCTTCAGGTTGAATGGATGAGAAGATTCTAACTAGGGTGAAAGGGAAATGAAGAATCCTTAGACTGGGATCAGAATTAAAGAAAACAGGTGATCATGAACAAAGGGAAATTAAGAATCCTTTGCTATAGACTAGGGGGAGAAACTACGGAAGCAAGGGAGCAGTTAAGAATTCCCTAACTAAGATATTTTAGCAGAAAACATTAAGAATGTAAACAGTCAAGATAGAGTGAATTAAAGCAAGTTCTGAAATATCATTCCTAGTTTAACATTCAGATTTCATAAAAACACATGATTATTAAGAAACATAAGGAAAAACAATAATACGCATGAGAGAATAGTTATTTTATTTTCACTTTACACAAGAATCCTGAAAAATATTTGAGCTTTATTCCATGATCCAATCAAGGCAATCCAATTTTGATACAATAGCACTTTGATTTGAGATAAAAGTATATAGAAATATCTTTCAATCCACTCTAAATACATCAAAATATGAAGTATTTATAAAAAAAATATTTACAGAATATCTCATAACGATATGAGATTTAATCTAGGGAAACAAAATATCTTCAACCATGAAGGTAGGGACAGATGGAAAACTACATCAGACTGACCCTCTTATTGTGGTAGTGTTAGTTGTTGTAGTTGAATTTTAGCCTTTTAAGATGGCTGATTTTTGTACACTGAAATCATCTTTATCCTTAATCTTTCACTGATACTCTTTAACCTACTACTCTTTGACCCTGTTGATCTGTCCTTTACCTATTTTATATGGCTGCCTTCAGATTTACTGTGGTGACTTATAGTAAATGTATCATCTTTTGCCACCATTCATCCTTAGGTAAATTTACTTTCAACATTCTTCTGTAGATTTTGTCTACCTCTGTGTATTTGTAAAAATTAGGCTTGGTAACAAACAAATGTTTCACCTCATGCTCTAGAAAAAAATAGATTCTCCAAAGTACCATACAATACTTTTCCAGTTGGCAAGCCTTTGATACCTAAAGTGCTTTCTTGTTCTTTGGCCAACTTCCTTAATCTGTCAGTGTAGTCCAATTGGGTCATGTGTTTATCGTGGATGACCATAGGACTGGGAAGGCCTTTGTCCCTCAAAATTTGAAATTTGGCCATGAATCTGTTAATGGCCACCTACATATTATGCATTTTTCTTCTAAGTTGACGATAAGGTTACTATTGGAAAGAACCTTTTTGACTTCTATGATGGCTTCAGTCCTATCCTCTACACTGAGCTCATTAAGCTCATGTCTGTTCTTACTGGTCAGGAAGTGGATGAGTCTATTTTCATCCTTAGGTTGGTCTCCCAAATCTTCCCTTACTTTCTGAATAGCCTTAGTGGCCACTTTCACCAATTCAGTCTGCTCAAATGTAACTTGAATTGATGGCCAAATATCATTGAAAAAGTCAATGACATTGGCCCAGAGCATCTCTTTTGTCTGTCCTAGGGGCTTCTGCAATGTTAAATATTTTTCTACGAGCTTGATCTTGTCACTGATCCTTAGGG
This sequence comes from Pinus tabuliformis, assembly GCA_031772625.1. Lineage (NCBI taxonomy): Eukaryota > Viridiplantae > Streptophyta > Pinopsida > Pinales > Pinaceae > Pinus > Pinus tabuliformis. Next base: position 1,661,308,057 of record CM062817.1, on the reverse strand, counting down.
ATTTCTATGTTTCTTCTCTCTACTGAATTTGGGCAAGCTTACAGTCAATTTCTAAACTTTCCACTTTCTCCTTTAGACTTTTGAGCTCTATTTCCTGGATTGGAATATCCTCCATGGCTTTTACCAGCTCGGTTATTTTCTCTGTTGAAGCGCCTACTATTGTAGATTTAGTGGTGATTAGCAGTGTTGTGGCAGGTGGAGCTGTGGGTGCTAATGATGCTGCAAATGTTGAAGGAACTACAATAGAAACAGTGGGAATGGTAGTCCTAGAAGTGGTGGCTAAGTCACTTTACTTGGATTGAATCAACCTCTCTAATTCCTTCTCTAGTTCTTTCAGTTGGTCATTTAGCTCTAGGACCAAGTCCATAAGCTCTTCTTGTCCTTTTTGTGTTTCCAAGACTTCTATTGTCTATGGGTGATGTAATGGTGGAGTCTTGAGTTGCTTCTTCAAAGCAGCTAAGTCATCATTCTTCTTCTTTATCAATTTTTCGGTGGCCTTTACATCTTTGGTATCATGTCCCAACTCAATGATTAAGTCCTCTAAGGACTTGATTCTAGTGTCTTTGGCCTATGAAGAGGCCTTCTCAAATTGGAACTGAGCCGATATGTTATTCAAGGAGTTTTGCAATTGGTGGGTTGCGATGGCTTTCCCTGTCAAGGTGGAGTAAATAATCTCCCCTGTCTGCTTGTGCAACTCAATCTAGTCAATAAGATGAATGTCCTTTGCCAGTACTTCGAAATATGTCTTTTTGAAGTCTACTATTGTTCTTGGTTGCGGAGTAGTAGGCTTCATAAATGTCATCTGCATCTTGCCTTGTTTCACATCATAGGCTGACATAAGCCTTGTTTGATTGGTAGGTGCCATATTTAAGGCTTTTAGCCTCTCATTTCTGGCTTTTATGTCCTTGTACCTTTCTCTGATGTCTTGGTCTCCATCAGTTGGCATCCTGAATGAGTACACTTCAACACTCTGCTTCCTTTCCGACATCTCCATGTGTGATGTGGAAGGTTCTAGTGTGCCCCTTGAGGGAGTGGTAGGCCTACTTCTTTCTCTTTTTGTGCTAGTGGCCCTAGCTATTTCTTTTGTGAATTCCTATTCAGAGATAGGATTTATCCTTTGCCTTTTGACCAGGTTGGTCTCTGCATATGCATGTGTGGTTGCTTTGCCTGAAGTAGTGGCCTCCTCCCTATTTCTTTTGAGGCCTTTCTCCTCATTTAGAGGAGTTTGCAAGATTGGGGGAGTACTCATGATGGGCTCTGGTATACCTGTTTGAGTCAACTCCTCCGATAATTCTGGTTGTTTTGAATCTTCTTGCGCTTGGGATTCTTCTTCTACATGTGATTCACTTTGTGCCTGTGATTCTCCTTATGCCTGTGATTCTTCTAGGGATTGAGACCCTCCTGGCACCTGCAGGAAAGAACCCTCATCAAGCTATTTCTCTAGATCAATTAGAGAATTTTCAACTACAACTTTAGTGCTATCCCTGTCCACTAAAATATTCTCCACCCATTCCAATTATTTTGCATATTTTTCTATTTCAGGGATTCAGTGGTGAATGTAGGGAGCCATCTTGTTTTTCTGCCTTTTGTTGCGGATGAAGTCCAAGGGATCATATCTCCACATGAAGCTCTATTTTAGTTTAAGTCTCTGAAGGATTTTCTTTGCTTCCTTTCCAGCTTCTCAAACATTACACACAAAGGGGCCTAGTTGATGTTTGATTCTGAGCTGAGCCTTCTTTTTGGATTGAACAAAATGCACCTCATCTGAATTGATGATCTACCTGTAGTAATCCAGAGAAAGTAACCTTATTGGTAGGTATCTGGGAAATTTATATGGGGCCAACTCATAGCCATAGATCCTAATTTCAATGTCATTTTGGTACAAGTACCAATCTCCCACTTTGTGTTGTTTTGAAAGCTGCAGGATCCTCCTAATATTTGAACTGATTCTTGGAGGATTACTTCCTAATAACATTGTTACTTTAGGATGTACAAAAAGATAATGAAATATATGTATGGATATGGGGAGTCATGCTTATGGATCATAGGATTCCAGAAGATCACTGACCTAGGATGACCTTTAGTATCAAGCTTTTGGAGAGTAAAGGGGAACTTGTCAGCTTGGTAATATAGAAAAAGATGGTACAAAACTGAGGAATACTTGAATACTCTTTCATTACTCATTCTAAGAAATTGTTCATGCATCCTATCAACTATGAACTTGGCATAATCATACATGACAGCAGGAGGTTGTCTTGGAGTGAAGTTGGACATTAAGGCTAAGATGATTTCATCTATATACTCACTGGTGGTGTATCCTAAGACACTAGAAATCATTGCTACAATGTCCTGACCAAATGGGGAAAATATGGTAGCCACATATGGAGGAGGATCTTTTGGGATGTGCTTTTCCTCCCTGATAAAGGTTTGAAACATCTTAGCAAGTTTTGTAGTGGTAGGCTTGGGGAAATGGTCTAATAGGTCTACAACTAAAATAGGGGTTAGGTTTTGCCCTAGTTGAAGTTGCAACATTTCATTAATTGATTCAGTAGTGATGGTGAAAAGTACAATCTAGTTTGGAGACATCAATGCTCTTTGGTTGGGGATGTATTTTGCATGGTAATAATGGAAAATTTCTGGAAAGATTTGTACCGTAGGGAATTGATACTTGAGCAAATTAGACTCCTAGAGACCTATTTTATCAGCATGGGGTAGGTATTGGTCTGTATATCGGCAGCATATTTTGATAGGGGATTCAAGGACAAAAGTGTCCTCGATTTGGAAATCTTTACTTGCAAGGAGAAGGTGGTCCAAGTCTAGGTGAGAAGTGGAAATTGGTCTGACATCCATGGAAATTGGGGTAGCCATTCTCAGTTCTTATGGATTTGAGAATGGGTAGATAAATTTGTAGTCTTTTAGAAGCAAAGTTGGTTCAATTCTAGCTGGGTTTCAGTTACTAGAGTTTCCCTTTCATTTCAATTAAGAAAACTTAGTGACTAGTTCGAAAATTGATAGGGTTTTCAATGGATTCTGGGTTAAATACCTGGAATTTGAAGAAAAATAGGTCTGAACAAGGTGAATGGCAACTGTGAACAGTAAAAAAAGCTTCAAGCAGGCTGGAAGGAAATCTGGGAGCTTTATAGTGTCTTCAGGGTGCAATTGACGTGAGTTGACAACTTGGACGTTCACAGACACGTGCGTGGAAGTTTTCAGTTGAAAAAATGATAAAAATAATAATTTGGGGCTTTTTTGGATTTATGCGCGAAAAGTCAATTTGGTGGATACGGGTGAAAAATGACCGTTTGTCACATAGCGAGGTGAAGTTGTTTTGGCGTGTAGCGGGCTAGCGGTAAGCGGTTTGCTTCACACAAATTTTGGGTTCTTGGCAGTATTGGGGGGAGGCTGCCCGATTCCGTTCATCAAGTGCCACATCGCCTTGGGGGCCTAGTGGAAAACAACCCATTTCGGGCAGGTAATGTTCAGATTTTGGGCCCTTCTGAAATCAACATGGGCTGTCAAATGGGGGGGGGAGAGATCGTGTGGTGGTCGGGTGATGGAGTTGCTCGGAAGGTAATGGGGGGTCTCGATGGGCGTTTAAGCACGGTGGTTTTTGTTTAATGAGGGATTAAGGCGGGGATTAAGGTATCGGATGGGATTTAATTAGGTTTTTAACTAACTTAATCGAGGATCGATTAGTTAGTGGGTCTGGGGTAGAAAACCTTAGTTTATATAATTAAAATTGAGCAGGATTAATTAATATTACGGGAATTAATATATATACAGGAAACGGGTTTTTATTAGGGATTTAACAAATAAGTTAGTAATTTATTCAAATGAGCGGAAGGGGCACCATACCCTTAGCATACTATTTTCATGTTTTAATGCTTTCCGATAAAACTTAGGATATAGTGTTTTTTGTGGGTTTTTGATATGAAAAAGACTTATGTTGGGGAACAAATACTTTTCCTAGGTAAAAGTAATTTAACCTTAGAAAAAAATATTATTTAGGGGAACATGAATGAACTGAGGGGGGAATGAATGTTTATGAGGGGATTTTAGTACTTGTTGCCCGTAAGTCTTTGAGCTGAGGGTTTGCTCCCTCTAAAAGTCAGAGAAATGCTCTGAGCCTTTTTGACTTAGGGTTTTTAAGTACTTTGATCTTTATTTTGGGAAATTAATTAAGTAAAAGGTGAAATGAATGAGGGAAATTAATTAATTGACTTTGATTTCCATCTGCATGCTTGAGTGCCCATTCACATTTGGAACTTGTATGATGAAAAGATCATACAAAAGCTTTTATCTAATCAATCATCAAAATTCTGCAACCTTTATACTACTTACCCACCTACTCATCCTACCATTTTTACTTCTCTTTATTAGGGTGCATTTGAGCTAGCAAACCCTTATCAAACATTTTTCCTTTTCTTTACAATAGTAAACTAACTAAATCTAACCTTATTACATCCAAGGACTCAGATTAAACAGTTGAACTTATTTTATTTACTCTACCTATCTACTTATCTGCCAAGATTAAACAGTTTGGTCAGATTTTATTCTCTATGTATGGACATGAAATTGAAACATGAAATAGCCAAGCTTAAACATTTTGACTATCATGGATTGTGGCAAAGATTACAAACTGCACACAATCATTTATTTTTCACAAAAAGTAAATAGTAGTGGCATTTTGACTTGCACACTTTCATGGTCTTTTCTTTTCTTGGGGTTCATATTTTTCATCTTTTTTGACCTTTTTATTCTTTTTGTCCTTTGATTTTTCTTTTAGGACATACCCTTTTTACATTTTTTAATTTTTTGGATATGGAGAACATTTGCAGAAAGCAAAAGTATGTACATATTACAATTTTAATCTCAACCATTCAAAAATTATGACTCCTATTGGTATAGGAATCTAATAATGGCTCCACTTGGGGATGGCATTTCCTAGTGAAATGTCAAGAACTTGTAGATCAATGGCCTTTTGAATTGTTGTGATGTTCTCCTGCAACTTTCCCTTTCACTTTTCTGCCTTATTTCTATTTATGATAGTAAAACCTTTGAAGTTTAGGGCCTTCTCTTCGGGTTTCAACTTCAAACATTACCATCCAATTCACTCTAGACTTTTGAAAAATAGAATATGTACAAATGATTAGTGAAATTAGTAACTAGGTTCAATGTAGTGTTTAAGCATTCAACCATTAACAGGTCCTCCTTCTGCTTCTATGCCATCCATTTCTCTGAGGAAGAAAGCATTATTACCTCTAAAAGCATGGATGACATATGGGCCTTTCCATAGGAAATAAAATTTCCCAAGTTTACCTTTATCCTCTCTTCTTGAATCCCATTTCAAAGCTTTGTCCCCTAGGTAAAAATCTTCTGCCTTAGTCCTTTTATCAAAAGCCTTCTTGATCCTTTCCCGAACAACTTGAGATCTGATGTACACTTCTTCGCTTGTCTACTGTAAGTGAATTATTTGGTTGATTCTCCTTTAGATTTCATTTGGTTCAACCTGCAAATCTTGGAGCAGCTTCATCACTGGTGTTCCCAAGGAAGATGGGAAAACAACTTCCATTCCATAAACTAATTGATAAGGACTAGTACCAATGGATTTCTTTGTGGTTAGCCTATCTACCCATAAGGTGTTCACTAGCTTCTTGTTCCATGTTTTCTTGTTGTCTTCTAATAATTTTTTGATGATATTTACCATAAATTTGTTTGAAGACTCTGCTAGTCCGTTTCCTTGAGGGTAATAAGCCATGGAATGGCCCAAAGTTATATGGTACTTATTACATAAATCAATCATTCTCTTAGATTTGAAGGCTGTTGCATTATCAGTGATGATCTTGGTTGGGCACCCAAATCTAGATAGGATGTTGGATTCAAGGAAGGTTATTATAACAATGTCAGTGGCTTGCCTCGATGGTATGCCTTCTATCCACTTTGTGAAATAGTCTGTAGTAGTGAGGATCCATATATGTTGGGCAGAGAAGGGTGGATGGATTTCACCAATGAAGTCAAGACCCCATTGTTGAAAAGGTGCTTCAGCAGATATTGGTTTTAAAGGGAGGGGTAAAAGTTTTTTCCTTCCTTCAAAAATTTGGCATTTATGACATGAGGTTACAAATTTCTTTACATCAGAAAACAAAATGGGCCAATAAAAACCAGCTCTAAGAATTTTGTCAGTAGTGGTTTTCCAGTAAATATGTCCTCCACAGTCACCTGCATGAAACTCTTGTAACACCTTGTCAGATTCTTCTTTCAGCAAACAGTTAAGAAGGATACCTTCATGATTCCTCCAAAACAAAGCATTGTCAATTATGCAAAATTTTAAATATTTCATTTTTAAAAATCTGCTTTTGGTACTGGATAATTCAGGAGGAGCTTGTAAATTTTGTAAAACATATATGATGTCAGCATACCATGGTGATTCAATAAATGCCTGGGTGATTGGTGGAGTCGCCATCTCCTCTTCATTATCCATTTCTGTAATAAAATTTATATCTAAGGCACGACAGTTTGATTCAGCCATGATCTTGGCTAAACCTTGGCCTTTGATTAACTTTGATGGCTTCATTTCTAGGTCATATTCTAATATAATAGCAATCCATTTCCATCTCTTTCCATCTGGACCATCCTGAGTTAAGATATCCTTGACTATTGAATTGGGGACATAGGCTATTATATGAGAATATAAAATGTAAACTCTAAAATCTTTCATAGCTTTGACCAAAGCAAAAGATTTCTTTTCCATTATATTATATTTTAAAGGGGCATCTCTCAGGGCTTTGCTAAAAAAGGTAATAGTTTGTTCATAACCCTCATCATTCTTTTGCAGTAGGACTGCAACAATTGTGTGTTCTGATGCAAAAGTAAATATAATGAAATCCCTATCAAACTTTGGACTGATCAAAACTGGCGTTTTTGTTAAGGCTAGCTTAATATCTTCAAAGGACTTCTTAGCCTCAACTGTGCATTTTATGGTCGAATCTTTTTTCAACATATTGTTTAATGACCTCATTAATTCTGCTAGATTAGAAATAAATCTCCTAAGAAAGTTTATTTTCCCTAAAAAGGCTTGTAATTCCATAATGCTCCTAGGATGTTGTATTAGTAAGATGGCTTCAATTCTTGCAAGATCTATTCAGATACCATCTTTAGAGATTATGTGGCCTAACAATTTACCCTCTTCTAACCAAAATAAAGATTTCTTAGGATTCAAAGAAATCCCATATTTCCTATATTTCATGAAGGCCTGCCTTAGATGATCTAAGTGTTGTTTATCAAATTTTGAGAATACAGTGATATCTTCTAAGTATATTACTAGGAAGTCATGAATTTCCTAAGAAAAATCTATGTCCATAGCTCTTTGAAAAGTGGCCCATGTATTTTTTAATCCAAAAGGCATCTTCACATACATGAATGTGCCCCAAGGAGTAGTGAATGCAGTTTTAGCCTGGTCATCTGGGTGAACTAAAATCTGATTGTAACCAGAAAACCCATCCAATAATGAGATTTTGGTTGACCCTACTACCCTTTGTAATGTATGATCCTTAGGAAGAGGGTAATTGTCTTTGAGTGAAACTTTATTGAGATTTCTGAGATCAACACACAGTCTAATCTCACCAGTCCTTTTCCTTGTGGGCACCAAAATTTGAGACCCAATCAGAGAATCTAATTGGTGCTATTAGCTTGGCTTCGTACATCCTTTTGATTTTCTTTTCAATAGAAGGCAACAGAATGGGATTAATCCTCCTGAGCTTCTGTTTAAAAGGTTTCTGGTTTTCTTTTATGGGGATGGTGTGTTGTATCTAGTTTCATAGGACTTGAGGTCCTCATAACTCCAAGCAAGGACATCTTGGAATTCCTTTAACAGTTCAATGTATTTCACTTTTTCAGTAGGAGGTAAGGACTTTGAAAGTTTTATAAATTTTGGATTTTCCTCAATACCTATATTACACTCCTCTATATCAGATTTGAAGGGTTCCATTTTTGGTTTTCTAGGGACATAATTTGAATCAAACAAGTCTTCCAAAGGAGTTAATCCTTTGGGAAAAAAGTTGTCTTTGAGATTAATAATTTCAGAATCTTCGTTAACAATCTCTTCAATTTCAACTTGCTTTAGGTTTTGTACATCTGATTTTGTAAATTTAGTAGGATGGAATCTATCTATCTCTTCATCTTCTAATTTTTAATTTCTATTTTATCTTTAAAATCAGGATCTAATATTATGTCAGTGTCTATATTACTATTTACAAATTCCTTCTCTAAGGTTAAAGAATTGTTTATTTGTTGCTCATTAGCAAATACTTGCCAGCTTTTCAAGTTATCTGGGATAGCAGGTGGTGGGCTCCAGTATTGCAGCAATAATGCTACAACTCCCGGGGCTTCCTTCTTTACTTTTATCAACCCGGTAGTTCGTAACAAACTTGGAAGCGATGGTGCTGTATGCACAAGTATTAGCTCTTACTGGACGCTGTCCCTTGATCAGCTGGTGCAAGTTTGCTAGGAGCTTATGCCAACCTTTATGAGTTCTTAGAAGAAGCTTTTAACTGTGATGGAAGAAAGCTAACTCTACAGAGGCTATTCTATGTGCAGAAAAAGAATGAAAATTGGAATGAAACGCAAACCCTAGCAAACCCACTAACCCTACTTTTGCAAGAAAAGAGATGGAAACTAATGAAACGAGTTCCATTGACTACTGAAAAGGTAAATTGCATTTATTCAAGCCACTTCTGAAAATAAATTAGAAGAAATCATCTTTTTGTACTTTTGAGTGTTTTTATGTGGAATTATTATGCTTGTGATTTATCTGGCTGTGACTGTGCAGAGGTTTGGTGACAAAAGAAGATAGAGATGGCTTTTGCAGAGGGTGAGGAAGGTGTGGAGAGGTCCTAAGAAGCCCCTAGTACCCTTCTTAAGACTTTCATAGTGATCAAACTTCGAAAAATCACTCATAGGAAGTTCTATAGGAGGTTGCAGGGGATCTACAGGAGGATCTATAGGAGGAGGCCAAAAGCTGTTTTTGGAGTTTTGAATGTGGAAAAATGATGGGAAAGGGGAAATGAAGGCTAGATGAAGGTGTTGAGGTGTCTAGAACTTGTCAAGGAAGATCAGGGACAAATGTGATGGTCGGATTTGTTCGAATGGCAAGAAAGCAGTTTTATGAAAAAACCACAGAAATTAGGGCAGATTGTCGAAATGTTGCGAATGAGCTGAGATATCGATGAGAAGTGAGCTGGTGCTGGCTGTTTTATGGAGGGATGGTGAGCTAATATGTCCTGCAAGAGATTTTCACATTTAGTTATTGAAACTGACCAAAGAAATAACTAAAAATAGAATTCTTTCTAGCTTGACCTAATTTCTGACCTACAAACAGAAAAATGTTGAATAGTACCTTATGAAGAAAAATCATACAAGAGAACTATGCTTAAAGAACACAAAATGATCTAAGCAAATGAATCTAAACCAATATCAACCTTTCCAACTCAAAGTATCACACTAGCAGTTGCATGGAAGCGCAAAAACTGTGTTTTTAGTGGCAGCGGTAGTGCCTTGACCTCAGATCATAGTCCAGGAAGGGAGAAAGGAGATCAAGGCTTGTTGTTGGCCTTTTTGTATGTTTTTATATCACTACAGTAACCTACTTAAGCAACTGAAACAAAAGAAACTATGCTAACCATCAAAAGAAACCTAATCTAACAAAATAAAATGAATCTATGCAATAGAAATTAACTCATGAATGTAAGCAAAAAAATATAAGTACATAAAAGGAGGTGCTGGGTAGCTTGGTTTGGGCCCTAACCCAAGAGCTTTAGCCCTATGAAAGAGACCAGTGCTGGCTCAAAAACTATTTCATCTTCATTATCAAAAATAGTAGTTACATTACATAAAATGTTCTCAAAAAGGAACTCGAAAATAAGCTAAACAATGTGCTGCACAAAAGTGCGAAAATCTACTAATAACTAGATAACCTACTGAGGCTCGAAGCCTTCTTATTTATACAAATGGGTACTTCTAATAGTCCTACTTGAACTCGGCTTCCTAGAACTAAGGATAAACAACAGTCCTACTTGACTTGCTCGGCTACCCCTTGGAATCATCAATGTGGGCCTTTGTGCTCCGAGTTGCTGATGGAGGATTTGAGGAAAGGGGTCATTAATGAAGGAGACACCCCTCCTACAAGTCCTCTTCCTTATTTTCCTCGAGTTTTGGCTGCCATTTGCTCATAAATTCCTTGTCTTTGTCCAAAATTGTCCAAAAAATCTGCATAAAACACTCATTAGACTACATGGCAAAGTGACTAACCCAATTCACTCTATTAGCATAAATATATTCAAAAACATGCAACAAACTAATGAGAATGGTGGATTAAATCGAAATAAGAGGCAGAATGAGCCCATATAGTTACCCATTTCTGGGGCTCATCATCACCCCCTGCTGAATGGGTTGCTCATCCTCTGAGCAACTAATCTAACTCTTCATCTTTAATGGCTCTGATAGATTCCCTAACATCCCAAGCCTCTGATGTGATGTCTTCCTCTCTATCATGGAAACCTGCTTTCCTATCCACTTCTTCCCATTGTTTCTGTTCTTCCTCCTCCTTAACTCCTTCCAACAGTCCTAGCAGTAGTGGAGGACTAAATTTAAGACCAATCCAGTTGGCTTTCAAATTTTGCATTGAGTGCTTATACAAGGGCACTCTCCTCATGGCTTCCCTCATCCTATTTGGGGAGTGATACTCCCTGATCCTTAGGCTATGTGGCAATGTCTTCCACCTTCTCATGTAGGCATGAAGGCAATCATTGCCAAACAATCTCTCCATATCCTCGAAATGAGCAATAGCATGTGCTTGCTTGTCAACATAGTTAGGGAGAACTTGAGGATTAGCTACAAGGTGTTGGTGGGCATAGATGAGAGCCAAGGGTTCTACTAGTTCTGCTCTAATCATCAGGGGCTCACTTAGCTCTTTTGCCATTATTTTCTAAATTTCCACTGCTCTCTTTTCTTCATGGCTCATCCACGATGCCATAGCCATTAGCTGCAAGTCTCCCAATGCAGCATTTGGATCCCATAAATTCATGTCAGTAAGTGCCATGTTGTGTAGGTAAAATTCTGCTAGCTTTGCTTTATCCTCAGCTGAGCTGTGATCACATAAATGCATAAATTGGCCATAATCTTGAAATGGTATTGTGCCCCTCTGGGCCAGTGTCTTAATCTGGAATTGGAGCCACTAATTTTTGAGGTACAATGCATATGATTTGGCTGGTTGCTTGCACTGCAATGCCTCCATTTCCCAACTAGCCATGCAGGCTAACTAGGCTTCCTTTTCTTGTAGCTGCCTTTTCAAAATTAGCACTTCGGTTTCTACTTGGGATTCTTTTTCTTGTTGTTGTTTCATCAGTGTCTTATTATCCGTCTGGGGTTCCTTTTCTTGTTTTTGTCTCTTTGCTGCCTCACTATCTAACTGAGGTCCCTCTTTCTATTGCTGTCCTTTCAAGATTGACAGCTCATTTCCTCCTTGAGGTTCCCTTTCTTGTAGCTGCTTTTTCAACAATTCATTTTCTTCCTACAGTTGAGCTCTTCTGATGCTCTCTATATGCCTTAACATGCTCAATTCTTTGCTCATCTCTCTCAACTTTTTTTCCATGTGCCCTATGTCTTCGAGCCCTTTGGATTTTGCAATCTGCATCTAGGTGTGGGTCCTGACTCTTTCTTTTTCCAGCTCAAAGAAAAGAGGCACTGCAAACTTTTGTGGGATGATCTTCTCACCTTCCAGAAGGTTGTAGTAGGAGCCTAAGTTAGGCTGAGATCCAGGCTCTGGTATCTCTTTTACTTTATCTTCCTCTTGGGACTGTTCTTCTGCCTCCTTTTCTAGTTTCTCAGTTTCTTTGAGCTTTGCCATTGTCTCCTGTAGAGAAGTTTGTGCCTCTTGTAGGACTGCTTTAGAGTCCATTAATTTGATCCTCTCCTTCCAGGTGGAGGTCTTAGGAATCCCTCTCTCGCAAGTGATGGAGATTTTGGAGGGAGATTCCTCCTTTGTTACAGTAGGTGCATCCACAATGATAATGGATTCTTTCAAAGGTGGCTGGGGCTTTCCCACCTTGATTCTGGTGCTCCTTTGAGCTTTGACATACATATATGGTTGTCTTATTATTTTCCCTTTTTGCTTAGCTGGAGTGCTAAGTGCAGCAAGAACAACTGATGCTTCTCTTGCTAGTGTCTCAGGAGACACTTCTTCTTGTTGTTTTTCTTCTTCATCCTCTGCAGTTTTGCCTATGTCTGCTATTTTTGATTTTGTTTCTGCTGTCTCTAGTGTTGTTTTCTCCTCTTCTTGCTGAGTTTCTACCTTTTTTGTTGACACCTAATCCTCTGCGATTGGGTGAATTTGGAATGTGAACAGTCATCAAGAAGATGAACTGATCAGTCACATTCATGTATATAACAATAGCTACCTAATGAAATAAATGAATCAGTTTTTCTGCCAAGTCTGGAGTTACTCCTAGTCTGACATGGTATCAGAGCCAGCTCCTTGTTTTAGCTATTATGCTCCTTCTAACTCCTCTGTCCTGACCTCTGCCTCTGCCTCTGCTTTATTCCCTTTTGTTTTAAAATAATCTGCCTCTGCCACTACGCTCTGTCCATAACGCTTGTCTCTGACCTGCATAGGCCTGACATCTGAAATTGAACAGTCAAGAGGCACTCCACATCAAGCCTCGAACACGTCCCCTGTCGTTACGTTCTTCAATGGGTACGCTGTCAAGCTGTAGCACAGAATGTTGAGAAATTTCGGGTTGTCTGAGAGATGGTTGAAAACAACCCAGTTTTTTTTGAAAAATGAAAAATAGCATCCATGATTAATCGATTGCATCAAGAAGTGCCCTTTGGAATGGTTACTTGTTTGAAAAGCTATGCCAGAGATCGTATAATGTATTTCTCGTCAGCTCGTCTAGCATTCAACATGCCTTGAGGCATTTGAATAGTATGAATGGTATCGGAACAAGCTCCTTTGTAATTTGCCTCCATGTCATACAAACCCCAGCACATGCCACCACACTCTTCCTGCAAGGCCAACTGCTCTCGCTCTCCTCAATTCTCTGAATAACATCTCTTATCAACTCAGGGGGCATATTCGCCCACAAACTGCACTGCAAGCCTCCATTATTACTATTATTCTTATTATTCGCATTGCTTTTATAATGTAAATCGTCCACAGCACTCTGTGAACGAGATCTAAGGAACTTTACTTCAAAGCTCCGCCTGGAGATGCTCCCGATACTGCCTTTCATGTCCTGAAAAATGTTTTTCACGGTCATAGTAATGATGTTAGAAATGATAAAAATAACAAAAATAGCACTGCTGGCCTCGTTGAAACCCTGGTTCTGCGCTACAGGCGAATTCGTGTATCAGAGCTGTTTCAAATAAATACTGCTGATCGATACTTATGAATGGTATCGAATGTGGCTAAAGACTGGTATGAACTAACATGGTATGGTGATATATGTTACAGTAAGCAGCGTTTAAATTTTCATGTGATATATATATGCGGTGATATATGTTACAGTAGCAGCGCTCAATTTTTATGTATGCGGTGATATATGTTACAATAGTAGCGTTTAACACAAGCGCTTAAATTGTTCATGCGGTGATATATGTTACAGTGTAGCATGTTATCAACATTCATTTCAATAGTCAATAATATATAAATGGCATAGCAGAATCAAAATCATTCTTTTAGCAGCAAAAGTTTTTTTTCTCCACAAAAGCACATTCTTTTTGCCATTAGAAGTATTATTCTATCAGCAGAAGTTATTTTTTTTTCACAGAATGCATTCAATCATCTCTATGGTAGGAATAGTTCTCACTAGCAAGGAGAACTATCCTGAATGGTCCCGGATGATAAAACACACCCTCATCTTCAATGAGTTGTGGAAAGGAGTCTGTGTCGGAGAAGGAGAAAATGACCCAGTGCAGCCTACATCAGACAAAGAGCTCGTCATTTGGGAAAACAAGAACAACAAAGCCTATGCATTAATCGTAGCATCTGTAAATGAAGAAGTAAGTCGCCATATTTCATCATATTCAATTGCCTTTGAAGCTTTACGAAAGCTAAAAGAACTCTATGACTCACATTCTGCACTTGAAGTTGTTCAGCTCATGATTAAACTCTTCACTCTTGAACTGAAAAATAATGATCCTCTTGCTCTTGCATCTGAAGTAAATTCTATAATGCATGATATTAAATCCACTAAGGTTGAGCTGGATATCCCTCTTATTGCTTTTCTCAAGGCACTCTATCCTACTTACTCCAATTATCTTGAGTCTCTACAAGCAAATGGAAATCTTAAAGATATAACCTTTGATTCTCTTGTGAAAAAGTTTGATGAAAGAGAGAAAGCCTTTGGAAAGAAGATAGTCCCTGAATCTTCTGAAGAGACTGTTTGCCTTGCTCATAAAGAAAAGCATCATGCTCAAGATTCTACAAGAGGAAGAGGTGGACGAAGAGAAAGAGGAAGATACTTTAGAGGCAAGGGGGGCAGACATTCTCAAGTAGAAAAAGCAGATCTGCATTGCATTCACTGCAAATGAAATGGATCACATGATGCTTCTACATGCAAGCTACCATGGGACAAAATTGAGCAGAAAAGAAACCAGTAGAAAGGTAAAATTGATGATACAGACAAAGGTAAAGCACCTGAATCCGCACACTATATTGAGGCACAATGTAACATTGGAGTAAATGAAGATTTGTTTAATGCTTCACTTGCTTCTTAGAAAAATGATTGGTTGCTTGATTCAGGAGCAACCTGTCATATGACTCATAGGAAAGATTTTTTTGAAGATTTCACTGACAATGTTGATGGAGTAGTATACTTTGTAGATCAGTCAAAAATCAAGCCATCAGGGCTTGGCACAATCAGGCTTAAACTACCTGGTCTTCCAGACTTTCTTCTAGATCATGTTCTATATCTCCCACAGCTCAAGAGAAACTTGCTGTCCTTCATCCACATCCGCCAGCAAGGTCACTCCATTCATATGTTTGATGGCAAGCTTGAGGTAAGAAAAGCATCTGACCACTCACTTGTCATGAGGGGAATAGAAGAAGAAAGGCTTCTCAAACTGCAAGGAACCTCTGCTCATGCACAACATTTCTCATATATTTCTCATCATGAAGAAGGTACACTTCCATCAAGTTTATTATGGCATGCTAGATTTGGACATTTAAACTATGATAGTCTCTGCTTATTGAAGAAAAATGGTGTTGCTGGTTTGCCTACAATTCCTAGGAAACATAAGCAATGTGATGCTTGCATTCTAGGAAAGCATAGCTAACAGTCTTTTCATGATTCACATTCAAAAGCACATAGGAAGCTTGAACTCATTCATTCAGATTTATGTGGTCCAATGCCTATTCCTTCTGCAAATGGAAATAAATATATCATGACATTTGTTAGGCCCCTATACTACTAGTGTAACCCCTTATTGTTATTAGTATAACCCACTTATTATATTTATGTACCCATGTAGTGCCCATATTGTTACTATTGTGCCCCATAGAAGCCCACTATTGTTATTATTGTGCCCTTACATTATTATTGTTATGTCGGCTCTGATTATGTTATGACCCCTTAGACTCCTATATATAGAAAGGAGGTATTTTCATTTGTATCATCCAAGAATTGTTCATTTATGTAATGTAAAGGAGATTTCCCCCTCGAAGAGGCTGAATTCTAAGGCATTGATCTATCTTTTCTATCTTTTCTTGAGCTAGTTTCATAACATTTGGTATCAGAGCTTTGGATTCTAGGGTTTCGCTGCTCCAAACAGGTCATCGTGGCATTTTCACTATAACTTTTTTCTGTGACGTTTCAGAACTCGCAAAAAAAACCCATTTGAGAAGAAATCACGCTGAACCTTGGGTCCGAATTTCAGATATTTTCGCGCGATATTTGCGGAGATATGGTCTGAGGAAGTTGGTCTTTTTGCAGACTCCTGAATTACATTCCAAACAGGTGACCTGGGGAAAATTGTCCTAACTTTCTTTCTGAGCATCAGATTGAAATTTTGCAAGAAGGTACAGAAGGAGGACAGACTGTAGTTTTCTTTTATATATATTTTTAGAGTCAAAGCTTGAAACAGTGACAAGTGACACTTCATACAAGTTCGCTCTACTGAACTAGTCTACAATCAGGTCACTGTGGGAGATTGTGGATAACTCTTTCTTGGAGAATCCAATTTGGATCAGACTAGTGGCATTGGAAAGAGGACATAGAAGGCTACTACAGGTTGCAATTTCAGAACTTAAAGATCCAAAAATATAGAGTTATAGTCATTTCAAGGTCGAGCTCCTAAAATCAAGAAAAAGAAAGATGAGGAAGTTTGATGGCAAGGATCCGGTAAATTGGATACTTCAGATGGAGCAATATTTTGATCTACATGGTGTACAACTATTACAAAAGGTATGTATTGCATCTTCATATTTAGAACTAGATCAATTTTTATGGTACAAAGGGCTTTGTTCTCGTAAACAACTTGTTACGTGGTCAATTTTCATGGAGGAAATGATAGCACATTATGAGAATACAAAGAGCAACACCTTCTTTAGAGAAACACCACAACAATTGGAAAGAGTAAAAGGTATTTGTGACATAGTGGAAAGCAAAATTATGGAAACCAGGAAGTGTACCCCTCACAACTATAAAGATGGAAGTGTTGTTTCTCCTAGCCTTCCACAACCTACAAGGGTTACACCACAACAAGTGGAAGAAAAAAGAGAAAAAGGACTTTGTTACAATTGTGATAGCAAATGCACTAAAGGTCATAAGTGTGCGGAGAAGAAATTATTTTACATAGAATATGAAGAGGAGGAAGAAAAGGATCAAGAAACATCAAAAGAAGAAGATATACACCAGGACCCCACCCCAGAGAAAGAAGAATCGAATCAGACCATATCTTGTAAAGCATTGGCAAGAATTACCACTCCTCAAACTCTCAATATAGAAGGACATATCAAGAAGAAAAAGGTGCAAGAAGTGAAAGATCACATCGAGAAAGAAGAAATGAATCCAACCATATCTTGTAATTCATTGTTTGAAATTACCACTCCTCAAACTATCAAGATAGAAGGACATATCAAGAAGAAAAATGTTCAAGAAGTGAAAGATCACATCGAGCATCAAGAAATGAATTCGACCATATCTTGTAAAGGATTGGAAGAAATTACCACTCCTCAACCTCTAGAGATAGAAGGACATATCAAGAAGAAAAAGGTTCAAGAAGTGAAAGATCACATCGAGCATCAACAACAAGTTCTCCAACTTTTAAAGGATAACGCCACTTCAGTGCAAAATCAAACGAAACAACAGGTAGATCAACATCGTAGTGAAAAATGTTTTGATGTAGGTGATTGGTTATTTTTACCGCTACATCTCAAGCAAGCTATTTATGAGAAGGAAATGTTGGCAATACTACATGCACTTAAAAAATGGCAACCTTACCGAATGGGAAGACTCTTCAAGGATGAGGATGTGGAAGCATTGTTTTGTGCTATTTATATTATCCAACCAGATTGGATAAATGAAGCAAGGGATGAATGGAAGAAGGACAAAGAAGTATGGCCACTTATTCAAAAGTTGCAAAAGATCCCAATTCGAACAATATTGCCAGAAATTGAAGAGGAAGGAAAAATCATATTGGAACCTGGAGCAGTCATAGAAGCAAGAACCTGAAAGCTACGAAATCGATCAATTTCAGAGTATTTCATCAAGTGGAAGAACTTACCCGCTGAATATTCCACATGGGAGGACAAGAATTTTATACAGAAGCATCAAGAACTACTCAAGCATTGAGGACAACACTTTTTGAAGGAGAGGGGCATGTTAGGCCCCTATACTACTAGTGTAACCCCTTATTGTTATTAGTATAACCCACTTATTATATTTATTTACCCATGTAGTGCCCATATTATTACTATTGTGCCCCATAGAAGCCCACTATTGTTATTATTGTGCCCTTACATTATTATTGTTATGTCGGCTCTGATTATGTTATGACCCCTTGACTCCTATATATAGAAAGGAGGTATTTTCATTTGTATCATCCAAGAATTGTTCATTTATGTAATGTAAAGGAGGTTTCCCCCTCGAAGAGGCTGAATTCTAAGGCGTTGATCTATCTTTTCTATCTTTTCTTGAGCTGGTTTCATAACAACATTTATTGATGATTACACCAGAATGTGTTGGGTTTATTTATTGAAGAACAAATCTGATGCTTTTCAAACATTCAAGAATTTTCATAAATGGATTGAAAATGATGCACAATCTCATATTGGGTCTATTCGCACTGATAATGGAAAAGAATATACATCAAATGAATTTGAACACTATCTTCGCCAACATGGGATTAAACATCAAACAACTGTGCCTTATAATCCCCAACAGAATGGTGTAGCTGAAAGAATGAATAGAACAATCTTGAATATGGTACAATCCATGCTCTTTTTCAAAAATGTAAAGATAATGTTTTGGGCTGATGCTATTCTATGTGCTGCATATATAAAGAATAGATGTCCATCTAATGCTATAAGAAACAAGACTCCTTATGAATTGTGGTATGGACATGTTCCTTCGGTAAAACATCTCAGGATCTTTGGTTCCACCTGTTATGCTTTGATACCAAAGGTACATAGAAACAAACTTGGTGCTAGAAGTCGTAAGTGTATCTTCCTGGGGTATTCAAACACCTCTAAAGCATACTGCCTCTATGATGAAGTAAATAAAAAGTTTGTTGTATCTAGAGATGTCATTTTTCTGGAATCATCCAAATCTAACAATGTTGTTGAGAGGCAACTTGATCGCTTGGATAGATTCGCAAAAACAAAATCATTTCAAGAATTTGATAATCAGATTCCACATCTTGAAGGGGGGATTCCTATACTAGATCAACATGTGGAATCTTCTTCTGAAGAACAATCTCCCCTGCATGAAACTCCAACAACGGATGATGCTTTAAGTGATGTAATTGATAGAATTGGGAGACTCAATCTTGATTCAGTCCCAACTCAATCAACAGAGCAGCCTAGACCATCTCAGAAAGGTCCCCCAAAGTGGCTGACAAAGACACTTGAAAGTGTTCATCCTGATGAAATTGGAAAAACAGGAACCAGAAATTCAAACCGACAAAATGGAGGTGATGTAGATGACTCTAATTCACCTGTTGATATGGATGTTACTTATGATTGTGAATTAAACTTGTCTACAGATTTTGAACCAACTTCCTTCAAAGAAGCTGCTTCTCATGATGAATGGAAAGAAGCGATGAAAAATGAGTATGATGCCCTCATAAAGAATGGCACTTGGAAGCTGGTTGATCCTCCATTTGGAACCAAACCAATTGGCTGCAAGTGGGTCTACAAGAACAAATACAAAGATGATGGCTCACTTGACAACTACAAAGCTAGGCTTGTGGCAAAAGGCTTTGCACAGAAGGAAGGGGTCCATTATGAGGAAACTTTTGCCCCCACAGCAAAATGGGCCACCATCCGGACACTCTTTGCACTAACTGCTTAGAACGGTTGGAAAGTCCATCAAATGGATGTAAAAACTACATTCTTGAATGGAGATCTAAAAGAGAATGTTTTTATGTCCCAGCCTGAAGGATTTGCTGTGAAAGGACATGAACATAAAGTATGCAAACTTGTGAAGTCCTTGTATGGCCTCAAACAAGCACCACGAGCCTGGTATGAAAAACTAACTGAGCATCTTCTGAAACTCAACTTCAATCATTTTGATCTTGATGATGCAACTTTATTTGTCAAGAAAGTTGGAAAAACAGTTGTATATTTTGTGGTATATGTAGATGATCTTTTAATGACAGGGAACAATGAAAGCTATATTTAATCCATAAAGAAAGAATTAGGAAAAAGTTTTGAAATGACTGATTTGGGCTATGTTCATTACTATCTTGGCATTGAAGTAACCCAACATCCAAAATCCATATTTATTTCTCAAAAGAAATACATTGGAGATTTGTTAAACAGATTTGGCATGACAGAGTGCAATCCTCTTTCTACTCCAATGGAACAAAACTTAAAGCTCACATCTATTGAAGGAAAGGAATTTGAGGATGCAACAAGGTATAGACAGCTTGTAGGAAGTCTCATCTACCTCACTACTACCAGGCCAGACATTTCATTTACTGTTGGAATCCTCTCCAGGTTCATGCAAAAGCCTTGTGAGGGACATTGGTCTGCTGCAAAAAGAGTTCTAAGGTACTTGAAGGGAACTCAAGACCTTGGAATCAAGTATAAACAGGTGGACGACTTCAGCTTGATTGGATACTCTGATTCAGACTTCGATGGAGACAAAGAAACTGGAGTATCTACTTCAAGATATGCTATGAGTCTTGGATTAGGAGCTGTCTCTTGGAGATCACGCAAACAATCAGTTCCAGCAGATTCCACAACAGAAGCAGAATATGTGGCAGCAGCTGAAGCAACAAAAGAAATTGTGTGGCTCAGGAAAATTCTTGAAGATTTGCAGGTAAAACAAGTACAATCAACTCCACTCATGATTGACAACACCTCTACAATAAAGTTGGCCAAGAACCCAAAGTTCCATGATCGTACAAAGCACATCAATACTAAATATCATCTGATCCGACATCATGTTGAGGCCAAAACAATCCATCTCCGTCATTGTTCCACAAATGAGAAAATTGCAGACATCTTCACCAAAGCGCTTGGAAGAGAAAAGCCTGAAAGATTCAGAACGATGCTTGGACTCACCAACATCCCTTCAGATTAAGGGGGGGAATGTTGACACCTAATCCTCTGCGATTGGGTGAATTTGGAATGTGAACAATCATCAAGAAGATGAACTGATCAGTCACATTCATGTATATAACAATAGCTACCTAATGAAATAAATGAATCAATTTTTTTGCCAAGTCTGGAGTTACTCCCGGTCTGACATTTTTTGTGGCAGTCTTTTTTTGAGCTATCTTGGGCTTCTTCTTCTTATTTGTTGTCCTCTTCCTTTTCTCTGATTTTGATGTTGTTTTCTTCTCTACTTTAGGTTCAAATGTGGTTGTGTCATGTTTCTCCTCTTCTCTTTTTTTTCCTCTTTTTCTTCTTCTAATTGAATATTCTATGCTTCCTCATGGATTTCCTTCTCAAGTTCCTCTTTCTACTCCTCTTCTCTACCATATGGACTAAGGTCATCAGTGAGAGTTTTTATGTCATCTTCTCTATTCATGTTCCTAAAAATTTCCCAGGCTATAGGGATTGTGTATATGTGGAGGGCATCCTCTACCAACAATTTAATGAGCCCATGGTGGTCCAGTTGGTCTAGAACCCCCGCATTCAATTTGTTACCACACTCTATCAAAGATTGGAGGAGAAAATATGGAAGATTGAGTTTTCTAAATGTAGGTAGGTCCATTCCATATATTAGTTCATGAAATAATTTGAAATGATGACCATAGACTATACTATATCTTCCTTCACAAGAGATATATTTCATGATCTGGTAGCTGACCTCACCCCATGGATAAGGTATACTTGTCCTTCTGATCCCATTCTTATCCTCTACAGGATGTTCATCAGGCTAGAAAAAGGTCTTTTTAGCAACCTGTCCTAGTGGTTTTTCTTCTTTGCTCCAGGGGAGCCCAAGTGGAAGACCTATAATTCTGCTGATGAATTCTGGTGTAATTTCTATGGTTAGACCCATGAAACTGAGTGTAGCATGGGTTTTTGAATTGGGTCTTAAAGACATTAAAAATTCCTCTATAACTTCTTCATCATATCCATGAAATTTCTTAAAGAAAGGCATCCAATTTTCCCTTGTAAAGAGGGTTACCACTTCTGGGTGTTCATGCAATTTGGTGGAGTTCAGAGGCTCCTTTCTCATAAAACCCCCTGTCATGTTGTTTTTAGAGACTGCTGGAAATTCTCAGGTGAGGAGGAAGGAAACAAATTTTCAAAACCGAAAACAAAGGAATAGCTGAGGTTTTTTCTGGAACCAGAGAGTTTTTCATGTTTCTTATTTTTAACAAATTTTAATTTTCCTACCCTTCAAATGTTGTTCTCAATCTTCCTTTACTTCTCAGGCTATTAGAGGAAATCAATATTTTGACAAAACAGAGAGTATATAAAACAATGTTTTTTTCCTCACAAAATAAACACACTTCCCAATGAAAATTCACTTTTTTTTTACAAGCTTGATTTTCTATGGTTGCATCCCTTATTTACACAGCAAAATACCATGGAGGAGAAAGAGATAGAATTTCAGTGCAAAGAGTAAAAATGGAGAGACTGTATATATATTTCAAAACACAGGTAGACTTCTGTTCTCACTTTTCCTCTCTTTTTAACTCAGTACTTCGCTCCAAATCCCACCACCTTTTATAGATATATAACATGCAGAGTGGGTTTTCTGAGCCTACCTTTTTTGAGCTTGAATTTGGCAAAAATTTCAAATTTTCCCTCTGCAGAGCTGCTCTCTGGCCTTCCTGTAGAAAGGCTCCTGTAGACTGTGTTTCCGCTCCTGTAGAGTGCGATAATGCTCCTGTAGAGCCCGATAAGCGGAAGGGTTTTGAAAACTGGTAGAGAGTGATTGTTTCGAGGTTCTGAAGGTGGTAGGTAAGTTGTTGCAGCTGAGAACTCATCGATGCAAATGAAAACAAAAGGTGGTGGAGGCTTCTACCGCAACGTACTTAAGCTTATGGCATGTTCTGCGGTGACGAGGTGAGGTGGCATGAAGGGTACATTATCACCCATCCGGACCGGTGGTCCCTACTCCAATGCCATTATGGTATTTCATGTCACATGCACATAATCACTTCCATCATTCCCGTTATACGCCGCCACCACTACATATTTTGAGTTTTTCTTCCTGAGTTGATGGACCACATGCACTGATTGCACCTTTTGAACGTTGTTTGAATTGGACGAGGCTTGTTTGAACTGGATGAGGGTGGCCAATTAGTTGGCCACCAATTTCATTTAATCGTGACCATCTCAATGGTTCATGCAGTTTCTAAATCATATTCATGTAATAGAGGAATGGGTTTAGCCACTGACCTGTTAGTCGCTACCGTGTGTTAGAAAATTATATATTACGGAGCAATGGAACACATAAAATATTGCAGAAATATAAACACAGAAAACGCACAAAACATGAGAGACACAGATATACGTGGTTCACCCAGTTTGGGCTACGTCCACCCCGAATAGCCAGTCCTTCCTTTCTATTATCCAGCAAAATGAAGAGACACAACCTACAGCAAATCCGCTGTAATATCCTGTGTTTTCTCTCACAGTCTCACCTCTCTGTTTCTCGCTCACAGAATATACATCTATTTCATAACCTCAAATACAATACCCTCATACAAAGAGAGGGGTTGCCTTCTATGGCAAAAAACCCTAAACTAAACATAAGTTCTACCGTTAGATCATCCGCCTAATGAACGGCCCAGATTGACTAGAAATTACTATACTTTTACAAGGCAATTTTACAGCTGTTTTTAGCTTCGGTGGCGCTGCCCCCGAAACCCCCGCCGGGGGGGGGGGGGCTCCCAAAGGTCGCAGCTGCCCCCCCCTGGACCCCCCCTGCAGCGAATATTTTACGGGCAGCGTTGTCGCCCCTATTTTGAACTGGGGTCCTATGTGGCGATACCTTTGAATATAGAAGATAATCAGGCTCCACACCCAACAATCTCCCACTTGGAGACTGATTGTAGCAACTCCACCGATGCTCCATTTGTTGGAAAATGACTCCTCTTTGGACCTGGCTGTTTCTGATCTTCATCGTCATCCTTGAAGACCAACTGAAACTGGGCATATTCTCAGTTTCTCCCTGGTTACAACTTTTGTTAACATATCTGCAGGATTCTGGCTAGTGTGTATCTTTTCCAGCTTCAACTCTCCATCTTCCAACACTGATCGTATGAAATGGTACTTGAGCTGTATGTGTTTAGTCCTGGAATGAAATGCTGAGTTCTTTGCAAGATGAATGGAACTTTGGCTATCACTGTATAACGTGCCCATATCATGCTCCTTACCCAATTCACCCATAAACCATTGTAACCAAATCATTTCTTTACTAGCCTCTGTAGCAGCAACATACTCTACTTCTGTTGTTGAAAGTGCAACAACACTTTGGATTTTTGAAACCCAACTGACAGCTGTTCCTCCAACAGTAAATACATATCCTGTAGTGCTCCTCCTGTTATCTCTGTCACCTGCCATATCTGCATCAACATATCCTTGTAGGGAGATGTTTGAACCACCAAAGCATAATGCTTTATTTGTGGTACCTTTCAAATATCTGAGAATCCATTTCACTGCCATCCAATGTTCCTTTCCTGGATTGTTCATGTACCTGCTTACAACTCCCACTGCATGTGCAATATTAGGCCTTGTGCAGACCATTGCATACATTAGGCTTCCAACTGCTGATGCATATGGAACTTTAGACATATAATCCATGTCTTCTTGGGTCTTTGGGCACATTTCCTTGCTAAGTTTGAAATGGCTAGCAAAAGGTGTACTAACTGGTTTTTCATTGTGCATGTTAAATCTTTTCAACACCTTTTGTATGTACTCATTCTGAGACAATGTTAATTTACGATTTTTCCTGTCTCTAGTTATTCTCATACCAAGGATTTGTTTTGCAGCTCCCAAATCCTTCATTGCAAATGAATATGCCAATTTTCTTTTGAGCACATTTATTTCCTGCATGTTAGATCCTGCAACAAGCATGTCATCTACATACAATAACAATATAATATAGCTGCCATCATTTTGCTTTTTCAAATAAACACAATGATTAGAGTGACACCTAGTATAACCTTGTTCAGACATAAACTTGTCAAATTTTAGATACCACTGCCTTGGAGCCTGTTTTAAGCCATACAAGCTCTTCTTCAACCTGCACACTAGTTTCTCCTTCCCTTTCACCTCATATCCTTGTGGCTGCTGCATATATATCTCTTCCTCCAAATCCCCATGGAGAAAGGTTGTCTTTACATCTAACTGCTCAAGATGCAAATCTTCAGCTGCTACAAGACTTAAAATGGTTCTGATTGAAGTCATTTTAACAACAGGAGAAAATATTTCATCAAAATCAATACCTTTCTTCTGTGCAAACCCCTTCACCACAAGTCTAGCTTTATACCTCTGTTTTCCTCCATCTTCTTCCTTCAGCCTGTAAACCCATTTATTCTTCATTGTAGTTTTTCCTACAGGCAACCTGACTAAATCCCAAGTTTGGTTATGCATTAAGGAGTCCATCTCTTCTTCCATGGCTATCTCCCACTTCTTCCTGCTTTCAAACTGCATTGCTTCTTCATAACATTCGGGTTCATCGGAATCAGTCAACAATAAATAATATAATGAAGGAGAGTATCGTTCAGGGGGTCTACTTATCCTGGTAGATCTTCTAACACCACTTTCAGGTGTTTGGGGTGCCTGTTGTTGTTGTGGTGTTTGTTGTTGTTGTGGTTGTTGATTATTATTATTTTCAGGCACCTTTCCTTTTTGAGTGATTTCATCAAGAACTGCATATTCCTTGTTTTCCTTTTCCTGTTTCTTTTCCTGCAACTGATTCTTATACAAGACCTTTTCATTGAATATTACATCTCTGCTCCTAATGATTTTGTGATTTTCGTAATCATATAAGCGATAACCAAAATCATTAACACCATATCCAATAAAGGTACATTTCTTTGACTTTGCCTCAAGCTTTGTTCTATTTTCTTTATCAATGTGGACAAAAGCCTCACAACCAAAAGGCTTTAAAATAGAGTAGTTTACCTTTTCACCTGTCCATGCTTCCTTTGGAACACTGTTAAGTTATGGTATGTTCTATGCTTATAACAGTTTACTTCTTTTTCTTATTATCTTCCACCAATTAGCAATCACATGTACATAAAGTAAAGTGCAGATAGAACATTAAACGATCAACAGAAAACAAGCCAAGACAAGAGACACAAGATGTGGCGGCTAGCCAGGGACAAACCCCACAATGTGTGGGGAAACCCTTTGATCAAATCTTCTTTTATCTTCAATAATTCAGCAGAGAGAAATAGTACAATAAATCTGATTCATATCAACAGTAGCAAACCCTAGATCAGTAGCATCAGCATTAGCGGCTTCATTATCAAACTAGGGCAGACCATATCTCACAAACCGACAGTCGGATTGACTTCATTCCACCACTAAAAGTTTCGGCTTCCAGAGGAGGTTCAGATGAGCCTACAATGCAGTTCAGATGAGGAGATCTTCTAGGCCACACAAGTCAATCTTTGCTTCTACAGTTGCAGCTTTAGTTTCAGCAGTTTCCGGCTTCAAACTAGGGCAGTCGATATCTTGCAAACCGTTCGTCGGATTGACTTCATTCCACCACCAAAAGTTGCGGCTTTCAGAGGAGGTTCAGATGAACCTATAGCATAGTTCCAAAGAGGAGATCTTCTAGGCCACACAAGTCAATCTTTACTTCTGCAGTTGCAGCTTCAAATTCAATAGCTTCCGGCTTCACATGTGTGAGAGAGAGAGACCCATTTCAGCGCAGTAGAGAAGAGACTCATATCTGCACAGTAGAGAGAGAGAGATGTGATAAGATGAGTGAGACTAAATGAGGAAAATTCCTCTTATATTTATACACAAAGTTGGTGGGTGAATAGATGCGATTGTTGGGCTTCTGAGCCTACATGAGTTGTAGGTCAGCTTGATAATAATTCCATAATCAAAATAAATTCATATCTCCATGAATACTTATCGGAATTGGATGATCTTTATATCAATCCTACACCTCTCGACGAGAGGAATCTAATAGAAATATTATTAGCCATGAATAAGATGACCCACATGAATTTTTTCCCTGGTTTCCAATTTTAACACTCCCTCTCAACCATGGAGAACTTCATCTGCAATCTGTCTATCGGTCGTTACTATTCATCCATCAAATGCACTGCCTTGTACAGCCTGACCCTTGCCCTTCTCTGCTCTAATTTGCCTGTTCTGCTTTGTCTTGTTTTTCCCTGCACTGATCTGTACTTTTTTTTGTTCTGTTCTACTCTGCTCTTGCATTGTTCTGTTCTACTCTACTTTTGTACGAATTATGAAGAAGAAGAAATGATCGAGGATGTATCATACTGACTCAAAGTCAGTCTTAGAGTATGTACCACTGGTCCCAGACCAGTCTCAACCAACCCAAAGTCAGCGTCATAGTGAGTACAACTCCAATGGTCCCAGACCAAT
Source organism: Pinus tabuliformis (assembly GCA_031772625.1). NCBI lineage: Eukaryota > Viridiplantae > Streptophyta > Pinopsida > Pinales > Pinaceae > Pinus > Pinus tabuliformis. The sequence continues at coordinate 1,661,280,801 of CM062817.1, read as the reverse complement.
ATCATCCTCCACTGACTCAAAGTCAGTCTCAGAGTATGTACCACTGATCCTAGACTAGTCTCAACCGACCCAAAGTCAGCATCATAGTATGGTACAACTCCTACCACTGGTCCCAGACTAGTATCATTGATCCCAGATCAATGGAGGTCATCCTAGCATAGGGAGTACAGTAGTTACAACGATGCGTCCATCAGTACTACTTTGGTCCCTAACTTCATTTCCCTGCTCATTGATCAGATGAGAGGTACTTCCCATGAGTCCCAGACTGCATGGGTAGGATGCCTCGACAGGAGAACTAATCAATCCTGTCCTCACAGGAGAACACATCAATCCTGCTACAATTGCCATGGAGAACACATCAATCCAGGCCTCACAGGAGAACACATCAATCCTGCTACAATTGCCATGGAGAACACATCAATCCAGGCCTCACAAGAGAACACATCAATCCTGCTACAATGTCGCCATGGGGTGTACATGTATACCACCAGGGGATAGTGAATAATCCTGTGGTCATATGCTGCTCCAAGAAGCACCCCGCACCGCCCCGGAGCTCTCAGAGCTCAATGCATCATACATGACCCTCATTGGAGGGTCTTTGAACAACTCCAAGTTGTTCACGGAAAGTCAGAAATTTTACTTTCCCAAGGGGTTTTGTCAGAATGTCGGTGACCTGTTCATCTGTACCGATATGATGGAGCCTTATAGCTCCCCGTTGCACCATATCTCGAATATAATGGTATCTGATATCAATATGCTTGGAGCGATCATGGAATACAGGATTCTCTGACAAATGAATCCCACTTTGGTTGTCACAAAGGATCACAGTGGTATCCAATGTGAATCCAAACAACTCACTGAAGAGCTTTCGTAACCAAACTGCCTCACAAGAAGCCATGCTAGCAGCAATATACTCTGCTTTGGCGGTGCTCAAAGCCACCGACTTTTGTTTCCTGCTCATCCAGGATATCGAAGTAGATCCCAAGGAGAAACAACACCCGAAAGTGCTCTTATGGTCCTCCACATTGCCTGCCCAGTCAGCATCTGTGTATCCAAACAGTCTCACATCTCTGGCAATGTATCTTAACCCATAAGTGATAGTGCCACGAAGATATCTCAGCAGATTCTTGGCACCAATCTAGTGTATGTGGTGGGGTTCAACCGTATGCTGGCTCAACGTGTTGATTGCAAAGCATATATCTGGACGGGAGTTCACTAAGAACATTAATGCTTCGACGAGTTGCCGATACTCGGTAGCATTTCGTAAAACAGGTCCAGCAGCACTACCGCTTAACTTCTTGAAGTCAAGCTCCATCGGAGTAGTTACAGGCTTGCAGTCCACCATTCCGAATCTTTCCAATATCTTCACCACATATTTTCCTTGAGATAGGAAAATTTCTCCTGGCTTTTGCCACACTTCAAGTCCTAGGAAGTAGTGCATCAGTCCTAGGTCTTTCATTTCAAATTCAGAGGCCAGCTCCCTCTTACATTTGTGAATGAGAGGGTCCGCACCTATTAGAAATAGGTCATCCACATATAACACCAGTATGAGAGGCTTGTAATCTTCAACCTTAAAGTAAAGGTTAGGATCAGCTTCACTCCTAGTGAATCCCAGCTTCATCAAGTAGCTATCGATCCTCTCATACCATGCTCGGGGTGCTTGCTTCAGCCCATAGAGAGCTTTCTTCAACCTGCATACATGAGATTTTCGATCATAAATCTCAAATCCTTCGGGTTGCTCCACGTAGACCTCTTCTTTGATCGAGCCATGCAAGAACGCAGTCTTGACATCCATCTCATGTAGGTTCCATCCTTGTGAAGCGGCAAGGGCTATGATCGAGCGGATGGTCGTATATCTGGAAACAGGTGCAAATATCTCATCATAGTCTATACCTTCCTTTTGGGAGAAACCTCGAGCAACAAAACGAGCCTTATACTTTTTCGTGCTTCCATCTGCTGCATGCTTTATCTTGTAAAGCCATTTGGAAGTAACAACAGTCTTGTCCTGGGGTCTGGGAACTACTTCCCAAACATCATTCTTTATGATAGACTCATATTCTTCGGTCATAGCATCCTTCCATACTTGATGCTTGATGGCATCTGAGAATGACGAAGGCTCATTTTGTATGATCGTGCTCATGATGGTCAGGTATCCTTGATACCTATTAGGTTTCTTACTTTCACAAAAGGTTCCTCGGGGTGCAGCATGTCCTTCAGAATCATCAAGTAACCCCTTAAGCCATGAAGGCCTCTTCCTAGTAGAGGAAGGCTCATATGGAGGAGGATCAATCGGATCCATGGGTTCTTCTACATCAGGCATTGATTCATCATCCTTTTCTTTCGGTTCCCTGGTGTCGGCTTCTTGAGAGCTCCTCAAAGTTGGAAGATTGATCACCTTGCTGAGAGCCATATCTTCGTCAAAGGTGACATCATGACTAATTATGACTTCCCTTTGACCAGCTACATAGATTCTATAGCCTTTAGTATTTTCACCATAGCCCACGAAAATTCCCTTCTTTCTAGATGCTCCCAATTTATTTCTTTTCTCTTTCGGCACATGAAAGTATACAGGGCTTCCAAAAATTTTAAAACTGAGAAACATTAGGTTTCTTACCGGTGAATTTTTCTTCAGGAGTCTTGGAACCAAATGCTTGATGAGGGAATCGATTTTGTACATATACGGCAGTGTTTGCAGCTTCAGCCCATAGAAACTTAGGAAGGCTTTGATCATGTAGCATGGCCCGGACAGCTTCCATAATTGTGCGGTTCTTCCTTTCTGCCACACCATTTTGTTCAGGAGTATATGGTGTAGTAGTCTCCCTCTTGATGCCAGCCTCTTTACAAAAATCATGGAACTCATTAGATTCATATTCAGTCCCATTGTCAGTTCTTAAGATCTTGATCTTCTTTTCGGTTTGATTCTCGATTAGGGCTTTGAAGTGTTGGAAACAAGGGAACACTTCATCCTTCTTTTTCAAGAAGTATATCCAGGTCTTTCAAGAATGGTCATCTGTAAAAGTGAGATAATATGAGTATCCTCCCAAGGAGTTCACAGGCATCATACCTGATATGTCTGAGTGAACTAGTTGTAATATATCAGAGGTCTTGCTTTGACTTGAAGGGAATGGTCCCCTTTTGAGCTTTCCTTCGGCACATCCCGGACATACACCTTCTTTCTCTACTTGGAATTCAGGCATCCCTGTTACCATCTGTCTTACATCGGGTAGAGCTTTGTAATCAAGGTGGGCAAACCTCCGATTCCAAAGTTCGGAGTGAAGCAATGTGTCACAAGACATGACACCTAGCAGACTTCCACCGACTTGATATAAAGAATCAACTCAAAACCCAAGAGTGAAAGCATCTTTAACATTATTTTTCCATATGCGTACCTTACCATCGCTGAAGGTTACCTTATAACCTTTGTCTTCCATTGCCGAGATGGATACCAAGTTCTTTTTGAGATCAGGTACATATAATACATCTTGTAAGTGAATCATATTACCTTGATTCAATTTAAGAGAAACATTGCCTACACCTTTCACTGGGTATTTCATGTCATCTCCAAGGACAATTTCCAGGTTAGTTTCTTTCTCTACCAGATTATAGAGTACTTCTTTGTAACCAGTGAAGTGTCTTGAGGCACCACTATCAATGAGCCAAATTCCCATTGAGTCCGAAGGAGCGGAGGTAGATACAGCAACTGGTAGATAATATTTAGCCTGCTTATCGTCAACAGTGTTAGATTCATACCTAGAATTTCTAGCCTTCTTGAATGGTTGCCCTCTTCCTTGATTTCCTGCATTCCTTTTTCCTTTGTTGTTGAATTTTCCATTCCTTCGATTACCATGAGAGGGATTTTGATCATCGTCACGGTGAGAGTCCTTTCTATCAGGGCATTCCCTTGCATAGTGACCTGCTTTATTGCAAATGAAACATCATCCTTTTCTTCCACCCTTAAATCCAACCTTTCTTTTCGATTTAGACCCATAATTATTTCTTTTCTTAGCATGAGAAGAAAAAGCAGCAGGAGGACCTTTAGGCAAGGGCATTTCCTGCTCTTCTACCCTTGTTTGTTCTTGAACGCATCTAGCCATTAATTCCTCGAAACTAGGAATTACATTATTGTTCAGAAGAGTAGTCTTGAACACATACCATTCAGATGGTAATCCTCCGAGAGTTGTGAGTGCCATTTCTCTGTCAGTAATGGTTTCCCCAATAGATAGGAGATCGTTCTTGATCCCAGTGATTCTTAAGAAGTATGCTTGCATACTTTCATCTTTACCCTTCTTGATTTCCCTCAACTTATTTCTAAGAAACAAAACTTGATTTGCATCATTAACTTTAAATAAACTCACCATTCTATCGTAGATTTCCTTGGAAGTGTCTAGATCAGAGATGCAGGCCACCAAGCACTTGTCGATAGAGTCCCGGATGATCTTCTTTGTTTTGACTTCTCCATTTTTCCATTTTTTCCAGGCAGCAGCAGATGCATTTGATGAAGGATCAACAATATTGCCTCTTACATGGTCCAACACTCCTTGATCTTCAAGGGTTAGATCGATAGACATCTTCCATCCGTGATAGTAACCTTTCTCACGGAGCTTGTCTTCAGCAGGAAAGAGTGTTGAGGGTCCCATAGTTCTTTTAGGATAGCCTTGTCAATCTTCTCTTCAATGATTGCTCTTGCTCTTGCTCGGGCTTTGTCTTCACCTCGGCTCTGATACCATGTTAAGTTATGGTATGTTCTATGCTTATAACAGTTTACTTCTTTTTCTTATTATCTTCCACCGATTAGCAATCACATGTACATAAAGTAAAGTGCAGATAGAACATTAAACGATCGACAGAAAACAAGCCAAGACAAGAGACACAAGATGTGGCGGCTAGCCAGGGACAAACCCCACAATGTGTGGGGAAACCCTTTGATCAATCTTCTTTTATCTTCAATAATTCAGCAGAGAGAAATAGTACAATAAATCTGATTCATATCAGCAGTAGCAAACCCTAGATCAGTAGCATCAGCATTAGCGGCTTCATTATCAAACTAGGGCAGACCATATCTCACAAACCGACAGTCGGATTGACTTCATTCCACCACCAAAAGTTGCGGCTTTCAGAGGAGGTTCAGATGAACCTACAACGTAGTTCCAAAGAGGAGATCTTCTAGGCCACGCAAGTCAATCTTTACTTCTGCAGTTGCAGCTTCAAATTCAACAGCTTCCGGCTTCACATGTGTGAGAGAGAGAGACCCATTTCAGCGCAGTAGAGAAGAGACTCATATCTGCGCAGTAGAGAGAGAGAGATGTGATGAGATGAGTGAGACTAAATGAGGAAAAGTCCTCTTATATTTATACACAACGTTGGTGGGTGAATAGATGTGACTGTTGGGCTTCTGAGCCTACATGAGTTGTTGGTCGGCTTGATAATAATTCCATAATCAAAATAAATTCATATCTCCATGAATACTTATCGGAATTGGATGATCTTTTTATCAATCCTACACCTCTCGACGAGAGGAATCTAATAAAAATATTATTAGCCATGAATAAGATGACCCACATGAAGTTTTGCCCTGGTTTCCAATTTTAACAAACACCACCATCCAAGGAACTTGAAGGCCCTCTGTTTATTAGATAAACAACAGTATCTACAGCATCTGCCCAAAACTGTAAAGGCAATCCTGCATGCAATCTCATGCACCTTGCACGCTCCATGATTGTTCTGTTCATCCTTTCTGACACACCATTTTCTTGTGGTGTTCTTGGAACTGTCTTTTCTCTGTGAATTCCATGCTCTGAACAGTACCTATCAAACTCTTTGCTGCAATATTCACCTCCATTGTCTGATCTAAGACACTTCAATTTCTTTCCTGTCTCAATCTCAACCAAAGCTTTCCATTTCTTGAAAGTATCAAATACATCAGATTTATTCTTAATACAATAAATCCAAGTTTTTCTAGTTGCATCATCAATAAAAGTAACATAATAACGAGAGCCACCGAGAGATGATACCTGAGCAGGTCCCCATACATCTGTATGCACAAGCTCTAATTTTTCATTCTTCTTTTCTTTCCCAACTCTGAGAAATATAACTCTCTTCTGTTTTCCATAAATGCAATTCTCACAGAAGTCCAAATCAACATTCTTCAAACCCGACAACAAATTCCTTGAGTGAAGAATCTTCATCCCCTTTTCACTCATGTGTCCGAGCCTATGATGCCATAATGCTGCATCTGCTCCTTTGGAAGTTAAAGCATTAACAGAGTTAGAAATACCATTGCATAAATACAATGTACCAGCCTTTTCACCTTTTTCTATTACCAGGGCTCCTTTGGTGACCTTCCAAGCTTTATCTGTGAAAGTTGTCACACAACCTTCACCGCCTAACTGCCCCGTTGAAATCAGATTTTTCTTTAGATCTGGAACATGCCTTACCTCCTTTAATAGCCATTGGTTTCCATTCTGCTGTTTTACAAGAACCTTACCCATTCCAACGATTTTACAGGGTTTATCATCACCCAGACGAACTTGTCCAAAATCTCCTTGAACATAGTCATGAAAGTATTTCTTATCAAGTGTGGCATGGAATGAAGCCCCTGAATCTACCACCCAAGAATCAGTAATATTTTCGAAAGAAAGAATCAAAGCATCTTGTAACACCTCACCTATCACATTTGCTTCATGATTGTTTTCTTGCTATGCATCTCCTTCTTTTCCCTTCCGAGATCTACAGTCTTTCTTTAGGTGTCCTTTCTTTCCACATTTCCAACACACTATCCCCGATCTGGACTTGGATCTGCCTTTCCTTGATTTACTGGGATATCCTAAGCTCTTTCCTCTTTCCATTTTTCTTCCTCTAGACTCTGCACTCAAAGCATTTCCCAATGTCTCACCGGAGATTTTCCGTCACATTTCCTCACTAAGGATAGCACCGACAACATCATCAAACTTTAAAGTACTAGATCCAGAAACGGAGTTACTAATGGCCATTACCAAACCATTCCAACTTTCTGGTAATGAGCACAAGAATAACAGAGCTCTAACTTCATCATCAAAGTTTACCCCTACAGAACTTAACTGACTTGTAACTGTATTAAAATCATTTAAATGGTTTGCAACAGATCCACCTTCTGACATATTCATATTAAATAACCATTTCATAAGAAATACCTTGTTTGAGGCCGAGGGTTTTTCATATAGTTTTGACAATGTCTGCATCAAACCCTCTGTTGTGGTTTCCTTCGAAATGTTGAAGGCGACTGACGCAGCAAAGCACAACCGTATTGTTCCGAGTGCCTTTCTATCGAGAAGGTTCCATTCTTCATCTTTCATACCCGTCGGCATCTTTGTTTTTCCGCCCAATGGTAGGTATAGATCTTTATGATATAGATAATCTTCCATCTGCATCTTCCACAGCGAGAAGTTTTGGCCATTAAATTTCTCGACCCTAAACTTACCATCTTCCGCCATTGCTCCCACTCAAACCAGGAACCCTTCTTCCCTGCGAGTTTATCAGCCAAATAGACCTTTGGCTCTGATACCAGTTGTTAGAAAATTATATATTACGGAGCAATGGAACACATAAAATATTGCAGAAATATAAAAACAGAAAACGCACAAAACAAGAGAGACACAAATATACATGGTTCACCCAGTTTGGGCTACGTCCACCCCGAACAGCGAGTCCTTCCTTTCTATTATCCATCAAAATGAAGAGACACAACCTACAGCAAATCTGCTGTAATATCCTCTGTTTTCTCTCACAGTCTCACCTCTCTGTTTCTCGCTCACAGAATACACATCTATTTCACAGCCTCAAATACAATACCCTCATACAAAGAGAGGGGTTGCCTTCTAGGTCAAAAAACCCTAAACTAAACATAAGTTCTACCGTCAGATCATCCGCCTAATGAACGGCCTAGATTGACTAGAAATTACTATACTTTTACAAGGCAATTTTACAGTTGTTTTTAGCTTCGGGGGTGCTGCCCCCGAAACCCCTACCCCCCCTGGACCCCCCTGTAGCGAATATTTTACGGGCGGCATTGCCGCCCCCATTTTGAACTGGGGTCCTATGTGGTGATACCTTTGAATATAGAAGATAATCAGGCTCCACACCCAACAACATGCTCTGCATGCTCAGACTTTGGCACTTTGTTCATGGATTGCTGCCACTGTTGGTGCTCGTGGCTTCTGAAATGGTGGCTTGGCTACCTCATGCTAGTGATATTTGAATAGGAACCACTCCTCGCATGTTGTATACATCTTGGCTTCATTGACCCTGTCTCTGGAGCTTGTTTTTTTAAAGGGATCAGCTGTTACAGGAATCTTGCAGTATTTCCCATCGTTGCTTCTCCCTCTAAAATTTCTAGCTGATGCTTGATTAGGGACTAAAGAGATAGCTGAGGAAGGTTCTGAAGGAAAGGAAAAGCAGCTGGTATGCTCCAGGTAAAAATAGATTAAGAATGCTACTGTTTTATTCATCTTTTTTTTTTAAACAAAAGAAACATAATTTTTGTGTTTTCTGTGCAGGGAAGAAAGAAGCGAGTGGAAATGTAGTCGTGCAAGGATGGAATAGAGAGTTAGGAGGATGAATGATGGCAGGGAGGTCCACAGGTCTTCTGGACAGATTTATTAGCCCTCTGATTCTTTTCTGAACTTGATTTCAAGCTCTTTATGGTTTCTACAGGAGCCTCTTGTAGAATGCACAGAGTTTCCTGTAGGATGCAAAATTTCCAGAACAAGTGAGACCAGGGCCTGGGAAAAGACAATGGTGATGGAGAAATGAGCTATCAAGGGTTTATTCAACCTAGCCATGTCCTTTTTTTCTTTTGACCCTCCCGCAATCTGCAATGCATTCAAAAGAAGTTAGTTTTTCTATTTATTTTTTTTATGAGACAGCTGGGGCGCCTCTAGGAGGTTTTCACCCAGGGATCTTTTATTCTCTTTTTTCTGTTTTTTCATTTATTTATTTTTTGTTTGTTTAGGGTGTGGGTGGAGTGGATGCAGAGACTTGCTCCATTACCAACAATGTTTTACTCAGATTCTCAATGAATTCTTGCTTGGAGAGGGGGTTCCTGTAGATCTTCAACTTATGCCCATTGACAAGCATGGGGATGACTTCTTCATCGATGGTCCGGATCAGAATTGAACCATTGTCATTGCATTTTTCTACTGTGTATGGTCCCAGCCATCTTGTCCTCAGTTTTCCATTGAAATCCTTATATCTTGAACCATACAACAGCACCCAATCCCCTTCCTGGAATTGTTTTTCTTTGAGGTGTCTATCATGCCATATTTTCCTTTGAAGTTGAACTACCTCTGAGTGGAGAAGGGCCTACAATCTCTGTTCATCCAATCCATTTAGTTGAAGTAACCTTTCCTTTTGTGCATGGCTGAGATCTAGGTCCCACTGAGCTGCCATCCTTAGTGTGTTATATTCAAATTCTATTGATAGCAAAGCCTTCTTCCCATAGACCAGCTCATAGGGTGTGAACCCTGTGGTGGTTTTCCAGGTGGTGTTATAGGCCCAGGTTGCCTCAACCAATCGATCTGTACAATCTTTTCTATTGCTGCTGACTACCTTGGTCAAAATCCCTTCCAAAGCTCTGTTAGTGACTTCCACCTGTCCATTTTCTTGCAGATGATAAGGGGTGGAAGTTATGTGCTTAATTTTGTGGTGTGCGATTAGGTCTTCAATCAGATTGGAGGTAAACTGACTCCCTTGATCTGTGATTAATTCTCTTGGATAACTAAACTTGTAGAAGATATTTTCTCTCAAAAACTCAGCTACTTTTTCTTCTGTTGCTGCATTGATTGCCTTTTTTTCTGCCCATTTTGTCAGAGAATCAGTGCACAAAATGATGTGAGATTTCTGTTTTGAAGGAGGGTTGATAGGACCCACAAATTCCATGCCCCACTTCTTAAATGGCTCGAAATTCATTTGAGGTTGCAGGGGCATCTCATCCCTTGGAGTAGGTTTCCCCATCCTTTGACATCGGCCACATTGGCTGATATATCTCCTGACATCTTAATGAAGAGTGGGCTAATAATAACTTGCTTGCAAAATTTTGAAGGTAGTCCTCTTTGCTGTGAAATGGCCCCCACAGGGCCCATCATGACAAGTTAGGAGAATTTCAAAAACTTCCTCCTCCCTAACACATTGCCTCAAAATCTGATCTGGGCCAAGTTTGAAGAGATTTCCCCTCAATCCAGGTGAATGGGGCACTTTTCCTCACGATCTTTCTCTTCTCTTTCGAGGACAGGTGTGGCAGAAACTGTGCCGAAACCAAGTAATTTGCTATATCAGCAAACCATGGAGAGAGTACTGAGATAGCAAATAGGTGTTCATCTGACATTTGATCATCCACCATTCCTTCTTCACCTGTAGGCAGATCTAATCTAGACAGAAAATCAACAAAAACATTTTCCTTACCTAGCTTATAAACAATGGTTAAATCAAATTGCTGCAATAAAAGTAACCATCTAATAATACGAGCATTTACATCTGGTTTGTTCATTAAATACCTAATTGCAGCATGATCAGTGTGTACGAATGTTTGATAGCTGGTGATGTAGTGTCTAAACTTATTTAGGGAATGGACTAGAGCTAGGAGCTCCTTAAGGTTACAGTGTAGTTTAATTCTGCCTTGGACAAGTTTTTACTTACAAAATATATGGCATAAGGTAGTTTCTCATCAACTTTCCCTAAGGCTGCTCCTATTGCTTTGTTCGAGGCATCTGTATGAATGTGAAGATAGGGCCCAGTTTAGACCTCTCAAAATTGGTGCAGTTACCAGTTTACCTTTCAAGGTGTCCAGAGCCTCTTGACAGTTGTCAGTACATATGAACTCAACATATTTTCCCAAAAGACCAAACAATGGAGAGGCTAGCTTACTGAAATCCTTAATGAATCTTCTATAATACCCTGCTAAGCCTAGGAAACTCCGAACATCTCTTACCTTCTGAGGAGGTGGTACCCTTCGGATGATGGAAATTTTGTTGGGATCCACTTGTAATTCTTGCTAAGAAATTGTATGACCTAGCACGGTCCCTTCAGTCATCAAGAATTCACATTTTTCAGGACTGAGGGACAGTTTCATTTCAATGCACATGACTAAAACTTTTTCCAGGTTAGTCAAAGCTTCCTGGAAGTTATAACCAGAAGGGGTAAAATCATCCATATAGATTTCCACTGAGTCATGAACCAGTTCAAAAAATATGCTCAGTACTGCTCTCTGGAAAGTGGGGGAGCATTGCACAACCCAAAAGGAAGGACCCAGTATGAAAAAGTACCCAAAGGACAAGTGAAAGTGGTCTTATCTTGGTCTTCCAGGCTGATTTGGATCTCGTTGTACCCGCTAAACCCATCTAGGAAGGAGAAGAACTTCTTCCTTGCCAGGCCATCTAACACTTGATCTATGAAAGGCAAAGGGAAATGGTCCTTCTTGGTGGCCTTGTTTAGTTCCCGATAATTGACACAGATTCTCCACTTCCCATTTTTCTTTGGCACTATCACCAAAGGAGAGACCCATTCGCTGTCAGAGATGGGGTAGATGAATCCTGCATCCAACAACTTTTACAGTTCTTCTTAGACAATGTCCTTAAGGGCTGGATTCATCCTTCTTTGAGGCTGCCTAACTCGTTTACAATCTTATTTAATGTAAATGTGATGAGTACAGACTGAAGGGTGGACTCCCTTCATCTCCTTATAGCTCCAAGCAAAAGCATCTAAGTGTTTTTTCAATAAGCTACACAGTTCTTTCTCCCGAGAGGTGGATAGGGATGAGTTGATATTCAAGGGTCTTTCTGGGCCAAATTCCACATTCTTAACTCAGAGAGAGGTCGGATCAGCCACATAGAGATCAACTAAAGGATTGTCTTGGGTTTCTTCCACCAGCTCTTCTAATGGAAACACACTGGGGGGTGGATTCTGAATCAAGTTTTCAATAAGATCACCCTCAGCTGGTGGACCCCCCATGGTAGCTTCTATTGTACACAATGGTGTGGAATAGACTTCATCCTCATCTTCCTCCTCCAACCAGAGAGGTAAATCATGTTCTAACAGAGGTTGGGTAGGAGGATATAGGACTAGTTGTTTGGACATATGCCCATTCTTGATTGTCATGTTCCCAGCTCGACAACTAATGTAGGCATCTGCAGTAGCCAATCAAGGTCTTCCCAGGATAAGATGATACCCAGTGATCTTTTCCTTTGGCTGGAGAACCAGGAAATCAGCAGGGTACTCCCAGGAATCAATAGAGACCATTACATCTTCCACAATCCCCTCAGGGGTCATGGTGGAGTGGTTTGCTAGCTGCAGTAATGTTGTGGTCTTTCTCAGGGAGCCCTGAAGGTTGAGCTTGAGCATAGTGTCCTTGGTCATAACATTAATGGAAGCCCTTAGATCAATCAAGGTATGGGGGATTACAGTGCCATTGATCTGGACATTGACTACAGGACTCCTAGGGTCTAGATATTTCGGATAGATTACCTGCCCCAACATCAAGTCAGACAGTTGCCCTATGACATTGATAGTTGGAGCATCTCTCCTACACCTGCCTAGGTGCCTGAAGCACTTCTCCTTGATCATCTTGTTTTATATAGGCACATCTTTTATAGCTTGGAGAAGTGGTATCTTTACACATAACTGTTTCAATTCTCCCAGAAGTTCAGTTTCTTCTAGGGTTGGTTGTGTGGTTCCAGTTAATCTCTCAGGAAAGGGTGGAATGATTTTGGTTCACTTTCCTATTTTTCTTCCTCATCCTCCTTAGGAGGAGGTTGGCTATCTGGGAGAACCTTCCCAGATCGTAAGTTAATCTCCTGAATTTCCACAGCATAGGTCGGGCATGATGTTTCTCCACTATTGGGGTTTGGGTTCGATTGAGCAGGTATTTGGGGTTGCCTTGGTGGAGCAGGAGGCAATGGTTGTGGTTGAGCCAGTGGTGGAGGAAAAAGAGCAGGAGGAGAGTTGTACTAGGGCCTCCACCCCTGATGAGGTGCATTCCGCTGAGGCTGTGGCTGAGCATAAGAGTGAAATGAATGAGTAATTGGAGGAGCATGGTATTGAGGTGGATACGACCAAGGAGGGGGTGTGGACCAGGAAGGATGAGTAGGGGGACCCCAAGAAGGCATGGAAGTGGCTTGATTGGGGTTATAATAGGTCTGGGATGTCCCTTGCATTCCCTGCTGGTAAGGCCTAGGTCCATGTGGCCTCCTTTGGTTCATGAAATAGAGTGGTTCAGTGCCACCTTCGTCCCCCTGATATGCAGCTTTAAGTCTGAGCAATGAAGGGCAGTGATTCGTAGGATTGTCTTGTTCACAGACTGAACACACGTCTATAGAGTGCAATGGACATTCGTTCCTAAGATGCTTTCTAGTGCACCTAGGACAAAAGATGGCCAAAGCCCTCTCGGCTTCCTCTTGTTTCCTTTTGATATGCAAGGTATCCATTTGCATGGCAAGATTTTGCATCATCTTGCTCTTGAAATCTTCCAGCTGATTCTCAAGTTCACTCCTAAGGGTGGAACTGGATGAGAATGTACTGGCTAAAGGTTGAATTCCCCTACCTCTCTTTCTGGCTGCCTTAGAATGGTTTCTAAACACAGTATTTATGTCATCATAAGGTAGTTGGTAGATGTCTCCCTCAGCCAGCAAATGAAGGGTATCTAGAAGGTCTTCAGAAACTCCTCTGAGCAAGACCAAGTTCAGAGATTTGGGGTCAAGTGTGCACCTGACCCTTTTATAACTGAGCTAAAACATTTCTTCATAGTCTTCTAAGGATTCATCACTTCCCATGGTCATTTGGAAGATTTCTTCCTTAGTATCCTTTGACCTACAGTAGTCCCAGTATTTGTTGTTAAAGGCTTGCTGCATCTGAGCCCAAGTTGTGATACTGTTTCCAGGTAACCCCATGAACCAATGCAATGCTGCATCCTTGAGGGTAGAAGGAAACAATTTCAACTTCTGCTTGTCTTCTGCATAGTCATAGGTTCGACAGAGAACAACAAATTCAAACAAGAAGGTATCAGGATCTTCAGTAGTCAATCCATGGAAGTGAGGTAAGGCTGAAGGACTTATGTTTTTCATTTTTGTGTCCCCATTGGTCTCTTGGATAGGAAAGGCACCTCTATTCTTTCCCCATTTCCTCTAACGTTTCTGTTTTCAGCCATGGTCTCAGGAGGAATGGTTTCTTGCTCTTCTTCTACTATAGGATCTTTGTATATCTTTGGAGGTTCACCTATAGGTTCTTCTGGATCACTGCCACCAAAGAAGAGAGAAGGGTGACTTAGTGATGTGGTGGGGGTGTTGGGTAGGAATTTTCCTGAATTGTCTCTGTTCCTATGAGGCATGAAAGGAAATCTCTTTTTGGGTGATTTTTGTTTTTTCTGCTTGTACCTGCAAAATTGAAATGGATTGAACAACAAACTGCAACTAACTGAAATGAATCTTGCTGAAATGAAATTGCAGAATTGAAATGAAAGTAAGGAAATGACTAATCTACTTTGCTGAAATGGAAATTGCAGAATTGAAATGAAAGCAGGAAATGACTAATCTACGCTTGCTGAAATGAAATTGCAGAATGGAAATGAAAGCAGGAAATGCCTAATCTATGCTTGTTAAATGAAATTGTAGAATGGAAATGAAAGCAGGAAATGCCTAATCTACTTTTGCAAAATTAAAATTGCAGAATTCAAATGAAACAACTACTCTACTTTTGCTGAAATAAACTGTTGGGTCCCTATAATACTAGTGATTACCCCATTACTATTGTAGTTATACCCCTTAATTATATTGTTGTGCCCCTATTACCCCCATATTGTTATTTCTGTGCCCCATAGAATCCCTCTATTGTTATTTTTGTGGCTTTATATTATTATTGTTAGGTCAGCTGGATTATATTGTGACTCCTTAGACTCCTATATATAGAAAGGAGGTTTTGTCATTTGAATCATCCAAGAATTGTTCATTTATGTAATGTAAAGGAGGTTTCCCCCTCGAAGAGGTTGAATTCTAAGGCGTTGATCTATCTTTTCTATCTTTTCTTGAGCTGGTTCCATAACATTTGGTATCAGAGCTTTGGATTCTAGGGTTTCGCTGCTCCAAACAGGTCATAGTGGCATTTTCGCTTTAACTTTTTTTTCTGTGATGTTTCAGAAGTCGCAAAAAAAAACCCATTTGAGAAGAAATCGCGTTGAACCTTGGGTCCAAATTTCAGATCTTTTCGCGTGATATTTGCGGAGATATGATCTGAGAAAGTTGGTCTTTTTGCAGACTCCTGAATTACATTCAAAACAGGTGACCTCGGGAAAATCATCATAACTTTCTCTCTGGAAATCAGATTGAAATTTTGTAAGAAGGTACAGAAATAGGATTGACTGTATTTTCTTGTATATCTTTTTCAGAACCAAAGATCGAAAATTGTACATGTGGCACTTCATACAAGTTCGTTCTTCTGGAAAGGTCTATAATCAGGTCATCTTGGGAGATTGTGCATAACTCTTTCTTGGAGAATCCAATTTGGATCAGACTGGTGGTATTGGAAAGAGGACACAGAGAGCTACTATAGGTCACAAATTCAAAACTAGATGATTGGAAAGTACAAAGATACATCAGAGGCAATATCGAGATCCTACAAAGTGAAAAAAGGTGTGTAGATTTTTTTAAATTTTTGCTTAAGCTTGGTTTGAGAATTTATTTTGAAGGAATTCAAAGGGAATAGTAGAGCATTATTATTGGTAACTGATGCCCTGAGGAAAGAAAATGCAAACACTTAGTAAGGAATCTGAAATCTCTAGCATGACTCATGAAGAAGAGGAAGAAATGCTACATGATATAGCAAAATTACAAGAACAAGTGCAACAAATGTCACGCTCACAAAAGTTAACAGAAGCTAAGATAAATGGCATGGAAGCTAAGATGAATGGAATGGAAGCTAAGATGGACAATTTGAAGATAGATTTGAACACAAATTTGAAGACAGGAATGGCAGATTTGAAGACAGATTTGACAAATTTTCTACAAGAAATACTTACTAATGGTGAAAAGGTAGTAAAGGAAACTCATGATGAGAACAAAAGAAATGTTAATCATGATTCCATAGACGCTAATGTTGGATCGAAGAATCACCATATTCCAAAAATCGATATGAGGAAGTTTGATGGCAATGATCCCGCCACATGGATATTACAGATGGAGAAATTCTTCGATCTCAATAATGTGCAAAACGCACAAAAGGTACGTATGGCAACTGTATATTTGGAGCCAAATCAGTTTGTATGGTATCAATGGCTTTGTTCTCGTAAACAATTTATCACTTGGGCAATTTTTACAGAAGAATTGATAACACATTATGAGGATACAAAAAGCAACACTTTTTTTCGCCAATTCATAAGTCTCAAACAAAAGCGTTCAATAATGGAGCACATTGAGGAGTTCCAAAAATTGAACATAAGGGTAAAAGATATTCCAGAGGAGCATAGGATTGATGTGTTCTTAGGGTCTTTAAAGGATAATATCCAACATGATGTTCGCCTTTGGGAACCTGATTCATTAGAGAAGGCATTCAGGTTAGCAAGAAAAATGGAAAGCAAAATTATGGCAACTAGGAAGCATACCACTCACAATTATAAAGACAGAAGTGTTGTTGCCCCTAGTCTTCCACAACCTACAAGGTTGACACCACAACAATTGGAAGAAAAAAGAGCAAAAGGGCTTTGTTACAATTGTGATAACAAATACACAAAAGGTCATAAGTGTGGTGAGAAGAAATTATTCTACATAGATTGTGAAGAGGAAGAAGAAAAGGAGTAAGAAAGGTCAAAAGAAGAGGATATACTCCAGGAACAAAGCCTAGATGAAGAACAAATAAATATGACCATATCGTGTAATGCATTGGCGGGAATTACCACTCCTCAAACCATCAAGATAGAAGGACAAATCAAGAAGAAAAAGGTAATAGTGTTGATTGATTCAGGAAGCACCCACAATTTTATTCATTGTAGGGTAGCAAAAGAATTGAATTGCTTCCTATATCTAGCACCAGAGTGTCAAGTGATGATTGTAAATGGAGGAACAATAAATTGCTCTAGAAAGTGCCATAATATCAAGCTATCCATGGGAGAATATGTATTGACTAGCCCAATGCTTTCCATTCCAATGGGAGGTGCTGATGTTGTACTAGGAGTCCAATGGCTACAATCCTTGGGTACAATTGTTATGCTCTTAACCTGCAAAATGATAACCAAATACAGAATATGCGAAGAAAAGATACCCAGAACAATGAATAGCAATGATTTTATTATTCAGAGAGTAATGTTCACTTGCCTCTTCGAGGGGGCAACCTCCAACAGAGCAGAGCTCAACTACAAAATAAGACACGATGCTCCTCACAGGGAGTCTCTATCCTTTATATATGACTGATACATGCAATACCACGGGCCAATACCATGGGTTTTATTAATACCATCTATCTAATACTACGGCCCATTTGCAACTAACTATGGTTCCGTCATTAATTGCGGATTAACCACTTACAATTATTAATATGGGCTTTATTGACTCTTGACTATGACGTGATCCCATTACATAAATAAGGTGGTTAGGGTGGGACCCTAACATGCCCTCCCCCTTAAGACTAGCCTTGTCCTCAATGCTGAAGCTATGGAAACTATTGAAGAATAGTGGCTGGTTCCCAAGTTGCATCTTCCGGAGAGGTGTCTTTCCATTTGACGAGGACTTCCTTAATCATGCGGCCACATAGTTGCTTGTCTCGTGTGTCTAGGACCTGTTCGGGTTGAAGCTAGATGGACCCTTCTTCGTCCAATTCCGGTAGACTGGTCTGAATTTTGCAATTGTCCCCAATCACTTTCTTGAGGCATGAGACATGGAAAACTGGATGGATTTTTGCAGTAGGTGGCAAGGCCAACTTGTAGGCCACTTCTCCAATGCGCTGAAGTACTTGATATGGTCCGTAGAATTTGGGAGAGAGTTTCTGACACCCCTTGTCTTTGAGTGATGTTTGCTTATATGGTTGTAGCCGTAAAAAGACCTGATCCCCTTCTTGAAATTGGCACTCTGAGCGATGCTGGTCTACCTATTGCTTCATGCGGTTCTGAGCTTGATGAAGATTCTCTTGAAGATGGGTGAGCACGGTTGCGCGGTGTTGTAGGAGTTGATCCACTGCTTGTACTTTTGAGCATCCCTTGAGATACGAAGTAGGTGAAGGCGGGAGTTGACCATATACTACTTCATAGGGAGTCATTTTGGTGGTGGCATGATAGTTGGTGTTATACCACCTTTCAGCCAGAGGTAACCACTGTACCCAAAGGTGTTTCTTTTCTGAAGTGAAACACCTAAGGTAGGTTTCTAGACATTTTTTGACGGCTTCGGTTTGACCATCTGTTTGCGAATGATAGGAATTACTGAGTTTTAGTTGAGTGCCTTGTATTCTGAAGAGTTCCTGCCAAAAATTACTGGTGAAGATTGGGTCGCGGTCGGACAGAATAGAAGTGGGCATGCCATGCAATTTGAAGATCTGATCCATGAAAGATTGAGCAACCAAGGTTGGTGTAAACGGGTGGGGTAGGGCGCAGAAATGAGCATACTTCGACAGTCGGTCCACAACCACCATGATGACTGACTTGTTCCCTGACTTTGGAAGACCTGTAATGAAATCCATAGAAGCCTCCGTCCAAATTGATGCTGGAATGGGCAATGGTTGTAATGTGCCTAGTGTGTTGACAGTTTCCCCTTTGTGGCGTTGACAGACATCGCATTTTGCTACGAAAGTAAGGATGTCCTTTTTCATGCCTGTCCAAAAAAATGA
The DNA here is from genome assembly GCA_031772625.1 of Pinus tabuliformis. NCBI lineage: Eukaryota > Viridiplantae > Streptophyta > Pinopsida > Pinales > Pinaceae > Pinus > Pinus tabuliformis. The sequence goes on along the minus strand of CM062817.1, from coordinate 1,661,261,976 downwards.
TCTTCGGGTGCGAGCATACGTCTTCTAAAAGCCCGAATGTCTTGCAATGGGAGATGAGTGCAATTCTGCCAAAATGCGACTTTTGAGGGTGGATGTTGGTGATATTACGACTCTGTCCTTGTAGCGAAGAATATCATCCTACCATGAGTAGCCCTTGGTGGAATTTGGATCTACCTACAATTGAGAAATGAGTTGGGAGAGCTCGGGGTGTGAAAACCATTCCCTGCGAGCCTCTTCAATCCATTCTGGAATGGGGAGGGAAATTGCTAATAGAGTACTTTCCTCCTCAAATTGGCGAGATAATGCATCTGCTACACTATTGTCTTTCCCTTTCTTGTAAATGATCTCATAATCATATCCCAGCATTTTGGCTAGCCATTTATTTTGTTGTGGGGAGGATAGGGGTTGCTCCAAAAAATATTTAAGAATGTGATGATCTGTGCGGATTTGGAAACGTCGCCCCAATAAGTAAGGTTGCCAGGTCTCAACTGAGTTGTTGGCTTGTGAAGGCCAATGGTCGGCCTTCCTGCATTAAGACCGCCCCAATACCTGTACCCGAAGCATCACATTCAATGACAAAAGATTTGGTGAAGTCAGGTAGTGCTAAGACTGGAGTGGAACACATGACATTTTTTAGAGCTGTAAAGGCCTGTTGTGCTTCCTCATTCCAGAAGAATGAATTTTTCTTTAGGAGTTGGGTGAGGGGCTTCGCTATGCGACCATAGTTGCAGACAAATTTACGATAATAACCTGTGAGACCCAAAAATCCTCTCAAGCTCTTCAAGGTCTTAGGTTGAGGCCATTCCTGCATTGCTTGGATCTTTTTGGGGTCCACCTTGACACCTTCACGCCCCACAATGTGGCCCAAATACTCCACTTCTACCATGCCAAACGAACACTTGGACATCTTGACAAATAATTTATGCTTGCGGAGCAGTTGCAAGAGTAGATCTACATGCTAAAGATGTGCGGCCCAAGTGCAACTATAGATGAGGATGTCATTGAAGAAGACAAGGACAAATTTCCTGAGATATGGTTTGAGAATGTGGTTCATAAGGCTTTGAAAAGTAGAGGGGGCATTACAAAGACCAAATGGCATAACCAGGAATTCATAATGGCCTTCATGAGTTCTGAAAGCAGTCTTGGGGATGTCGACTTCCTTCATGTGAATTTGGTGGTAGCCTGAGCGAAGATCCAGCTTAGTGAAGAATTGAGCCCCATTGAGTTCATCCAGCAAATCATCAACCACCAGGATGGGAAATTTATCTTTGACTTTCAACTTATTGAGGGCCCTAAAGTCGAGACACATCCGCCACTCCCCATCTTTCTTGAGCACCATGACCACTAGGGATGAATAAGGACTAATGCTGGGATGAATGACACCTACTTCCAAGAGTTCCTTGATGATTTTTTCTATTTCATTCTTTTGGGTGAACAGATATCTGTATGGGCGCACATCTGGGGGTTGGGCCCCTGGAACCAAGGTGATGCTATGATCATGTTCCCCTCGTGAGGGTGGAAGCTCATGAGGCTTGTCAAAGACCGGCAGATGGTTATTTAAAATCTGTTGCATCTCAGGATGAATTGGCAGAGGCTTGGTTTCGACTGCCTGGATGGCATTAAATTGAGCTACAAATCCATGATTGCCCTTTTTTAACAATTTTTCCATCCTATGTGAGCTGATGATAGAGGGGGCTCCCGTCCGGAGTCCACGGAGGGTATGTGTGTAGTTGTTTTGCTTAAAACTCATATATAACTCCTGGAAATCCATTGTGATTGGCCCAAGAGTGTGGAGCCATTCAGCACCGAGGACAATGTCGAAACCCCCCATGTGTATGGCAAACATGTGGGTTTTCAACTGATAATCCCCCATTTGAAGTTTGACATTTTCACAGCGGCCTTCACATTTCATTGTGCCTCCATCTGCAATTTGAACATGGAAGTTAGAAACTACTCGTACAAAACAATGCACTACTTCTGCGACTTTTTGATGGATGAAATTATGTGTACTTCCACTATCAATCAAGACTACTACTGGGCGATGTTTAATAAAACCTCTGATTTTGAGAGTTTGTGGGGAAAAAATTCCTGCCAAAGCATGCAACGAAATAACTGGTTCGTCAGAGACATTTTCCTTTTGGTTGTCTTCTTCTAGTGGCTCATGTTCCTCCAGTGGTGGATCTTCCTCTGTTGAGCTGTAGTCAGTGGCATCAATTTGAAAAAATTTGGGCTCCTTGCATTTATGACCTGGGGAGTATTTTTCATCACAGTAGTAACATAGGCCTTGCTTTCTTCTTTCGGCCATTTCCACAGGTGACACCTTTTGGACCTTAAGTGTTTGAGTCGTGTTGTGAGCCTGTGGGGGGCGACCTTTAGCAGAGAAATTTGGGCGACTGTATTGGGTTACTAATGCACGTTCCATGTTACGAGCTACCTTGCAAGCCTCCATCCATGTGGGAGGGTGGTGCAGTAGGACTTGGGCTTTGATAGCTTCTTTAAGACCGCTGATAAAACATTCCATGTAGAACACATCTGAGAGACCCCAAGTGCGGAAGGCTAAGGCTTCAAAAGCTATAATATATTCATCCATTGTACCAGTATGTCGGAGCTTAGTAAGACGACACAAAAAAGATGATTCCTGGTCAAAGCGGTCTTGAAGAGCTTTGGTGAATTTGGTCCAAGTCCTAAAAGGTCCAGTGCAACGTTGATGCCATTCCCACCATTGCCACCTTTCATTGTCCAAGTACATGCTCCCCAACATAAGGTGAGTCGCATCATCGAAGATGTGATTCAATTTGAAATACTGCTCCATTTGTGCTATCCATGCCAACGGGTGAGAACCGTCAAATTTATGCATATCCAACTTGGGAGGTCACTGACTGGGTTGTTGGTGGGTGTGCCAGACATGAGGAGAGTGGCTAGACTCACCCTCATTGTGTTCATTGCCATTATATGCCTCCTCGTGGGCTTGCTCCTTGCCCTTCGGGACTATTTTCTCAACCATGCTACATAGTCCGCTAAGCTGAATGTGGAGGGATTGCACTAATTCTTCAAGTTTTTCCATCCTTTCATTGGCCATCGCTTGAGCTCTAGTTTCTACCATACACCAACTTGATTTTTTTGAAAATTGGGACCGCCTAAAAAAATTTTCACTAAGAAGTGAATGGTACCACTGTGCTCAGCTCGTCGTCCTGATTCTAATGGGCTAGATCACCAATAAGCGCCCCGAAATATCTCAGACTCTTTTTTTTTTCAAAACTCCTAACGGAGTTTTATTCCTTCCTTATCAATACTGCAGTGGCCAAATCCTCAAAATGTCAATGCGGCCAAAAGTCCTGCGAAAATTATACCCCGGTATAGGAACCCTTCACAACGACTCCGATCTGGTGGATCTGAGAGATCTGAATGGTGGATCTGATAGCTCTAGGCAGTGGAACAGACTGCTTCTGTGGATCTGATGGATCTAATAGATCGGAATGGCCGATCTGCAAACTCGAGACTGCGGGACTGATGTCTACTGCTGCTGCAATCCTTTGCACAAGTGGATCTGGAAGAGATGATGTGTGATCCCCCGATAGAAAAGGGAACTATGGTCTTGAGGAGTGTTAGGTGCTATAGATCGCAATATACATAAGGGTCTGGCAGTAGTACTCGGCCCAATGTTTCAGGGCTCTAACTAAGGAGGATCGATCGTACCCTTAGCCGTACAACCCGACTACCCTATCATACGGGCGAGTAATCTCTCCGAGTGTTGTTCTCAGTGTACTGTAGGCACAAGACGGCCGACGATTTATCTATGGCGAGGTTTCAAGGGAGCCTAGGGGGCTTCTGATATACCCAGAGGGTACGTGGAAGACAGTCCGTGCGCGGTTTTGTCTAATGCGCTACTACTCGAAGGGGTACCCACAGGGGTTACAAGGGAGTCCAACAGACGTGACCACCTCTTGTATTTCCTATGTGCATGCCTCCCCAAATCCGCAGGTTTATGCGCTCAATGACAAATCCCGTGGTTTAAAGACGCCTAAACATGTCTCTAGCCAAAAAAAAAAAAAAATTTGCTAAGAAATGAAGATCCCACTGGCCCTGGAAAGTGCTCTGATACCACTTGTTATGCTCTTAACCTACAAAATGATACCCAAATACAGAATATGCAAAGAAAAGATACCCAGAACACAGAATAGCAATGATTTTATTATTCAGAGAGTAATGTTCACTTGCCTCTTTGAGGGGGCAACCTCCAACAGAGCAGAGCTCGACTACAAAATAAGACACGATGCTCCTCACAGGGAGTCTCTATCCTTTATATATGACTCATACATGCAATACCACGGGCCAATACCGTGGGTTTTATTAATACCATCTATCTAATACTACGGACCATTTGCAACTAACTGTGGTTCCGTCATTAATTGCGGATTAACCACTTACAATTATTAATATGGGCTTTATTGACTCTTGACTATGACGTGATCCCATTACATAAATAAGGGGGTTAGGGTGGGACCCTAACAACAATAGCTTTTAATTTTCAAGAACTTTTGATCAAATTTCTACGGAAGGAAAGGAAGTTGAATTAAGGGGTATTGCAGGGAAACCAGGAAAGACAATCCACTCTAATGGCATGACAAAGCTTCTAAAAAAGGAGCAAAGAGGTGTAATTTCACAATTATGTTCGCTAGATGTTTCCACATTGGAATCATCTATTCTCCAGATCTCCAAAAAGTCCTGGACAATCATTCCAAGGTATTTGAGACTCCCAAAGGTCTCCCACCTATGTGGGATCATGATCATGCTATTCATCTGATTCCAGGAAGTGTTCCTCCAAACATCAGGCCGTACAGATATCCCTATGTCCAAAAAAGTGAAATTGAACGTGTGGTTGCAGAAATGCTAGAGGCTGGTATAATTCAACCGAGTCAAAGTTCTTTCTCAGCTCCAGTAGTATTGGTGCACAAGAAGGATGGATCATGGCGCATGTGTCCAGATTATAGGGAGCTCAACAAGCTCACTATTAAAGATAAGTTCCCCATTCCTGTCATTGATGAATTACTGGATGAATTGCATGGATCAATTTACTTCACCAAGTTGGATCTTCGTTCGGGATATCATCAAATCAGAATGAAGATTGAAGACATTCCGAAAACGACATTTAGAACTCATGAGGGTCATTATGAATTTTTGGTCATGCCTTTTGGCCTTACCAATGCACCTTCAACATTTCAAGGTTTGATGAATTCAATTTTCAAACCATTCCTTAGAAAATTTGTGTTAGTATTTTTTGATGATATACTAATCTACAACAAGTCTTGGAAGGATCATGTTGAACATGTTGACAGGGTGCTACAACTATTGGAGGAGAAACAATTATATGCAAAAAGATCCAAATGTTTCTTTGGAGTCCAGGAGGTGGAATATTTGGGTCATATTGTATCTCATGAAGGAGTTAAGGTAGACCCTAGCAAAATTAAAGCCATTAAGGAATGGAAAATCCCCACATCCATAAAGCATCTGTGAGGATTTCTTGGGTTGACAGGGTATTATCGCAAGTTTGTTAAGAATTATGGGAGAATAGCAGCACCTCTAACAACATTATTGAAGAAAGATTCATTTTCATGGACTCGGGAAGCAACAAAGGCTTTTGAACATCTTAAAGAGGCAATGTGCCAAGCACCGGTCTTAGCTACACCGGACTTCACAAAAACCTTTATTGTGGAATGTGATGCTTCAGGAAATGGAATTGGTGCTGTTCTAATGCAAGATGAAAGACCCATTGCTTTTGAAAGTCGTCCAATCAAGGGAAAGTTTTTAAGCAAAGCTATTTATGAGAAGGAAATGTTGGCAATACTCCATGCACTTAAGAAATGGTGACCCTACCTAATGGGAAGACACTTCAAGGTAAAAACGGATCATGATAGCCTTAAATACTTTTTAGAACAAAGATTATCCTCTGAAGAGCAACAAAAGTGGGTCACAAAGATGTTGGGTTATGACTTTGAAATCTTCTAAAAAAAGGGAAGCAAAATGTGGTGGCAGATGCACTCTCAAGAAAGGATGAGGATGTGGAAGCATTGTTGTGTGCCATTTCTATTATCCAACCAGATTGGATAAACGAAGCAAGGGAGGAATGGAAGAATGATGAAGAAGTGTGGGCACTTATTCGAAAGCTACAACAAGATTCCAGTACTTCTGATACATTTAGCTGGAAAAATGATTCGTTATGGTACAAAGATCGCTTATACCTCTGTAAGAATTCCCAGCTAAAACAAAAGATTCTTATGGAATTGCACACTTCTCCCTTAGGAGGGCACTCAGGATTTTTAAAAACTTACCACAGGGTTAAGAAGGAATTTTTTTGGGATGGCCTTAAATCAGATATTCAAAAGTTTGTGGCAGAATGTTTGGTTTGCCAACAAAATAAAGTTGAAACAATTAAGACACCGGGTCTATTACAACCTTTATCCATTCCAAGCCAACGTTGGGAGGAGGTTTCAATGGATTTTATCACAGGTTTACCCAAGTCTGAGGGAAAGAGTGTCATCATGGTGGTAGTTGACAGACTTACCAAGTATGCACACTTTTGTGCATTATCACATCCATTTAAAGCCAGTACAGTTTCTACTGCATTTATGGAAACAGTTCAAAAGCTACATGGAAACCAAAAGATTATTGTAAGTGACAGAGATCCCATTTTCACTGGAAATTTTTGGACAAAATTATTTTCTTGTCTTGGTACTCAGTTAGCTCATAGCTCATCTTATCATCCTCAATCTGATGGGCAAACTGAGATAGTAAACAAATGTTTGGAAGGATATCTTCGTTGCTTTGTATCTGATAAACGAACACAATGGGTCAAATGGTTGCTTCTGGCTGAATGGTGGTATAACACTTCCTTCCATACAGCAACAAAAATGACCCCATTTATGGCACTTTATGGGTACCAACCACCATCCATCACATCATATTTAAGAGAAAATTCTAAGGTTTAGGCAGTGGAACATCACATCGAACATCAACAACAAGTCCTCCAACTCTTAAAGGATAACCTCGTGTTGGCACAAAATAGAATGAAACAGTAGGCAGATCAACATCGCAGTGAAAGAAGTTTTGATGTAGGTGATTGGGTATTCCTACGGCTACAACCATATAAGAAAATGTCCCTAAAGCAAGCTAAGAAGGATAATAAATTATCACCAAAGTATTATGGTCCGTACAAGGTGTTGCAAAAGATTGGTACTATGGCATACAAATTGGAGCTTCCTGCAGCTTCTCGATTGCACCCAGTTTTCCATGTTTCATGTTTAAAGAAGGTTATAGGCGACAAGCTCCCAATTCAAACAATATTGCCAGAACTTGACGAGGAAGGAAAAATTATATTGGAACCGGAAGCAGTCACAAAAACAAGAACTCGACAGCTACGAAATCGATCAATTTCAGAGTATCTTATCAAGTGGAAGAACTTATCCGCTGAAGATTGCACAGGGGAGGATGAGAATTTTATGCAGAAGTATCCATAACTACTCAAGCGTTGAGGACAACACTTTTTTGGAGGAGAGGGGCATGTTGGGTCCCTATAATACTAGTGATTACCCCATTACTATTGTAGTTATACCCCTTATTTATATTGTTGTGCCCCTATTACCCCCATATTGTTATTTCTGTGCCCCATAGAATCCCTCTATTGTTATTTTTGTGGCTTTATATTATTATTGTTAGGTCGGCTGGATTATATTGTGACTCCTTAGACTCCTATATATAGAAAGGAGGTTTTGTCATTTGAATCATCCAAGAATTGTTCATTTATGTAATGTAAAGGAGGTTGCCCCCTCGAAGAGGCTAAATTCTAAGGCGTTGATCTATCTTTTCTATCTTTTCTTGAGCTGGTTCCATAACGTAAACTACTTAGTAGAATGTTGTAGTATAAAATAGAAGAAAAGCAGTAATCACAAAATACTCTGACGCTTTCCTGGCAAAGGTGCCAAAAAGATGGTGGGCTCTAGTATTGCAACAATAATGCTGCAACTCCTGGGGTTTCCTTCTTTACTTTTATGAACCCGGTAGTTCGTAACAAACTTGGAAGTAACGATGCTGTATGCATAAGTACTAGCTCTTACTAAAAGCTGTCACTTGATCAGCTGGCGCAAGTTCGCTAGGAGCTTAAGCCAACTTCTATGAGTTCTCAGAAGAAGCTTTTAACTGTGATGGAAGAAAGCTAACTCTACAGAGGCTATTCTATGTGCAGAAAGAGAATGAAAATTGGAATGAAACGCAAACCCTAGCAAACCCTAGTTTACCCACTAACCCTACTTTTGCAAGAAAAGAGATGGAAATTAATGAAATGAGTTCCATTGACTACTGAAAAGGTAAATTGCATTTATTCAAGCTACTTCTAAAAATAAATGATAAGAAATCATCTTTTTGTACTTTTGAGTGTTTTTATGTGGAATTATTATGCTTGTGATTTATCTGGATATGTTTGTACAGAGGTTTGGTGGCAATGGAAGATGGAGTTTGGTTTTTTAGAGGGTGAGGAAGGTGTGGAGAGGTCCTAAGAAGCCCCTAGTACCATTCTGAAGACTTTCATAGTGATCGGACTTTGAAAAATCACTCACGGGAAGTTCTACAGGAGTCTACAGGGGATCTATAGGAGGATCTACAGGAGGAGGCCGAAAGCTGTTTTTGGAGTTTTGAAGGTGGAAAAATGATGGGAAAATGGAAATGAAGGCTAGATGAAGGTGTTGAGGTGTCTAGAACTTGTCAAGGAAGATTAGGGACGAATGTGATGGTCAGATTTATTCGAATGGCAAGAAAACAATTTTATGAAAAAAACACAGAAATTAGGGCAGATTGGCGAAATGTTGCGAATGAGATGGGAAATTGATGAGAAGTGAGCTGGTGCTGGCTGTTTTATGGAGGGATGGTGAACTGAGATGTCTTGCAAGAGATCTACACATTTACTTATCGAAACTGACCAAAGAAAGAACTAAAAATAGAATTTTGTCTAGCTTGACCTAATTTCTGACCTACAAATAGAAAAATGATGAACAATACCTTGTGAACAGAAAAGCATGCAAAAGAACTATTTTGAAAGAACAAGAAATGATCTAAGCAAATAAATCAAAACCAATATCAACCTTTCCAACTCAAAGTATCACAATAACAGTTGCATGGAAGCACGAAAATTGTGTTTTTAGTGGCAGCAGTAGTGCCTTGACCTCAGATCATAGTCCTAGGAAGGGAGAAAGGAGATCAGGGCCTGTTGTTGGCCTTTTTGTGTCTTTTTCTGTAACTTTAGTAACCTACTTAAGCATTTGAAACAAAAGCAACTATGCTAAACATCAAAAGCAACCTAATCTAACAAAGTAAAATGAATCTATGCAACAGAAATTAACTCATGAATGGAAGAAAAATGATATAAGTACACAAAAGGAGGTGTTGGGAAGCTTGGGTTGGGCCCTAAACCAAGAGCTTCAGCTCTCTGAAAGAGATCAATGCTGGCTCAAAAACTGTTTCATCTTCATTATCAAAAATAACAGTTACATTACATAAAATGTTCTAAAAAAGGAACTCGAAAATAGGTTGAAAAATGTGCTGCACAAAAGTGTGAAAATCTACTAATAACTGGCTAACCTATTGAGGCTCGAAGCCTTCTTATTTATACAAATGGGGACTTCCAACGGTCCTCCTAAAATCAAGGAACTCGGCTTCCTAGAACTGAAGATAAACAACAGTCCTACTTGACTTGCTCGGCTGCCCCTTGGAATCATCAATGTGGGCCTTTGTGCTCCGAGTTGCTGATGGAGGATTCAAGGAAAGGGGTCATTAATGAAGGAGACACCCCTCCTACAAGTCCTCTTCCTTGTTTTCCTCGAGTTTTCACTACCATTTTCTCATATATTCCTTGTCTTTGTCCAAAATTGTCCAAAAAATCTGCATAAAACACTCATTAGACTACATGGCAAAGTGACTAACCCAATTCAATCTATTAGCATAAATATATTCAAAAACATGCAACAAACTAATGAGAATGGTGGATTAAGTCGAAATAAAAGGCAGAATGAGCCCATATAGTTACCCATTTCTGTGGCTCATCAGCAGGCCTGTGCCTAACCTCAGCAGTGTACTAATGGTTAGGTTGGAGTGGTAACTTACAAGTGCTAGCAAACATTGCTAAACTATGAGCCTGCATATTATGTTTCCTGGGGATGACTGCAAGCTTAGTTTCTAGAAAAGCATTCAATATTTCTACAACTATTCCTCTATAAAAACTTAATCTAGGGTCTTTCGTCATATATACAACATTAATTTGTTTTATAACCAACTCAGAATCTCCCATAATTGAAACTCTTATAGCTCCTAACTTTCTAACTAATTTAAGACCCAAAAGAAGTGCTTCATACTCAGCCATGTTGTTAGTGCATTTGAAATTCAGTTTGTAAGCATGGCCTTTTGAGTGATCATTCTCTAGATTATAAATCCATACTCCTGCTCCTGCTCCTAATTTATTTACTAACCCATCAAATCCAAGATACCATAATATTTCATGTTCATAATTCTTACTGTCTCGAGGGACAAAATTTTCATTGATTAAAGTATCTTCATCATCTTTTTTATCTGAAATCTCTTGAATTTGGATGGTTGGGTTGTAACTACAATTTCTTTTGGTTCTGAAATAATGTTGTTTGAAGTAGTTTCTTGTGTTTGTTCATCTTTGTACAAAATAAAAGAATCGATCTCAGAATGCATGGAATAGATAGGAAAGTTTTGAGGCCTAGCTTGGCTACTCACTACATATTCCATTAGGGTCTCTCTGTACAATTTTTTAGGATGTCCTAAAACTGAAATTGTGGCATATGACATGTCAAGTTGCAAAGATACTTGGAGTTTAGCCCCCCATGATCTAGACAATAGCATGCCATATTTAGGTGGTATATCACCAACAGCTATGTCCATGAGACTAGTCTTAGCAGGATATTGTACTAAGGAAACACACAGGTCTTTAATTAACCCTAGACACTTTACTTGACTTGAGTCAAATGAAAATAGGTCCTTGTAGGGCCTAGTAATGTCCAAGTTTAATTTTTCCATAACATATTTAGGCATTAAATTGTGTGAAGCCCTAGAATCTAACATTGTATTGTGTAAGATTTTATCATGAATGTTAAGGCTAATATAAAAAGTTGGTATCCCTCCTAATGGTTTGCCATTAACATAAGGACCGAATATAAGCTCAGGTTGATCATCAAACAAGTTAACATAGTCTTCATTCTCAACAAAGTTTAAGGTTTTGCTTATTTGAGACTTGTAAGTTTCATTTTTAATCATCTCTGTTAAGGGAACTGAGATTTTCAGTTTAGCCAACTCTGCTCCCAAATTGAAAGGCAAAGGGGCTTTCCTTGTTTGGGGATATGGAAGTTTCATGGCAAGATTTGGAGTAGGTTTCTCTTCTTTTTTTTCGTTTGAAGCCTTTTTCTGTGGATTTTCTAATATGATGTTTGGAGATTCCTCCACTATTTCCTTGGAGAGGATTGAAGTAAATGGTTGATCATTAGGGGGTTGGTCATGGGTTATATCTACAATGGTGGGACCAGAAGGGTTTTGATTTGGTCTAGAGAGGATTTGAGAGTTTTAGTAACTCGAACTATTTTAATTTTCTTAGGTTGATTTGGTATTGCTTTCTTGTTTTGGTCAGGAGTACCAGTGTTCTTTTTACTCCTCAAGTTGTACTATTTGTGCACCTCTAAGATAGTAGAATCATACCCTTGCTTGTAATCAAATGATTCTCTAGATTGGGTCTAAAATTGCTAAAGCGTATGTAATTCCTCATCATATTGCATCAAAAAGACAGTTTCCTTATTATCTAATCCCATCAAGTTAATTTGTGTGTCTTGTTCAGGGTCTTTTGAATGGGATGTTTTAGCATAGTTTTCTTGAAAAGGAGGTCTAATATTCTGGTTAGGTCCATTTTTCCTAGTACTTTGATTTTGATTCTTTCTAAAGTTTGGATTTCTCACCGGAGGTGCTTGTTGATTATCATAGTGAGGCTTCCTTTCAATGTTCTCTATCCTATCCATCAGCTTTTCCATTCGTTTAGCTAGGGAATCTATTTTAAGGTAAGAGGGTGAGGCTTCATCTTTCAATGGTCCTCTCCTTTCATTCCTAACCCTAGCTCTTTTTTCTAGCAAATTAGCTTCTACACTAACTGCTACACTCTATATGTCTTCTAAAGTTGGAGGATTTCTCTCTCTAAGTTGGAATGTGTTGGGTCCCTATAATACTAGTGATTACCCCATTACTATTGTAGTTATACCCCTTATTTATATTGTTGTGCCCCTATTACCCCCATATTGTTATTTCTGTGCCCCATAGAATCCCTCTATTGTTATTTTTGTGGCTTTATATTATTATTGTTAGGTCGGCTGGATTATATTGTGACTCCTTAGACTCCTATATATAGAAAGGAGGTTTTGTCATTTGTATCATCCAAGAATTGTTCATTTATGTAATGTAAAGGAGGTTGCCCCCTCGAAGAGGCTGAATTCTAAGGCGTTGATCTTTCTTTTCTATCTTTTCTTGAGCTGGTTTCATAACATTTGGTATCAGAGCTTTGGATTCTAGGGTTTCGCTGCTCCAAACAGGTCATCGTGGAATTTTCGCTATAACTTTTTTTCTGTGACGTTTCAGAAGTCGCAAAAAAAACCCATTTGAGAAGAAATCGTGCTGAACCTTGGGTCAGAATTTCAGAGCTTTTTGCACGATATTTTCGGAGATATGATCTGAGGAAGTTGGTCTTTTTGCAGACTCCTGAATTACATTCAAAACAGGTGACCTGGGGAAAATCGTCATAACTTTCTTTCTGAGCATCGGATTGAAATTTTGTAAGAAGGTACAAAAAGAGGACGGACTGTAGTTTTTGTTTATATATTTTTTAGAGTCAAAGGTTGAAACAGTGACACGTGGCACTTCATACAAGTTCGCTCTACTGAACTAGTCTATAATCAAGTCACTGCGGGAGATTGTGCATAACTCTTTCTTGGAGAATCCAATTTGGATCAGACTTGTGGCATTGGAAAGAGGACATAGAGGCTACTACAGGTCACAATTTCAGAACTGGATGATTTGAAATTACAGAGATACATCAGATTCAATATCAGGCTTCTACAAAGTGAAAAAAGGTGTGTAGTTTTTTTTTTTTAATTTTTGCATAAGCTTGGTTTGAAGGAATTCAAAGGGCATAGTAAAGCATTATTATCGGTAACTGATGCCCCGAGGAAAGAAAATGCAAACACCTAGTAAGGAACCTGAAAGCTCTAGCATGACTCATGAAGAAGAGGAAGAAATGCTACATGATATATCAAAATTACAAGAACAAGTGCAACAAATGTCACGCTCACAAAAGCTAACAGATGCTAAGATAAATGGCGTGGAATCTAAGATAAATGGCATGGAATCTAAGATAAAGGGCATGGAAGCTAAGATGGATGATCTGAAGATAGATTTGAGGACAGATTTGAAGACAAACATGGCAGATTTGAAGACAGATTTGACAAATTTTCTACAAGAAATACTTACTAATGGTGAAAAGGTTGTAAAGGAAACTCATGATGTGAACAAAAGAAATGTTAATCATGATTCCATAGACTCTAATGTTGGATCGAAGACCCACCATATTCCAAAAATCGATATGAGGAAGTTTGATGGCAAGGATCCCGCCACATGGATATTACAGATGGAGCAATTCTTCGATCTCAATAATGTGCAAAACACACAAAAGGTACGTATGGCAACTTTATATTTGGAACCAAATCAGTTTGTATGGTATCAATGGCTTTGTTCTCGTAAACAATTTATCACTTGGGCAATTTTTACGGAAGAATTGATAGCACATTATGAGGATACAAAAAGCAACACTTTTTTTAGCCAATTGATAAGTCTCAAACAAAAGGGTTCAATAATGGAGCACATTGAGGAGTTCCAAAAATTGAACATAAGGGTAAAAGATATTCCAGAGGAGCATAGGATTGATGTGTTCATAGGGTCTTTAAAGGATAATATCCAACATGATGTGCGCCTTTGGGAACCTGATTCATTAGAGAAGGCATTCAGGTTAGCAAGAAAAATGGAAAGCAAAATTATGGCAACTAGGAAGCATACCATTCACAACTATAAAGACGGAAGTGTTGTTGCCCATAGTCTTCCACAACCTACAAGGTTGACACCACAACAATTGGAAGAAAAAAGAGCAAAAGGGCTTTGTTACAATTGTGATAGCAAATACACAAAAGGTCATAAGTGTGCTGAGAAGAAATTATTCTACATAGATTGTGAAGAGGAAGAAGAAAAGGAGCAAGAAAGGTCAAAAGAAGAGGATATATTCCAGGAACAAAGCCTAGATGAAGAACAAATAAATCCGACCATATCTTGTAATGCATTGGCGGGAATTACCACTCCTCAAACCATCAAGATAGAAGGACAAATCAAGAAGAAAAAGGTAATAGTGTTGATTGATTCAGGAAGCACCCACAATTTTATTCATTGTAGGGTAGCAAAAGAATTGAATTGCTTCCTATATCCAGCACCAGAGTGTCAAGTGATGATTGCAAATGGAGGAACAATAAATTGTTCTGGAAAGTGCCATAATATCAAGCTATCCATGGGAGAATATGTATTGACTAGCCCAATGCTTTCCATTCCAATGGGAGGTGCTGATGTTGTACTAGGAGTCCAATGGCTACAATCCTTGGGTACAATAGCTTTTAATTTTCAAGAACTTTTCATGAAATTTTCTGTGGAAGGAAAGGAAGTTGAATTAAGGGGTATTGCAGGGAAACCAGGAAAGATAATCAGCTCTAATGGCATGACAAAGCTTCTAAAAAAGGAGCAAAGAGGTGTAATTGCACAATTATGTTCGCTAGATGTTTCCACATTGGAATCATCTATTTCTCCAGATCTCCAAAAAGTCCTGGACAATCATTCCAAGGTATTTGAGACTCCCAAAGGTCTCCCACCTATGCGTGATCATGATCATGCTATTCATCTGATTCCAGGAAGTGTTCCTCCAAACATCAGGCCGTACAGATATCCATATGTCCAAAAAAGTGAAATTGAACGTATGGTTGCAGAAATGCTAGAGGCTGGTATAATTCAACCGAGTCAAAGTTCTTTCTCAGCTCCAGTAGTATTGGTGCACAAGAAGGATGGATCATGGCGCATGTGTCCAGATTATAGGGAGCTCAACAAGCTCACTATTAAAGATAAGTTCCCCATTCCTGTCATTGATGAATTACTGGATGAATTGCATGGATCAATTTACTTCACCAAGTTGGATCTTCGTTCAGGATATCATCAAATCAGAATGAAGATTGAAGACATTCCGAAAACGGCATTTAGAACTCATGAGGGTCATTATGAATTTTTGGTCATGCCTTTTGGCCTTACCAATGCACCTTCAACATTTCAAGGTTTGATGAATTCAATTTTCAAACCATTCCTTAGAAAATTTGTGTTAGTATTTTTTGATGATATACTAATCTACAGCAAGTCTTGGAAGGATCATGTTGAACATGTTGACAAGGTGCTACAACTATTGGAGGAGAAACAATTATATGCAAAAAGATCCAAATGTTTCTTTGGAGTCCAGGAGGTGGAATATTTGGGTCATATTGTATCTCATGAAGGAGTTAAGGTAGACCCTAGCAAAATTAAAGCCATTAAGGAATGGAAAATCCCCACATCCATAAAGCATCTGCGAGGATTTCTTGGGTTGACAGGGTATTATCGCAAGTTTGTTAAGAATTATGGGAGAATAGCAGCACCTCTAACAACATTATTGAAGAAAGATTCATTTTCATGGACTCCGGAAGCAACAAAGGCCTTTGAACATCTTAAAGAGGCAATGTGCCAAGCACCGGTCTTAGCTACACCGGACTTCACAAAAACCTTTATTGTGGAATGTGATGCTTCAGGAAATGGAATTGGTGCTGTTCTAATGCAAGATGAAAGACCCATTGCTTTTGAAAGTCGTCCAATCAAGGGAAAGTTTTTAAGCAAAGCTATTTATGAGAAGGAAATGTTGGCAATACTCCATGCACTTAAGAAATGGCGACCCTACCTAATGGGAAGACACTTCAAGGTAAAAACGGATCATGATAGCCTTAAATACTTTTTAGAACAAAGATTATCCTCTGAAGAGCAACAAAAGTGGGTCACAAAGATGTTGGGTTATGACTTTGAAATCATCTACAAAAAAGGGAAGCAAAATGTGGTGGCAGATGCACTCTCAAGAAAGGATGAGGATGTGGAAGCATTGTTGTGTGCCATTTCTATTATCCAACCAGATTGGATAAACGAAGCAAAGGAGGAATGGAAGAATGACGAAGAAGTGTGGGCACTTATTCGAAAGCTACAACAAGATTCCAGTACTTCTGATACATTTAGCTGGAAAAATGATTCGTTATGGTACAAAGATCGCTTATACCTCTGTAAGAATTCCCAGCTAAAACAAAAGATTCTTATGGAATTGCACACTTCTCCCTTAGGAGGGCACTCAGGATTTTTAAAAACTTACCACAGGGTTAAGAAGGAATTTTTTTGGGATGGCCTTAAATCAGATATTCAAAAGTTTGTGGCGGAATGTTTGGTTTGCCAACAAAATAAAGTTGAAACAATTAAGACACCGGGTCTATTACAACCTTTATCCATTCCAAGCCAACGTTGGGAGGAGGTTTCAATGGATTTTATCACAGGTTTACCCAAGTCTGAGGGAAAGAGTGTCATCATGGTGGTAGTTGACAGACTTACCAAGTATGCACACTTTTGTGCATTATCACATCCATTTAAAGCCAGTACAGTTTCTACTGCATTTATGGAAACAATTCAAAAGCTACATGGAAACCCAAAGATTATTGTAAGTGACAGAGATCCCATTTTCACTGGAAATTTTTGGACAGAATTATTTTCTTGTCTTGGTACTCAGTTAGCTCATAGCTCATCTTATCATCCTCAATCTGATGGGCAAACTGAGATAGTAAACAAATGTTTGGAAGGATATCTTCGTTGCTTTGTATCTGATAAACAGACACAATGGGTCAAATGGTTGCCTCTGGCTGAATGGTGGTATAACACTTCCTTCCATACAGCAACAAAAATGACCCCATTTATGGCACTTTATGGGTATCAACCACCATCCATCACATCATATTTAAGAGAAAATTCTAAGGTTCAGGCAGTGGAACATCACATCGAACATCAACAACAAGTCCTCCAACTCTTAAAGGATAACCTCGTGTTGGCACAAAATAGAATGAAACAACAGGCAGATCAACATCGCAGTGAAAGAAGTTTTGATGTAGGTGATTGGGTATTCCTACGGCTACAACCATATAAGCAAATGTCCCTAAAGCAAGCTAAGAAGGATAATAAATTATCACCAAAGTATTATGGTCCGTACAAGGTGTTGGAAAAGATTGGTACTATGGCATACAAATTGGAGCTTCCTGCAGCTTCTCGATTGCACCCAGTTTTCCATGTTTCATGTTTAAAGAAGGTTATAGGCGACAAGCTCCCAGTTCAAACAATATTGCCAGAACTTGATGAGGAAGGAAAAATTATATTGGAACCGGAAGCAGTCACAGAAACAAGAACTCGACAGCTACGAAATCGATCAATTTCAGAGTATCTTATCAAGTGGAAGAACTTATCCGCTGAAGATTCCACATGGGAGGATGAGAATTTTATGCAGAAGTATCCAGAACTACTCAAGCGTTGAGGACAACACTTTTTTGAAGGAGAGGGGCATGTTGGGTCCCTATAATACTAGTGATTACCCCATTACTATTGTAGTTATACCCCTTATTTATATTGTTGTGCCCCTATTACACCCATATTGTTATTTCTGTGCCCCATAGAATCCCTCTATTGTTATTTTTGTGGCTTTATATTATTATTGTTAGGTCGGCTGGATTATATTGTGACTCCTTAGACTCCTATATATAGAAAGGAGGTTTTGTCATTTGTATCATCCAAGAATTGTTCATTTATGTAATGTAAAGGAGGTTGCCCCCTCGAAGAGGCTGAATTCTAAGGCGTTGATCTTTCTTTTCTATCTTTTCTTGAGCTGGTTTCATAACAAAATGCCATATCAGTATCAAACCCATCAGGAAACTTTATCAGAGCTAAACCAGGTGGGGGTTTAAGATTGACTGGTATTGCATTGTATATATTATTAAATCTGGTACAGTAATCCTGGACTGTTTCATTTAGTCCTCTCCTGATGTTTTCATATTCTGAAAGGATGTGAATAGGGTTCTTTTTTCTTTTCCCATATATTTAAAAATTTCTAATAAAATACTTATAAAGTGTCTATGCTATTAGCAGGGAAAGCTCTAAACCATGTTCTTACATCCCCAGCTAGAGTCTGATAAAAAAGTCTCATTTGAACATCTCCAATATCAATTTCATGTAATTCAAAGAAATCTGTCATTTTGTTTGTATGTTGTTGTGTTGTGTAAGTTCCTATGCCATCAAATTTGACAATTTTGTTCTGGTAATCTTGTAGCATGGAACCACGTGGAGCAGGTAACACAAGAGGAGCATATCTATTTGGCATGGCTCTAAGTTGGGCAGGACTAAGCAGTGGGTTGGGGTACCAAGAGATGATACAGTTGTTGATGAAGAACTGGGAGTAGAGGGTGACTGATGTGTAATGATAGGTTGGAGGGGAACAGAAGGTATAAATGGAGGTGAGGAATGAACTTCAGAGGTGGAAGGGAATAATGGTGAACTAAGGGTAGTTGACACTGGTTCAGAAAGCTCAGGGATCTTAACAGTAGTAAGGGATGTCTGAGGGGAATTAGAATATATTGATAAATTAACAAGTTTTCCTTTTGGACTTCAAGATCTGCAATAAACTATGGATCTAGAACTATGTCATCAAGTGCACTTTCAGACCTGGTTCTAAATAGGGAAAGGTCAAATGACTCATCAAAGGGGAGGTCTTATAAAAAAAAACACTCGTCAGGGCATGAATCTACTTTGATTGAAGGTGTTGGACTGACTGAACTTTCTTGTCTTCTAGATCTTCTCGAAATTAGGTTGGAATTATCCACTACTGGGGGAGGATTTGGATCTGGGTTGGCCCTAGTATAGTGAGTTCTCCTTGAAGCTAGAATTTTGAATTTTTTCTAATTACTTTCTTTTTGTAAAATTTTGTAAATAAATTCTAATAAACCCTTCAAGAGGCTTGAAATAGAGATTTGAAATTCTCAAAGGTTTATTATGGCTGAGGATTTGAATCCCTAGTATGGTCGCCACTATGTTATCACTCAGAAGTTTTCCCTAGAAGTTATCAAAAGAAGGAATAATCCGAGGTAACCACAAACCAATCTTTTAGACTCAGGTTCTAGCCAACCTAAGTCCAGAGAGGGCTCTCTCTTTGTGATTTAACTTTGTTTTTATTAGATTTCAGGCTAGTTCTTAGTGTTCATGAGGATTTTGATTTTAGATTGAAAGTTGGGTGGTGGAATTCTTAGAACAAATGGATAGAGCTAGGTCTTCAAGCCATTGGGCTATGGAGTCAATCAAAGGATAGCATAACTAGACCAGATCATTAAAGGGAATGTTCACAGGGCAGGCTAGCAGAGCAAAAGGAAAATCTTCAAGTTTAATGGATGAGAAGATTCTAACCAGGGTGAAAGGGCAATGAATAATCCTTAGACTGGGATCAGAATGAAAAAAAACGGGTGATCATGAACAAAGGGCAATTAAGAATCCTTTGTTATAGACCAGGGGGAGAAACTACAGAAGCAAGGGAGCAGTTATGAATTCCCTAACTAAGATAGTTTAGTAGAAAACATTAACACTGTAAACAGCTCAGACATAGTGCATTAAAGCAAGTTCTGAAATATCATTCCTAGTTTAACATTCAGATTTCATAGAAACACATATGATTATTAAGAAACATAAGGGAAAACAATAATACACATGAGAGAATACTTATTTGATTTTCGCTTTACACAAGAATCCTAAAAAATATCTGAGCTTTATTCCATGATCCAGTCAAGCCAATCCAGTTTTGATACAATAGCACTTTGATTTGAGATAAAAGTCTACAGAAATGTCTTTGAATCCACCCTAAATACTTCGAAATATGAAGTATTTATACAAAAAATATTTACAAAATATCTCATAACAATATGAGATTTAATCTAGGGAATCAAAATATCTTCAAGCATGAAGGTAGGGACAGATGGAAAACTGCATCATGCTGTCCCTCTTATTGTGGTAGTGCTGGCTGTTACAGTTGAATTTGAGCCCTTTAAGCTAGCTGATATTTGTACGCTAGAATCATCTTTATCTTTAATATTTCACTGATACTCTTTAACCTACTACTCTTTGACCCCACTAATTTGTCGTTTACCTATTTTATCTGGCTACCTTTAGATTTACTGTGGTGACTTATAGTAAATCTGTCATCTTTTCCCACCATTCACCCTCATGTAACTTTACTTTCAACATTCTTCTGTAGATTTCGTTTGTCTCTGTGTATTTGGAAAAATTAGGCTTGGTGACAAACAAATGTTTCACCTCATGCTCTAGAAGAAATAGATTCTCTAAAGTATCATACAATACTTTTCCAGTTGGCAAGGTTTTGATACCTAAAGTGCTTGCTTGTTCCTTGGCCAACTTCCTTAATCTGTTAGTGTAGTCCAATTGGGTCATAAGTTTATCTTGGATGACCATAGGACTGGGAAGGCATTTGTCCCTCAAAATTTGAAATTTGGCCATGAATCTGTCAATTGCCACCTACATATTATGGAATTTTTATTCTGAGTTGACCATAAGGTTTCTTTTGGAAAGAACCTTTTTGACTTCTAGGATGGCTTCAGTCCTATCCTCTACACCAAGCTCATTAAGCTCATTTCTATTCTTACTGTTTAGGAAGTCGATGAGTCTATTTGTATCCTCAGGTTGGTCTCCCAAATCTTCCCTTACTTTCTAAATAGCCTCAGTGGCCACTTTCACCAATTTAGTCTGCTCAAATATAACTTGAACTAATGGCCAAATATCATTGACAAAGTCAATGATATTGGCCTAGAGCATCTCTTTGTTCTGTCCTAGGGGCT
Organism: Pinus tabuliformis; assembly: GCA_031772625.1. Lineage (NCBI taxonomy): Eukaryota > Viridiplantae > Streptophyta > Pinopsida > Pinales > Pinaceae > Pinus > Pinus tabuliformis. The sequence continues at coordinate 1,661,240,857 of CM062817.1, read as the reverse complement.
TCTGGAGCGTTAAATCTTTTTCTAGGACCTTGATCTTCTCACCCATCATTAGGGATTTCTATGTTTCTTCTCTCTAATGAATTTGGGCAAGCTGACAATTAGTTTCTAAGCTTGCCACTTTCTCCTTTAGCTTTTTGAGCTCCGTTGCCTGGATTGACATATCCTCCATGGCTTTTACTGGCTCGACTATTTTCTTTGTTGATACACCGCCTGTTGTAGATTCAGTGGTGATTGGTAGTGTTGTGGCAAGTGGAGCTGTAGGTGCCCATGATTCTGCCAATGTTGAAGGAACTGTAGTAGAAATAATGGGAATAGAATTCATAGAAGTGGTGGCCAAGTCACTTTTCTTGGACTGAATCAATGTGTCTAATTCCTTCTCTATTTCTTCCAGTTGGTAATTTATCTTTAGGACCAAGTCCATAAGCTCCTCTTGTCCTTTTTGTGTTTCCAGGACTTCTGTTGTTTGTGGGTGATGTAATGGTGGAATCTTGAGTTGCTTCTTCAAAGTAGCTATGTCATCATTCTTCTTCTTTATCAATTTTTTGGTGGCCTTTACATCTTTGGGATTGTGTCCCAACTCAATGATTAAGTCCTCTAAGGACATGATTTTGGTGTCTTTGGCCTATGAAAAGGCCTTCTCTAATTGGAACTGAGCTGATATGTTATTGAGGGAGTTTTGCAATTGGGGGGCTGCGATGGCTTTCCCTGTTAAGGTGGAGTAAATAATCTCCCCTGTCTTCTTGTGCAGCTCAATCCAGTTAATAGGATGAATGTCCTTTGCCAGTACTTCAAAATCTATCTTTTTGAAGTTTGCTGCTATTCTTAGTTGCTGAGTAGTAGGCCTCATAAATGTCATCTACATCTTGCCTTCTTTCAAATCATAGGATGACATAAGCCTTGTCTGATTGGTAGGTGCCATCTTTAAGTATTGTGCGTAAGTTTAGGCTTTTAGACTCTCATTTCTGGCTTTTATGTCATTGTGCCTTTCTCTAATGTCTTGGTCTCTATCAGCTGGCATCCTGAATGAGGACACCTCAACAGTCTGCTACCTTTCCAACATCTAAGTGTGTGATGTGGAAGGTTCTAGTGTGCCCCTTGAGGGAGTGGCAGGCCTACTTCTTTCTCTTTTTCTGCTGGTGGCCCCAACTATTTCTTCTATGAATTCCTATTCAGAGACAAGATTTATCCTTTGCCTTTTGACCAGGTTGGTCTCTGCATATGCCTGTGTGGTTGCTTTGCCTGAAGTAGTGGCCTCTTCCTTATTTCTTTTTAGGCTTTTCTCCTCATTTAGAGGAGTTTTCAAGATTGGGGGAGTACTCATGATGGGCTCTAGTATACCTATTTTAGTGAACTCCTCTAATAAGTCTAGTTGTTCTGAATATTCTTGCACTTGGTATTCTTCTTCTACATGTGATTCACTTTGTGCCTATGATTCTCCTTGTGCTAGTGATTCTTCTTGGGCTTGAGACCCTTCTGGCACCTGCATGAAAGAACCCTCATCAAGTTATTTCTCTAGATCAATTAGAGCATTTTCAACCGCAACTTCAGTGCTATCCCTATCCACTAAAGTATTCTCCACCCATTCCAATTGATTTGCATATTTTTCTATTTCAGGGATTCGGTGGTGAATGTAGGGAGCCATCTTGTTTTTCTATCTTCTGTTGCAGATGAAGTCCAAGGGATCATATCTCCACATGAAGCTTTGTTTTAGTTTAAGTCTCTGAAGGATTTTCTCTACTTCCTTTCTAGCTTCTTGGTTATTACACAGAAAGGGGCCTATTTGATCTTTGATTCTGAGCTGAGCCTTATTTTTGGCTTTAACAAAATCCACCTCATCTGAATTGATGATCTTCTTGTAGTACTCCAAAGCAAATAAATTCATTGGGAGGTATCTGGGAATTTTATATGGGGCCAACTCACAGCCATAGATCTTAATTTCAGTGTGAGTTTGGTACAAGTACCAATCTCCCACTTTGTGTTGTTTTGAAAGCTACAGGATCTTCTTGATATCTGAACTGATTCCTGGAGGAGGACTTCCTAACAACATTGTTACTATAGTATGTACAAAAATATCTATGAAGTCTATGTATGGATATGTGGAGTCATGCTTATGGATCATAGGAGTCCAGAAGATCACTGAACTAGGATGACCTTTAGTATCAAGCTTTTGGAGAGTAAAGGGGAACTTGTCAGCTTGGCAATATAGAAAAATATGGTATAAAACCGAGGAATACTTGAATACTATTTCATTACTCATTCTAAGAATTTGTTCATGCATCCTATCAGCTATGAACTTGGGATAATCATAAATGACAACAGGAGGCTATCCTGGAGTGAAGATGGACATGAAGGCTAAGATGATTTTATCTATATACTCACTGGTGGTGTATCCTAAGACATTAGAAATCATTGCTACAATGTCCTGACCAAATGGGGAAAATATGGTAGCCACATATGGAGGAGGATATTTTGGGATGTGATTTTCCTCCGTGATGAAGGTTTGAAACATCTTAGCAAGTTTTGTAGTGGTAAACTTGGGGAAATGGTCTAATAGGTCTCCAATTGAAATAGGGCTTAGATTTCCCCTGGTTGAAGTTGCAGCATTTCATTAATTGTTTCAGCAGTGATGGTGAAAAGTGCAGTCTAGTTTGGGGACATCACTACTCTTTTGCTGGGGATGTATTTTGCATGGAAATAATGGACAATTTCTGGAAAGATGTGTACCTCAAGGAATTGATACTTGGGTAAATTAGACTCCTAGAGACCTATTTTATCAGCATGGTTTAGATATTGGTCTCTATATCAGCAATTGATAGGGGATTCAAGGACAGAAGTGTCCTTGATTTGAAAATATTTATCAGTAAGGGGAAGGTGGTCCAAGTCTAGGTGAGGAGTGAAAATTGGTCTAACATCCATGGCAATTGGGGCGGCCATTCTCATTTCTTGTGGATTTGAGAATGGGGAGGTAAATTTTCAATCTTTTTAGAGAAAAGGTGGTTCAATTCTAGGTGGGTTTCAGTTACTAGAGTTTCCCTTTAATTTCAATTAAGAAAACTTAGTGACTGATTCGGAAATTGTCAGGGTTTTCAATGGATTCTAGGTTAAATTCCTGGAATTTTAAGAAAACTGGGTCTGAAGCAAGTGAATGACAACTGTGAACGATCAAAAAAGCTTCAAGTAGGCTGGAAGGTAACATGGGAGCTTTGTAGCATCTTCAGGGTGCAATTGTATGTGGTTTGACAGCTTGGAAGTTCGCATATGTGTGCATGGAAGTTTTCAGTTGAAAAACGATAAAAACAATAATTTGGGGCTTTTTTGGATTTATGTGCAAAACGTCAATTTGGTGGGTACAGGTGAATAGTGACCATTTTTCACGAAGCAGGGTGAACAGTGGTTTCTTTGGCATGTAGTGGGCTGGCAGTAAGTGGTTTGCTTCGCACAGCTTTTGGGCACTTGGCGGTATTGGGGGGAGGTCGCCCGATTCCATTCATCGAGCACCACGTCGCCTTGGGGGCCTAATGGAAAACAACCCATTTCAGGTGGGTAACATTCACATTTCGGGCCCTTCCGAAATCAACACGGTCTGTTAGATGCGGTGCGGAGAGGTCATGTCGTGGTCGGGCGATGGAGTTGCTCAGAAGGTAATGGGGGGGCCCGATGGGGGTTTAAACACAATAGTTTTGGTTTAATGAGGGTTAAGGTGGGGATTAAGGTATCGGGAAAGATTTAATTGGGTTTTTAACTAACTTAATCAAGGATCAATTAGTTAGTGGGTCCGGGGTAGAAAACCTTAGTTTATATAATTAAACTAGGGCAGGATTAATTAATATTGCGGGAATTAATATATATATATATATACGGGAAACAAGTTTTTATTAGGGATTTAATAAATAAGTTAGTAATTTATTCAAATGAGAAGAAGGGGCACCATACTCTAAGCATATGATTTTCATGTTTTTAATGATTTCCGATAAAACTTGGGATATAGTGTTTTTTGTGGGTTTTTGATATGAAAAAGAGTTATGTGGGGGAACAAATACTTTTCCTAGGTAAAAGCGATTTAACCTTAGGAAAGAATATTATTAAGGGAAAAATGAATGAACTAAGGGGGGGAATGAATCTTTATGAGGGGATTTTAGTACTTGTTGCCCATAAGTCTTTGAGCCAAGGGTCCGGTCCCTCCAAAAGTCAGAGAAATGCTTTGAGCCTCTTTGACTTAGGGTTTTTAAGTACTTTGATCTTTATTTTGGGAAATTAGTTGAGTAAAAGGTGAAATAAATGAGGAAAATTTATTAATTGACTTTAATGTCCATCTGCATGCTTGAGTGCCCATTCACATTTGGAACTTGTATGATGTTAAGATGATACATATGCTTTTATCTAATCAATCATCAAAATTCTGCAACCTTTCTACTACTTACCCACCTACTCATCCTACAATTTTTACTTCTCTTTATTAGGGTGCATTTGAACTACTAAACCCTTATCAAACGTTTTATTTTTCTTTACAATAGTAAACTAACTAAATCTAACCTTATTACATCCAAGGGCTTAGATTAAATAGTTGAGCTTCTTTTATTTACTCTACCTATATACTTATCTACTAAGATTAAACAGTTTGGCTAGATTTTATTCTCTATCTATGGACATGAAATTGAAACATGAAATAGCCAAGCTTAAACATTTTGAATATCATGGATTGTGGCAAAGATTACAAAGTGCACACAATCATTTATTTTGCACAAAAAGTAAATAGTAGTGGCATTTTTACTTGCACACTTTCATGGACTTTTCCTTTCTTGGGGTTCATATTTTTCATCTTTTTTGACTTTTTTATTCTTTTTGTCCTTTGATTTTTATTTTAAGACATACCCTCTTTACATTTTCTAATTTTTTGGATATGGAAAACATTTGTAGAAAGTAAAGGTATGTACATATTATAGTTTTAAAACAATGTAAACTTTGAAACGGGAACTATAAATTCAAAACGGGAACTCTGGCCAAAAAACCCCAAAAAAACATCAAAAGCAGTGCTAAAAATGAAAAGTGTTGATGCTGGAATAACACCTTTTTTTTTTCTTGGGTAAATTTTCAACATGTTTTAAAAATGGTGGTGAAAACCAACTTTTGGCACAAAAATTATCCAAAAAACACCCTCAAAACAAATAGTGTTAATTCTGGAAGAACACTTTTTTTTTTCGAAACTAAAATTTCAACATTTCGAAATAATGGCGTAAAATATTTTATCATGGCCCCGAAAAACATTAAATTTTAAAAAAATAATGAAAACATAAAATAAAATTAAAAATTAAAAATTAAAACAATGAAAAAACACAAAACAAAAAAAAAGTTTTAAAAAATAGCACAACATAAATTAAGATATACAATAAAAACAAAACACAAAATAAAAATATAAAACTTAAAAAAAACAAATATAAAAAGAAAAAAATATCGATCATAAAAATGTAAAAAAAAAAAAAAATTAATGGTAAAAATTAAAAACTAAAAAAAATTATAATTTTTTTTGATAAAACAAAAAAATTCCGTTAAAAAAATATTTAAATTTTAATTTTTTTTTTTAATAATTTTTTTAAATATGAAAATTAAAAAATTAAACTTTTTTTATTTTTTTTGGTTAATTATTTCTATTTTTAAATTATAATTTTTTTAATTAAAAAAAAAGTTTGTTTAAAAAAAATTAATTTTAATTTTAATTTTTTTTAAATAAAAAGGTTAGGTTTCATAAAAATAATTATTATTAACTTATAAAAAAAAATAAAAAATATGCATTTTTTTGGTTTTTTTTTTTATAATTTTAATTTATTTTTTGGTTTTTTTTTTTTTTTATAATTTGAATTTAAAAAAAATCAAAAATAGGTATTTTTTTTTATAAATTGTAAATTTTTTTTGTTCTTTTATTTATTTTTTCATTTGAAAAGACATATATTTTCCGCCATTTTAATATTTTTTTGGGTTTTTTTTTTTATAATATGATTTTATTTTTGTTTTTTTAAATATTAATTTTACTAGTTTTTTTATTTTTTCGTTAATTTTCTATTTTTTTTTAAACTAGTTTGTTTTTAATTTTTTAATTTTTTTTCCTAGTTTTGCTAATGTTTTTTCTTAATTTCTCTATTTTTACTTATATATATATATATATATATATATATATATATATATATATATATATATATGTTATTTTTCTCTTTTTCATATATTTTTTATATTTGTTTTTGTACAGACAATTATTTCATTTGGATTGAAAATTTAATTAAGAATGTATAAATATGTAGAATATCGAAAATGCAAAATATCGACATTCTTCTTTAAATATGCAAAACAATAAAAACCTCACTACAAAAAAATAAAAAATAAAAAATTAAAAACAAGATAATATGAAGAAGAAGACCACTTCCAAATTTATTAAATTTAAAACATAATTATTTACATTTCATACAATAAAAAAATTTAAAGTCAAAAAATAGGTCTTTTCAAAAAAGGGTGCGATGCAGGATAACCACTTTTTTAAATCAGCATGAAAATCACTACCATTCACTACCATTCTAAAACGCAATGTATATAAAAAAAATTAAAGTGCCAAAAACTATGCTCTAAAAAAAACATGTGTTCTGCATCACCCCTTTTCAAAATCGGGTCACTTTTTTGCTATCTTTACAAAACGGGTAACAGTATCAGTACCCGTTTCAAAGTTTACATTGTTTTAATCTCAACCATTCAAAAATTATGACTCCTATTGGTATATGAACCTAACAGAGTCTTGCATTCTCCTTCCCCCAAGGTGTTTTTTGAATTGTGAAGATGTCTCCATCTCGAGGAAGTTGTTTGATCTCTTGTCCACTCATACGTATGATGGTGAAGGAAAAGTGGCCTTGCCTGAAAACTTACATAACTTTATTTCCATGAATTATGATGAAGATGAGTTTACTGATGAACAACTCGGTTTGTTGCTTGCATACACACTTCGCAAACCTCTATTTCGTTGGGTGCTCAGCCTATCAGATGACACTGTGCACTCATGTTCACACTACTGTGATCTTATTGAAGACACATTCTATCATTTTGATCCAGACCATCTTAACTGGAAATTATTACAGCAATGGAAGTCTCCACATGAATCTGTTATTGATTTTTGGAAGCACTTCCATGACCTACAGTTTCAAGCCCTGAGGAGCCAAATGAATTTTGCTTATCTCTCGGACCGATTTGAGTATTGTCAAAAGAAATATGCCCGACCCAAGAGGAATCTTAATGTCAAGCCTCGCTCAACCTTCTTCGTTGATGGAATTGCGCAATCCCATTGGGGAGCAGGCACTATCTCAACAAACTGTCCACCTCTGTTAGGCCCCTATACTACTAGTGTAACCCCTTATTGTTATTAGTATAACCCACTTATTGTATTGATGTACCCATGTAGTGCCCATATTGTTACTATTGTGCCTCATAGAAGCCCACTATTGTTATTATTGTGCCCTTACATTATTATTGTTATGTCGGCTCTGATTATGTTATAACCCCTTAGACTCCTATATATAGAAAGGAGGTCTTTTCATTTGTATCATCCAAGAATTGTTCATTTATGTAATGTAAAGGAGGTTGCCCCCTCGAAGAGGCTGAATTCTAAGGCGTTGATCTATCTTTTCTATCTTTTCTTGAGCTGGTTTCATAACATTTGGTATCAGAGCTTTGGATTCTAGGGTTTCGCTGTTCCAAACAGGTCATCGTGGAATTTTCGCTATAACTATTTTTCTGTGACGTTTCAGAAGTCACAAAAAAAACCCATTTGAGAAGAAATCGCGCTGAACCTTGGCTCCGAATTTCATAGCTTTTCGCGTGATATTTGCAGAGATATGATCTGAGGAAGTTGGTCTTTTTGCAGACTCTTGAATTACATTCAAAACAGGTGACCTGGGGAAAATTGTCAGAAATTTCTCTCTGGGGATCGGATTGAAATTTCGTAAGAAGGTACAGAAAGAGGACAGACTGTAGTTTCTTGTATACATTTTTCAGATCCAAAGGTTGAAATAGTGACATGTGGCACTTCATACAATTTCGCTCTTCTGGAAAGGTCTATAATCAGGTCATCTTGGGAGATTGTGCATAACTCTTTCTTAGAGAATCTAATTTGGGTCAGACTGGTGGCATTAGAAAGAGGACATAGAGGGCTACTATAGTTCACAATTTCAGAACTTAAAGATCTAAAAGTACAGAGTTACAGTCGTTTCAAGGTCAAGCTCCTAAAATCAAGAAAAAACAAAATGAGGAAGTTTGATGGCAAGGACCCGGTAAATTGGATACTTCAGATGGAGCAATATTTTGATCTACATGGTGTACAACTGTTACAAAAGGTATGTATTGCATCTTCATATTTAGAACCAGATCAATTTTTATGGTATAAAGGGCTTTGTTCTCGTAAAAAACTTGTTACATGGTCAATTTTCACGAAGGAAATGATAGCACATTATGAGGATACAAAGAGCAACACCTTCTTTAGAGCAACACCACAACAATTGGAAAGAGTAAAAGGGCTTTGTGACATAATGGAAAGCAAAATTATGGAAACCAAGAAGCATACCCCTCACAACTGTAAAGATGAAAGTGTTGTTTCTCCCAGCCTTCCACAACCTACAAGGGTTACACCACAACAATTGGAAGAAAAAAGAGAAAAAGGGCTTTGTTACAATTGTGATAGCAAATGCTCTAAAGGTCATAGGTGTGCTGAGAAGAAATTATTTTATATAGAATATGAAGAGGAGGAAGAAAAGGATCAAGAAACATCAAAAGAAGAGGATATACGCCAGGACACCACCCCAGAGAAAGAAGAAATGAATCAGACCATATCTTGTAAAGCATTGGCAAGAATTACCAATCCTCAAACTATCAAGATAGAAGGACACATCAAGAAGAAAAATGTTCAAGAAGTGAAAGATCACATTGAGCATCAAGAAATGAATCCGACCATATCTTGTAAAGGACTGGAAGAAATTACCACTCCTCAAAAGATAGAAGGACATGTCAAGAAGAAAAAGGTTCAAGCAGAGAAAGATCACATCGAGCATCAACAACAAGTTCTCCAACTTTTAAAGGATAATGCCACTTCGGTGCAAAATCAAACGAAACAACAGGTAGATCAACATCGTAGTGAAAAATGTTTTGATGTAGGTGATTGGGTATTTTTACTGCTACATCTCAAGCAAGCTATTTATGAGAAGGAAATGTTGGCAATACTACATGCACTTAAAAAATGGCGACCTTACCGAATAGGAAGACTCTTCAAGGATGAGGATGTGGAAGAATTGTTTTGTGCTATTTATATTATCCAACTAGATTGGATAAACAAAGCAAGGGATGAATGGAAGAAGGACGAAGAAGTATGGCCACTTATTCAAAAGTTGCAAAAGATGCCAATTCAAGCAATATTGCCAGAAATTGAAGAGGAAGGAAAAATCATATTGGAACCTGGAGCAGTCACAGAAACAAGAACCTGACAGCTAAGAAATCGATCAATTTCAAAGTATCTCATCAAGTGGAAGAACTTACCCACTGAATATTCCACATGGGAGGACAAGAATTTTATACAGAAGCATCAAGAACTACTCAAGCGTTGAGGACAACGCTTTTTGAAGCAGAGGGGCATGTTAGGCCCCTATACTACTAGTGTAACCCCTTATTGTTATTAGTATAATCCACTTATTATATTGATGTACCCATGTAGTGCCCATATTGTTACTATTGTGCCTCATAGAAGCCCACTATTGTTATTATTGTGCCCTTACATTATTATTGTTATGTCGGCTCTGATTATGTTATAACCCCTTAGACTCCTATATATAGAAAGGATGTCTTTTCATTTGTATCATCCAAGAATTGTTCATTTATGTAATGTAAAGGAGGTTGCCCCCTCGAAGAGGCTGAATTCTAAGGTGTTGATCTATCTTTTCTATCTTTTCTTGAGCTGGTTTCATAACAACCTCCCTTTCATTCAAAAGTTCCACCATCACCCAATGATGCTGAGGATCATGTTCTCACATTTGTTCGTTCTTCACACCCTCCCAACATCACTCCACTCCATTCTCGCTGAGAGTTGGTTGTGAGTCCTTCGAGTCCCCATATGCATTATTTTCTTCGACCTCTGTCTTTGCACTTAGGTGTTCCTCCAGATGATGTTGTCTTGTGTTCATCGATTCTAGACTCTTCACTCGTTGTGAAGGAGGAACAACCCACTGACAGAGTTGGTATAACACAACCAACATGTGCTGTCATTCATTAAGAGTGTGAGTGGGAGCTTGAAAATGAACACTCAGCGAAGGATGACTCCCTTCCATTCGAGCCCCCTCCATTCTCTCCTAGCTTCTTTGGTGAACATTCCATCCATGATTTTGCATGTGTGTCTTCATCCATGGATGCACCCAATGTTGATCACTCACAGGACTCACAAGATGCTAGTCCATGATTCGACAATGGAGAGGATAAGTTATTCATTGAAGATCCACTTGATACGTCATCTACATTTTTTGGAAACACAGAGGATTAGTTCATTCTCTTTTCATTTAGCTGATCATAAGGATGCCGAAGAATTCATTGATTTTTCTGATCGTGGTGGTCGTGATCCATTTGCTTCCATTTTTTATCACGATCATTAATATATTGCAATTGATCTTTCGAAGCCATTGATTTATGATGATCTACCTGATGATGAAGTTGAGCCACCCAAGACTGTTGAGGCATTTTAGCCTGAGTTGATGCTTATGTCAGGCCCCCGCTCTCTTGGGGTTAGTCTCACTTTTGATCATGAAACTTTTCAATCAACCAAGGCTCCTCATCACTCGTATATATGCATTAAAGATCCATCTCATACACAGGTCACACTTCCTCCACTCAAACTGCAGAATCCCACTTCTCATGCATTGGAGGAGTCTTACATTGCAAGAATTTGTTCACATTTCGTTTGCTTGCATGTTTCAGTCAAGAGTGTGCTTTTGCTTCAAAGTTGCACGTAGTGTCACACAACACCATGATAAGTCCACAGACTGTCCGTCATGCACATGCACTCACTTATGTTCCATGGGCACTTTGAAACACGAAGTGTGGCTATTTTCACTATTATATCTTTCTTGTATGTTGGTCCACACAACTGGGTTACTCATAGACCAAACCTTCACCCACATGGGTCTACCAATGCATCGGTGGCTGCATTGGAAGTATCACTTCACGTGATCAGGCCCATGCACCGTTAGTGTAGGAGTAGAAGTAGTGTTTTCTTTCAGTTGTTTTCTTTCCTACTTGTTTTCTTTCATTCTTTGACTACTTTATTGTTTGCTTGCTTGTTGGTCTGCTTTCTTTGCTCTCAATTTTTCTTCTACTTTTCCTTGGCTTTGTTGCTAGTTCATTCACCTGTTTCGTTCATAGGTTAGTTTTGCATGAAACCATGTGTGACTCATGAAACAAGTTGGGTAAAGTACAAGAGGGATTGTATAGCTGTCACTACTTGGTTATCTATCATCTTGCCTCTGTATGATGAACTTTTTACTCTTATTCCATGATACATCGAAGGAAAATACGTACTGTTCAAAGTGAACCTTGGTGTAAACACAATGCCTACGCACTAACTAATGTCACCTTCTCTAGTCGATGGTTTTTGGGTTAACCCTTTTTAGCTCAGTGAAGTAGAATAAGGTGAGGGGGAAAACCTTAACAAGAACGTCAGAGATACAATAAACTACTTCTCTGTTGGAACAACCTCTTCTGCTCTCAATAAGTCGGGATCCCTCTTTCACCTCTGAAATGAATAAGTGTTATGCACAGTGAAAAGGAAAATGAAAAATAATAAAAATGTAAAAAAAATCAAAATGAAAAATGAATAAGGTGAAAGAAGAGAAAGGCTTCCTATCCAAGGAAGTGATGCAAGTAACTCCGTTGGGTTATTGACTAGGCTCGCTAGTAGCGGAGCCATGCTTGTGTTCCTATGTGACTGCACCGAGGCACTGTCTAGGCCTGCTGGCAGTGGAGCAACACCAGAGAGGAAACTAAGACTCTGATGACTATAATGCTTGTGCAACTATATACCCCTCAACCCAAATCGAAACAACTATGTTGAATGTGTGTCAATCGACCAAGAGTCTGGAAGATGTTACATCTTACATCAAGCTAGTGTGAAGCCAAGACGAATTGAGGGCTAAACAATACTTCCGGAGTTGTTAGACTTGTTTTTCACAAACAAGGTCCATTCGGAGAGCTGGAGTTCTACTAGTGTGTAGCCAAGTGTTGTAGTGGCTACAACCACCCTCCAAATGTTTTCCTTAGCCTATTTTGGAGCCTCCCCTACCAACCTTACACAACAGTTTGTCTTGCTTCGTCAAGTACTCAAGCTTCAAGGATTTCCTCGCATAAGGGTAGCCTGTCAATCACAATTGATCCATTCCCCTCACAGGTTGCTTTCGTGGACTTGGTCCAGCTACAGGCTGAGAAAATTCCCCTTGAAAATTGCACATTCCTAGAGGGAAACCAACCTTCCCTCTAGGAATTGGAAATCCTCTCTGATTGCTTGCTGGTCTACAGGATTCCGCAATCCTACCAGCCAACCCTCCCAGCAGGATTTGCGCAATTTTTCTCAGCAATAGGCTATTCAGCCTAGGATTTGCGTAAATCTGAGAAATAGTAAGCTAATATACTGAGAAATTGCATAATCCTCTTAGGCAGTGAGCCCAGCTTAGAGTCAGGAATGCACATTTTTCCCAAACAGTTCAGCACTAGCATGCATGGACAGTCCGGTTGACTAGTTCCACTCGGGACCAAGGAAACTTGACTTGCATGCATGCATGACATGATATTCCTAGAATAGAAAGATACAACATGCAAAAGGAAACCCATGATCCAGGGAGATATTTTTAGTAGTCAGGGTTACATGCAAAGTTGTTTTAGAAGTTTCCTTCCAAGTGTCATTTTTTCCTAGGTTTGTGGCATGCACGTCATAAGGACAGAAATTTTTATTGAGGTATCAGAGCTCATTCATTCACATTGATCTTGGAGCTCTAACATACCATAGCACATCCAGGACTCTTCGACACATCTGGCTCAGCTATTCATGGGTAAGTGGCCTCAACTTGTCTTTTTCAACATTTCTATCTCTTTGGTGTATTCACTTGTGTGAGTGTTGTTTGCTTGATTTCTTTGAATTACTGTTGTCATTTACATTATTCTAGCTTTTCCTAGCTTTGTTTCAATTTTCGTTGCTATCTCACTGTTGTCGCATGCATGAAACTGCTTTGCATGGACGTTCACCCAACCAGCGAACGACCTCACCCACATGCATGTTGATCTGTTTGCTGAATCTTCCATTCATGTTTTTCATGCACTATTTATTAGTTTTGCTATCACTTAGTGTCACCATGCATTTCATCAACTTACTTGGTTTCAGTTGCCTGTCGGCGAGTCGGGACAACCTAGGTCGGGTCTCTACCTTCACCAAGGCTGCACTGCACAATCTAAAGAAGGAAGGCTCACCTTCCTCTCTAGGTTTGTGCATTCTGGCCCCGCACTAGCCTCCTAGACTGATTTTCACATTCCTGGAGGGAAGTGGCTGCTTGGCCAAAGAATTTATGCAAATTTACCCCTGGGCCAATAGTCCTTCCTAGCTGGGATTGCACATTGTGCACTGCCCAACTGGATTACGCATTGCGCAGATCCAGCAACCAGTCCAACCTTCCAGTCTGTCAAGACTACATTTTGCGTAGTTCTGGCAACTAGTCACTCAATCTCCCAGTGAAATTCGTACAATCTTGCTCATTAGTTCCCCAAGTATGTGTTGTGTTCGTCCCCAAATTTGCTTTGTTTTCACTGACATATTTCCTGCCATGCATGTTGCTTGTTTCTAGATATTTCAAGTGTTCATCTGTCTCAATGGCTTCCAAGAGAATAGGTTCTCAGGACAATGATGGTATGGAAGTTGGAGCATCAGCTGAGAAGGTGTCCTCTGGTCTGCTAATCTATGAAGATACGAAGTTGTATCTAGACAAGGACATAAAACTGAAGTGGCAAGAGGTGAATGAAACATTTGCAGGTACTTTTGGGCAAGACCTTGAAGACTGTCAAGTGTACATGAACATTCATAAGTCGAGCTTGTACTAAATTGCATGCAGATACCCCACGTTCCCATGCGCGGACATGATTCACTGGATCATCTCTCACATTGACCCCGAGACGATTAGCTTGAGCAGTGTCAGTGGGACAAAGCTTGCAACCTTTTGGGCACGAGACTACAATGAGATGTATCAGATGACCGAGCCCATGACTATCATGACTTCCTCGTTTAGCTTGCCCAACAAGAGAGGCCACTCTAGAGACATTATGAAGGATTGGGTAAAGGAGCGAGCTCATTTCCGGATGACCCCCACTTAGATCTATAAGACAAAGATATTGAGGAAGGCATACCAATACTTGGTCATATTCGCATGTCGACTAAGTGTCCAAACAAGCACTGAAACCTTCCCTCAGAGTTGGGTGGTCACGTTGGACCAATTGCCTAGAGAAGGAAGACCATGCAACTGGTCTGGCATAATGGCTCATCAGTTGGAGCAAGTCACGAAGGTTCGACAGTCACCCGAAGGCATGCATGCAAAGATTTATATGTCCACCTACATTCTAGATGCAGTCTATGCCCAACATAATTTCTCAGGCTTAGAGTGGGCATGGTCACCAGCAGAGACTATTGTTAGCACGTATTTCAAGTTATTGTTCAAGTACAACTTCATAGGAGTGATCATATGGTTGTCCGACCACCTTGTCACCCCAGTGTATAGGTTGATATTCGAACATGATCCACCCTGCATGTCAGAAGAAGTGATTAAGGCATTGTTAGGCATTGCGGATTGGTATGCCTCAGCAGATGCCATGTTCATCAGAGTGTTTAGTGTGGAGAAGCCTCTGAATGTTCTACCAAAGTTTTCTTTGTACATGCTTGTCATGCAGGAAGTAGTGTATCATGTCCCAAGAGGATTAACAGCTAGGATGTAGCCGAAGAAGAAGGCACCTTGTCCCACTCTTCCATTGTGGATTGGGTTATATGAGATCCGGTGCATCAAGAAATCAGATGTAGAAGCTGAACAGATGAAGAAGTACCCATTCAACCTCCAAAGCTTCAACCTGTATTACCCACATTACATTGTGAAGGATCACTGCATGAGAGTTCAGTTCAATTGGATCCATGGGACATGTCATTGGGCTGAGGAAGACTCATGGAGGTATTGTTACCATTACTCCAAACCCGATGAATAGGTCATTTTCACCATAGAATAGTTAGCACGGCAACATGAAGCAGCACCACAGAGAACACCAGGAGTAGCAGTAGTAGAAACAATAGTAGAGGCAACAGAGCCAAGCATACCTATGCGTGACAAAGGGAAGAGGAAGATTGCCAACCGCATGGAGGAGGAGAAAAGATGCAAGTTTCAAGTAGATCCACTTGTAGAACAAGAAGATATGGCTATTCAATAGAAGAGGCAGATGTGCGACAAGAGAATTGCATGAAGGAAAAGGGATAAGAAGAAAATGGAAGAAGCCGAGAAGGAGTTCCATGAGTTGAGGGAGAAACTCCAGAAAGAACAAGAGTTGCACCAACATAAGAAGGAATCACAATAGTATTAGATTCAGCAGGGGGCGCATCAGGTTCAGACAGATGAAGAATCACCTGTATAAGTAGTTGATTCTTCTGAACAGTTGGTATCAGGCGAACAGGGTGAACCCTCGCAGGGGAAAGACTTTGCTCATGAGATAGAACATGCTCTTGATCAATTGGATGTAGACATGGAGCAACAAGAGTTGGAACAAGACACTGACCTCATGCTTCACCAAAGAGAGGTTGAACCACCTTCTTCAATGCATCCAGATGATGAGCAAGTATCGGATTACCAAGGAGGCACTAAGATCCTTGGTGGTCAACCAGAAGCAAAGATGCACAATATCTCCTTTGACGAATCTCATCACAAAGTTGTGTAGTCTCAGTGAGTACCGACTTCGGAAGACCAAACATCCCTTATGCAATTTGAAGAGCAAGTGATCATGACTGATGTTCACAAGCATCCAGCTGCATTGGCCGATGCTAGAGTGTATGTCAAAACCACTAGCTCAAGTGTCCGTTTTCTCATAGATGAGAATGAGAGAATGGCGAAGGAACTACTGGTGGCCAAGTAGGGAGGAGACTTGGTGAAAATGACCACCCAAGCTGAACTGAAGATGGCAATATTGGATGAAGTGTTTTCCTCGGACAAAGTTATGTGAGCATTGTACTCCATGTTTGGTACCATGCATCAAGCAGTCATTCATCTCCACGGATGGTAGCAATGATGTGAAAGAAGAGTACACATCTTGAAAAACATACATACTATTGTTGATAACATGCGAGCATGGATGATTAAGTACAAGGGAGCCCCGATTGACTTGCCAAAGATGATGAAGGCTAATGCGATCGAGCTACAAGCATGTATACGGAGTCAGATCCAGAACTACGAAGACCTACTACAACTCATCACTATCATATAGGCTTCCCATGCAGGATTATTCAAAATCATGGAGGTTATAGTGCACACTCATACGATCCAATCACTTGGGACCCTTACTTAGGTGAAGACCAAGAAGCAAGTCCAACAGGAGCTTGACACATACTTTGATTAGTTGATGTGGACCGCCACCAGCCCAGACTTGCCTATCAGTACAAGCATCATGCGCAAGTACGTTTTTGGCCCAACCAAACTAAAGACAATGATGTGCATGCTCACAGACGAGTTGGACAAAGGAGCCTAAGCAGTGTAGTGAGATGCTATGGAGGCAAGGTTCAGGTTTCAGACGGATGTCACAGCAGAACACATGGACACTCTCAAGGACTACCAATGTTGGCATCAATATGTCACTGTTGATCAACATGAGGGTGTCAAGCAGTTGGAATTCTATGGTTGTCTAAGTCTGAATGATGTCTAGTTTGGCTTGTCTAAGATATTGTTCACATGGGTACATGTGCATTGTAATATTGAGTCATGTCAAGTGTAAGTCAAGTGTCAAGAGTGGATGTAACAGTCATAGAGTAGGTGAAGATTCATGAGGGTATTTGAATGGTCATAAAGGGGAATGTCAAGGGTCATGCCACCCTTTGCTATAAATAGTCCCTCATATCTCATTGTATAGGCTTTTGGTTAGCCAAGCTTCTACTAAGGCTACCTTGAAGAAGGCTTGGACAGTATTGTAATGCGCCTTGGCTTCTCCACTGCACGGAGCTAGTACATCTCTTTGGAGGAGTAGGCAGATGTGGTTGTAATGTTCCACTGTTGGGGCTAAAAGGCTTACATGGTGTATTGTATGATTGTGGCTTATAGTTCTTTAATAATAAGTGCCAACAGATTTTCATGCATATGTTGTTATTGTAGTTGGACTGTTTTGGTTTCCTTAATGATATGTGTCGTTTAACTTATGTACTTGTATATGAACTAATTTGTGTTCAATTATATGAATCTTGTTGTTAACGTGTTGCATATGTTGTTAATGTTGTCACCATCCATACCGACTGCTCTACCAGACATTAGACAAACCTTTCTCATGAACCTTGGTATATCAACCATCACACTCATCTCAGACTGGTTCGTGAGTGCTATTCGTGTTATCTTACCTTGTATGTTGTGATTGCCACATCTGAGTGGATTGCTCCACCGGAAGCTATTGTAGTATATCTAGGGGGGATAGTATGGGGTATAGAGGGAATAACCCAAGGGAATAATATAATAATGGGATGGGCCATAGTTAATAAATAAAGTGGTTAACTCGCATCATGTAAGGGACCACAAGTAGTTAGCAATAATGTGATAAGCCCATTGTATTAGATATATGGTATTGAGAGAACCATGGTAATGACCCATGGTATCGTATTTATGAATCATATATAGAGGCTAGAGACTCCCCATTGATAAGTGTCAAGGAATATTGTATTGACAAGCATATGGCTTGTGGAGTGTTCTCCTTCCATAAGGAGTGATTGTATGGTGTTACCCTACCTTAAGCATTTTGATTAATAAAGATCTAAAGTTTATCTATTTCTATCTTGTTATTTCTTGGGTATATTTATATTTTTATATATTTTCAAGTCAGATCTATTACAAGTGGTATCAAAGCAGTTGCAAGAGAATGTCTACATGCTGAAGATGTTTTTCCCAGGTGAGGTTGTAGATGAGAATGTCATCAAAGAAAATGAGGACAAATGTTTGGAGATATGGTTTTAGTGGGAGATTCATGAGGCTTTGTAAAGTGAATGGGGAATTATAGAGACCAAATGGCATGACCAAGAATTCATAATGGCCTTCATGAGTTTGGAAAGTAGTCTTGGGAATGTCTACTTCTTTCATGCATATTTGGTGATAGCCAAAGTGAGGCACTGGCTAGATCGAGGGCTCACCTTTCTCTTGGATGGCTAGATGCACATGCATGGTACAAGTGGACTACTCTTTTGAGTAGATCTTATTATTTGTGTTCTTCTTATCCTTCAGGGACAAAACATGTTTAAGGGGAGTGGAATGTAGTGTATCTAGGGGGGATAGTATGGGGTACAGAGGGAGGAACCCAAGGGTATAATGTAATAATGGGATGGGCCATAGTTAATAAATAAAGTGGTTAACCCGCATCATGTAAGGGACCACAAGTAGTTAACAATAATATGATAAGCCCATTGTATTAGATATATGGTATTGAGAGAACCACGGTAATGCCCCATGGTATTGTATGTATGAATCGTATATGGGCTAGAGACTCCCCATTGAGAAGTGTCAAGGAATATTGTATTGACAGGCATATGGCTTTTGGAGTGTTCTCATCCCTTAAGGAGTGATTGTATGGAGTTACCCTACCTCAAGGTTTTTGATTAATAAAGATCTGAAGTTTATCTATTTCTATCTTGTTATTTCTTGGGTATATTTATATTTTTATATATTTTCAGCTCAGATCTATTACAGCTGTGCATGTCCTTTGTGTAGTGTTTTCCTAGCCGAGTTGGGACTGATCCCTTTCAACTTGGAACTCACCTTCACCTTCCTCTCCCTCCTAATTGTTGGAACCTCCCATACACATTCCTTGACTCTCTGCATCAATCACACCCTTTCTAGTAACAGAGTTATCTTGCTTCTGTGCGACATCATGGTCAAGGCATTACCTTATGACCCATTGCTGGGACTCCTACACCAAACGGTCTGAGGTATAATTGGGACTTATTACCAGCGAGATCCCCTTGACATGTTGGTGGGTACAACACCATCAAGATACTCCTAAGCTTGTTATTCATCACACCTGAAATCCTCTTGAGTGCTAGTGAATGCATGAGTTATTTGGTGAATCAAATTTCTCTTCACTCATTGTATCCTAACTAGTTTCATGTGTTTTCTATACTGCCATTCATTTTCACTTCCTTCAATGATCATGATGTTAGTGTAGTCTGTAAAGATGTACAAGGAAAGATTTTTTCATATTTATTGTGTGAGGGAGATGATTCTATTATTCAAAGAATTTGTAAAGTTGTTCAAAAATATATGTATTTGATATTTACTAACAAAGAATCTCATTTCATAATCAGTCCATTTGATCAAAATGCTTATTTTAGTAACTATCATTTAACTTATCATTTCCCATCATCATGTCTAATGACAATTTTTATAGGCCATTTTTTCAGATATGGTTAGTAGGCCTTCAATTAGATCAATCAACATCCTTTGACCCCTTTTCATCATCTTTGAACAAAGCCCTAAGCATGAATCATTCTAATCCTTGATTTTATGCTTGAAAGCACCTTGTTTCAATGATTTTAAGGACCAACACACCTTGATATCTTACTAGCTAGCGTTGACTACCAAGTTTCCCTAATCTGCACCTGCACTGATCACCGGCAGGTTGCTTAGTGTTGGGGGTGCGCTGATTTTATAAGTTTGGGAAAACAAAAAAGAATTATGAAGCTTCGTCTTCTAGAAGATTCGAGGATCTATTGTAACCATTTACCTCGGATAGGTCGCGAATCCTATCCTATCCTACCTTCGAGTTTTCATCCGCTATCCCTTGAGCTCATCCTCCCATCAAGAGTGGATATTAAGCTCAGATTGGTAAAAGAATAAAAATTCATGAACTACCTCCTTCACCTATATATTTACTGCCATCCATAGGTAAGGGGTTTCCTTTTGGAAAGTGATTCTACCCTTATGCTGTTGATGTGAGAGATAACATTCCATGCATATGGTGATTAGAGGTGCACTTTGTGTCAAGGAAAGGACAAGTCAACTTGGAGAAGCTCTTCTACAAGATCAACACCTATTTTTGGTTGCAACTCACTCCATTTCTATTAATGAAAAGAGTTCTTTTTTTTTCCTATATATGATTTTATGATTTCATATATTTCAATACCATGTTGATCTATTGAATAAAGTGATTAGATGATACTACATATATTATGTGAATCATTGGCTTGCGTTATCTGACTGTGCAGGTTTTAATTATAGTGACCAGAGCTAGGATTAGAGCATTCAAGCCACGGAAGAAGTGAAGCATACGAAAAATTCTAGGTAGGATTCATACGATTATATATTTACTTTAAGGAGACAATTAGTCCCTTTGTCTTTCTATTATTCTAGGTCAGTCCACTAGGCCTAGGGAAGATACTTTTGTCCACAGTCGTAGATTCTGCATAACAAATTGGTGACTCCACTATGGAATGGTGTATTCCCTTCGTGGTTTCATTGTCTATTGTGCTTGTCTTACCTCTTCTTCATATATTTACTACCCTATTCAGTTAAGAATAGACCTAAGAAAACATTTCATTGAGTCTCCATTGCAATCCATGTGTCGTAACTTTGCATCCCTAGACCAATTCTTCCTCTGGTCTTCTCATAGAGCCTTCTCTATGCCTATGTTGCATAGAAATGGTGCCTCCTTCGCACCTGCGTTGGCCCCTTTTCATGAACAAGTTTTCTTTTTTCTATATTTACTCTCTGATAAGCCTTTTTCTAGCTACTCTTCCTTGAGTCTTTGAGTTTCTTGTGGTCTCTATGAAGCCTTCATTTGGTTTTCTTTCATTTTAGTACATTTGGTAAGGATTTGTTTAAATATTTTCCTTTGTTCTTATGATTTAGGTAGTTTACAAACTAATTTTGTTTGATCATTGAATACTTAGATGAATTGGTGTTTTAGTCATCGTTCTAAAAATCTTGTTTGAATCAGTGATTAGAATTTGCATTTTAGTTTTCTTCATCTTTGAAAATTAAGTGACTTGGAAAGAAAAATCTTTGCATTTCCATTTAGGGCTTTGTGTGTTCATCAAAATTGGAACAATTGCATTTAAAAGCGAATTGCATCTTGCACATTTTTTGATGCATACTCTTTATCTCTTCCTTTCCTTAGAAAGATTTTTATTGAATGAAAAAGATTTCATTTCCTCATGCTAGTTTTCACTTTAGGATATTCAGGTGAAATTTGTGGTGAGCCCCAAAATTAAAACTTAATTGAAAATAAAAATAAAAATTTATTGAATCAACCTAAGGAGGTTTTGTATTATTAACACAAACATTTAAAGGTCTAGGCTAGAGACGTGTTCCGACGTCATTAGATGTAGGAGTTGTCATTGTTTCCCAGTGTTGTATCTTGGGGGTGAAATCACATTCCACATACATGAGTGTATAGGCTTTTTCTCCACATACCTTTGGGTATATTGGATGTTTGTCGATGATCACAAAGTATATGGGAACGCTCTCATCGAATGATTATGCATTAGATAACACTACTATAGATTACACTTCCATGTACTGTTTGGAATATTTTGGAGGTCCCCTATAGGTTGTTATCCTCGCCATAGGTAACCTAGTGAGCCACCTTGTGTATTGTGATACAACAAACACAAAATTTGGGGAGATTTCCTACACGCGTGCTAAGTCCTTGGTTCACCATGGTGTATATTGCAAGTCATGGTTTCTTGGTAATCCTTTATGCCTAGATTACCTCTTTTTTATTTATATTTTTATTAATTTCTAAAATTTATTATCCAGCGTGGAAGAACAAAATCCCCCACTCCTTCGTTCACACATAATGAAAATTGAACATCCCCTTCCACCAGAGGCTACCCGTAGACATCATTAGAAGCATAAGAAGACAAAAACTACCGAATTGAGAAATTCAGGAACTACTTCTTGTCCTCCTCCTAAATTTGATGAACCAAAATCATCTTTCCCTTTGAGTACTGAGTCTGAGATCACATCTATTCTTGTTGGTCAATCTGACACAATCGAAATAGAATTTCCTAAAACTTTATTGCCTAATGTTATTGAACCTAACTTTCCTGAGTTAGAAACATTACTTCCTGAGGTTGTTGAACCTCAGGAATTTTGGGACAGGGTCCCCAGGGATCAATTTTGTAATAGTTTTTGTTTTTTGTAAAGTCTCCGTATTTTGAGGAGTGAAACGCGAAGGTCATAAGAGTTAAAGGGGCTTTAGGAAGGTCAAAGCTCATTAGTTGGTTAATAAGTTAAGTTATTTTGTGACCCATCCATGGTTCGCGAACCATGGTATTGTAATGAAAAAAGCTATATAGAGGAGTCATAGCGAGTCATAGGAAGTAATCAATAATTGAAGATCTATGTATGGGCAAGTGATTTAAGGTAGAAGAGTCTGTTTTCTGTACTTAGGTGATGGGGAAGTCTCCTGGATCTGTGTGCACGGAGACCTTTGTAAGTCCGCAATTGAGTGCGCGGGCCCCTACAGCTGTGTGCATAGGGAATAAGGAGTCTCTAACAGAAGGATTAATCATAATAAGGATTATTTTGGAGAAATATCTGTGTATTTGAGACTTTATGTTTAATTTTTCATTTTCTGTGTATTCACTTTGATTTCTTTATTTATCTTAAGAATCACTTAATTGATGCATGAAGGTAGTAGATCTGTTATATTACTTGATGTTATGAATGTTTAAATAAATTTACACAGAGTGAGGAGGTATTTTCTATAAGTTATCTTAATTTCCACATTTTAAGGGTTAGGGTTCACAAAGGTCAGAATAAGACCCTAGAAGTAATAGAACCCCATCACAAAGACCTATGGATGCAAAAACCTAGTTATGTCATCCCCCAATACTACTTCAGGTGAGACTGCAGCCTATGCTACACGAGTCATTGCCGAAAGGGTCGACAATGTATGGTTTTGTTGGGTGGCACAACTAACTCTGAACTTAGGTCCAGAACCCCTCTATCCAACAAATGATTTCGTTGCTGGGACCAAGATCTATCTGAGAAATGTGGGATGTCTAATAAATGATTCCCAACTAAGAAGGAAGTCAAGAAGTGGATAGATCGGAAGCTACAAGAATTTATAGCCCAAGAAAATAGGAATTCATGCCTGTCGAAGGAAAATTGGTTGAATAGATATCTATATATAGATGCACATAAAAATTTCTTATGCTCTTTTCTGTGTGAATTACACTAGTGGCTATCTAAATTGGTCGACAATCAAGGTACATGGAAGTTGAACAATCCTATTCTGTGGACTCCAGAATTGGTTAGGCACTTGGAAGCATCAGACAAAAAGATCGCAAGGGTTGTCGATCACTGGATCGATAGAATTTTTGGAAGATTCATCATTGAGTTCATGATTGATACATCCATCATTTATAGCGACGTTGAATGATGGTTTTTCAAAGGAAAAAGAGGTAAGTATTTGAAGTCCCCAAAAACTTGGATTAAAATGCTATTGCATGAGAAAAGGGTTATGCCATTGAATTAATGTTTAGAAGAGATTTGACTGGAGCTAAGAGAAGTGGAAAGACGTTTAGAATAGATCTAGATTCAGATGTTGAGTATAGTCCTCTATTGGGAGTGTCTGACAATGACAAAGAAATTAGTGTTATGAGGACACCACTAGGTGCACTGCAGACAATAAAGGAGGGTATCATGGGGATACCACATCCATCCAGTCCACCTCCACCATCACCTCCGCCTCAGACAACTACACCTACACCTCCACCTCACATAACTACACCTACACCACTGCCTCCACCTCCACCTCAACTATTCAACATGGCCAACACTATGAAGATGCCCATATTTAGGGGTCTAGGCATAGAAGACCCTGAATAATTATGATTTGTAGCAGATGTTGTGTGTAAGTCACAACATATTACAAATGATGATTTGAAGAAAGTGCAACTGGTTACAACACTAGAAGATAGAGCACTGGGCTGGTATATTAAGTATTGTTCAGCTCATCCAAATGCAACACTTGAAGAAACTAAGAAAGCACTCAATAATGAATTTAAGAAGCCTAAGTCATAAGCCAATCAGTAATAGAGGTCAAAGAGATCCAGTAGAAGGTAAATGAGTCCATGTGGGACATTGATCAGAGGTTGAAATGTCTTCTCCAATAGGCTAATATGTAGATCACAGATGACCAGCACAAGGACTGGTACATTGATTTGCTATTGCCCCATTTGAGATTTCCCTTATCACATCAGAATATTGGGACGTAGGTTGAGGCATTAGAAATTGTTATGAAATTAGAGGCCTTACCATTTTAGGATATGAACCTGGGAGTGCAGTAGATTCAATCATAGCTGGCTAGCCCGCACATGCAGTTGCAAAGCCTCAAGAAGGGAAAAAATGTCCAAATAAGGTCCACGAGGAAGTATGGTGTTTGAAATGTAAGGGCTAGGGCCATGACTAGGATCATTTCCCATTGTACCAGAAATATCTAGTTAGAGGGGGTCCTGTCCCCTTAAAACCCAAAAACACCGCTAGTCCAAGTTCAGGAGTCATACCATGGTGTGCTATTTGTCAGATTACAGGAAAACAAACTACGGATAATTGTCACTTGCTACGAAAGCTTGTGAAAACACCCCAATAGTTGTTCTGTAATTTTTGTAAGTCTGTATGTCATGACGATCACAATTTCCAGAGTTACGAACTGATGGTGGATAGAACACTAACATATAGAGTACATATCTCAACTTGATCCTGAGGCTCATCCTCAGGATCAAGCTACAACTATAGTGCCCGAAGGGTTTCAAGGATGAGGAAGAGGAGGAGGAGGAGGCCCGGGAAGAGGTTGTGGCCAAATCATTTGCTACAATTGTGGAGAGCTAGGTCACTTTGCGCGATATTTCCAGAATCCAATGCACCCCTCATGTCAATATTGTCACCAGTTTGATCATCTCATAGAAGATTTCCCTATGCTCATCACCAATATGCAAGAAAATAGCACTCAAATTCAGCATCCTACCCAGAATATCCAGATGATGAGATCTGAACTGCATGAAGAGGGTCCTAGTGTTAATATTGTCACGTGAAGTGGCATAGCTACCAGGGAAGATAAAGGTAAGCAACCAGAGGAAAATGTATGGGTTCGTAAGGTCATTGATAAGGAGACTGGTTTCTATGTAAATAAGGTAAAGTAAGTGTTTATGGAAGCAAAAAGGAGCTTCGTGGATATAAGAGATTCTACATCAAGGACTCAAGAATTGATAGACAACTACACTGGCAAGAATAAACTAGTGTCGGAGCAACATGTGATACTTAAGATGGGAAAAAGTAAGAAAAGGAATAGTTGCGAAATAAGGTTGATTTCACAAATAGGAGAATTTGAAATGGACTAGGTAATTATTTACATAGGGTCTGATGCAAATGTTCTACCAAAGAAAACTTGGGAAAGAATGGGAAGACCAGCACTACAGTGGTCCCCAATCTAACTAAGGATGATGTATCAACAAAATATTATTCCTATGGGGCACCTACATGGAGTGACTATGGATATTGAAGGGGCACGTGCCATAACTAATCTTGAGCTAATCAAAATAGTTGACAATAGTAACCCATATCTAGCTCTACTTGGAATTTATTGGGAATTTGATATGAACACAATCATCAACCTAGAGAAGCACACTATGACATTTGAAAAGAAAGAACTAAGGGTTATTATGCCATTGGATCTAGCCAAAGGTGTGTGATATACTGAACCAGTCCATGATTATGAGGATGATGATGATATTGAGCAGATCTATAAGATGACTGCGTGAGATGAAGATTGGATCAACCCTACGGTGGATGGCCGAATTACGTGGGAGAAGGATAGCTCATGTTGTTGAGTCTTGGAAAAGGTATGAATATATTATTTATTTTATTATCCTTTTCCTTAATTATATCCCTTCTACACGCTAAAGTGTTAATATATCAGGAGATTATGGTAAAAATAAGGAAATTATCTATCATCACGATTTAGCTAATTATTACCACTCTTCATGCAGGAAAATGACAAAATGGAACAACTGTTGTTCCCAAGCTAGGAAACAGTGTACATGTAGCAAGCCAAGTATGAAGCACACAGTTATGGATAATAACAAAGAAGATCACAGTATCAGTGCAAGACAGAAAGTTAACTGAAGATGGAAGATTGTGTGAATCCCTCAGGATCACTGTTACTACTTCACCCTTCTTATCGCTTGGCCATTATAAAAGGAAGCGATTATAAAGAAAACACAATTGGAGATTATTCAGAAATCACTATTGTATTTTTACTTTGATCATTGACTCCCATTGTTGAAACAAAGTACGAACTGGCTGTAACTATTTCACAAATGATTAATATATAATATAGTTGATGTTCGTTCTCATATATTGAAGCACTACCAGCAGTGATCACTAGTGGCTAAGGGCCCGGCCCTGGTGGATTCACTTGCTGTTCTTGTACCATTATTTTATGATCTTTACCATGTGATGGTTTGTTTTCATTTCTAGCTATTATAGTTGAATCACTTTACTGTTTTGTATTTCCAGAATTAATGAATTGATCTGTTTTATATGCTGTAATTGAATCACATTGTTGTTCATCTCCCTCATAACAAGATCACTGCTTTTCGCAAGTATATTGTTGTGCTGTTCATTTCATTTACGGAGCTTTGCTGTTCATTTTAGTAACCTAGCTTTGCTAATTGCAGTTACATAAGTTTTGCTGTTCATTTCTATTATATAGCATTGCTTCTCATTTACTTTCTACAATCATTTAGGTTTTCCTTTCAGTATTCTTGCAGTTAGAATAATTATCTCATTTCGATTAGCTGCAGTAGCACGATTGATTTAATTCATTGTCATTTCCAATTGGTTATTTAGTGTAGTGTGTGTGAGATCAACAAATATAAAGAACATTAGCTATTACTGTCAAAGCTCTCAGATTGAGCATCTTATTTATGCTTTATTTAGTTTATATCGGTTAAACAAGGAATGAGTTATTGCTATTGTATCCTTAACTGATAATTGTTGTTACTTTGTTGAATAAATGATCTAGTTTCAAAGCATTGAGTTTCCCTTAGTTGCAAGTGAGTTTTATTTAAAGCATCTGTTTACTCTTGTATTTGAAAGCACTATACTACAATTTAGATACATTAGTCTTGAGTAGATAGCCGCCACAAACTGTCTACACTCTTGAAATAGAAAATCTTACTTGGATTGATAATTAATGTGAAGGTAATTAGGAGTTAAAAAGACACCTTTTATCACTCAACATTTTGGCACCGTTACCGGGGAGAGTGTTGCCATTTCTAAGGAGTAGTGTGCATATGATGAGTGCCTATTAGGAGAGAATTGGGTATTAAAAACGGAAGGTAAGAACCTACGTACGGAGCATGTAAAAGCCCTGCTCCCCTGTCCACTTTCCAGTAGAATTGTTAATAACTTAGGGTAGAAATGGATATTTGAGTTGTGTGTATGACTGAGCAGAAAAAAATTGAAAATAATCCAAAACTACTGCTCAAATGTGACAAAGCTAAGGGACTGGTGACCTTTGGTCGATCAACCTTCATAGACGAAATCATTAAAAAAGCTGAATCTCAGCCATCAGTAGGTCCTAGAAAAGTTACTTCTAGGAAACCTACTGGCTCCCTTTAGGCCATAGACTCACCATCTGTAGCCTTTGCTGAGGTCCATAGCAAAACAGAAGAGACTGAGCAGAATTATCAAGAAATTGAAAATTCTCGCCCAATTTCTTTACAATAAGGGAATTCTAGTAATCTTCATGAAGGAGGAGGAGAAACCGGGGAAACAGAGGAGCTAAGATCCCATTCAGAAATAATTCACCCAGAAATATTTAACACCCCAGATAAGGGAAGTGCTATTAAATTCATCTAGATAGAAGCAGGGGAATCAGAAGAGCCAAAATCCCCCTAGGCAGTAGTTCAGCAAGGAACACTCAATATCCCAAACAAAGGGAGTGTTGTTAAAATCATTGCCACCCCTTCTAGTCATCCTAGAAATAACTATATAAAGATCCCAGAAGGGTATTGGCACATATTTTATCAAATGGCCAATAACCAGCAAGTACCTCAGAACTCAACCTTGCAATATCCCATCGTTGACATAGCGATCAACGCACCTATGAAAGCCATCCCTCTCCAAAACAGTCCTACCTTTCATGGGTTGACATCAAAGGATCCAGATGCATTGTTGTTTGAGTTTGATGTACTGTTTCGGGGGTATGATTATACAACCGATCCCCAAAAATTAAAATTGTTTCCCCCCACATTGAAAGGAGTAGCCCTGCGTTGGTTTATGGGATTGGGTGGAGGAACAATAAATGATTGGGAACAAATGAAAGGTGCCTTCCTAAAAAAGTATCAGGACTATTATAGGTCCAGAGAGTTGAAAGATGAAATATTTCAAATGGTAGCAAGACCAAGTGAGACATTCGAAGCATATTTGCAATGATTTCAGTATAACCTCCAGTGGTCTCCCTATGCAACTTTGCCTTTACCTGATCAGGTGCTGAAAAATACACGAATTAAGGGGATGAAAGAACAATGGGTAGAAATGTTAAATATTATGGGTAAAGGAGACATATATCAAGAAAATTTTGCTGACATCATTAATTTGTGTATTAGGTGTTCAAGTGTAGCACAAGATTGAAGTCAGCAGAATGCGACATCATCACACATGATAACAAAACTTCTGGTGGAGGTATAACTCACACAGAAATTGGCAATCTATTAGAAGATTTCAAAACTGATATTCTAGGGACTTTGACAATGCAACTGGACATTATGCAAGCCAAACAAAAGCAAGCAAAAGCAAAACAAAACTTGGTGATATTCTGTCCTAGATGCAGAAATAAGCATAGCCACAAAGAGTGCCCACTGGATACGGTCCAAGTCTGTGTCATCTGTATGAAAGATCACACAACAAAATGTTGCCCATCACTCCCACAATTAAAAGAAGTTTATAAAGAAGTGGAAGAAGAAATAGAACTGGTATACCTGATGAATCAGCACCGCTAGTGGCAAGCACGACCAACAGGTATCTCCAGTGACCCATCGTCTTCTTTTCAACCTACTCAGTATAGTGCTTAACAATACCCGGGAACCATGTGGCAAACTGGTCATAGCAACCATTCCCTATGCCACCCTAGCCCAGCCAACCAAATCAAAATAATAACTAGCGAAATTCCTCTTACTTCCCACTGTTTTGGCAAAATAATGCTTATCAATCCCAATGGCCACCATCAACTTCACAAAATCAAAACTGACAGTCAAAATGGCAGAGACCTACAAATCAACCAGTTGGAACAATCCCCCTACCTTAACCCACACTACCAGCACCTTACACATTGCAACATAGCCCCCAGATCAACTTAAGACCGCACCTGCTAGTCCAACCCAACCCGAACCCCAACAACAGACCGGTTCAATCTGTGCAAATTATCGAAGGACTAGAACCAGAAACTGAGTTAAGGGAGTGCAATGACCTTCAATTAAGATCTGGATGGATAATAGAAATAGAGGGGGATAAATGTTCAAATTGAAAATCCATTACCAGTAAAACACATACTACAAGAAGAGAACATGGTTAGACATAAAACTCATGATCAAGAAAACACCTCTTCTCCACCATTCCCACAGAGACTAAATCATACCTCGCCCAATTGAACATCCTGATTTTGATCTCCTGGGAGAATTGAAAAATTTGTACATAAAAATACCACTCCTCCAGGCTATTCAAGACATCCCTATTTACGCAAAAACCATTAAGGAGTTTATAAAAAAGCCAAAGAGGAAACTAAAAACAAATCCAACTGTCCATGTAGTCGGTACCTTATCTGATTTACTATCAAGAAAAGAATCACCTGTAAAATATCAAGACCCGAGAAATCCTATAGTCACGGTGAAAATCAATGGATGTTCCTTCCCCAATGCCTTAGTTGATTTAGGAGCAACAATCAATATTCTTACAATCACAACTTGCCAAAAGCTTGGCATTACATCATTGGACCCAACCACAACCTTGTTGGAATTGGTTGATCAATCAATAGTTAAACCAGAAGGCACATTACATGATGTAATGGTGTTTGTAGACTCCTGGGAATACCTTGCAGACTTCTTGATCATCAATCCCAGAATTTGACTTGATGGACATCCTTTGATTTTAGGTAGACCTTGGCTAGCAACTGCTGATTCTTACATTAGCTGTCGGACAGGTAGCATGACTATAGTGAGAGGAAGCAATATAAAGAATTTAGCCTTATATACTCCAACTCAGCCAAGTTTAACAATAATCTAAACCAGAAAACAACCTATATCATACCTCATTGAAAACATTATATCACCACTAACCATAGAAGATGCTATCGAGTTTAAAGATCAAACAGAAGATGACATCATTAACACCTACATTAACTAGCCAGAAGCCGAATCCCATTTAAAATGTCACATGATCGAAGAAACATTTGATAGTGAGATAGAAGAAGATCCCCTAAAAGCTCCTAATGATCAATCAATACCAACCACCTCTATTTATAACAACAAAACCATAGAAATTGAACTAGGAAAAAATTTGAATATCAATAAAAACTTGACTGCTGACCAAGAACAGAGACTTGTCCAACTCTTGAGAAAATATAAATAGGCCTTTGCATGGGACTATCCGGACATGAAAGGAATTGATCCCCTAATTATACACACACCACATTTATACAGAAAAGGATGTTAGACCCATTCGCCAACCCCAATGGAGATTAAATCCCCATCTTAAAGATATTGTGAATGATGAACTACAAAAACTTCTAGATGTAAACTTTATTTATCCAATATCTGATAGCAAATGGGTGTCTCCATTAGTAGTGGTGCCGAAAAAGAATGGAAAGTGGTGGATATGTGTCGACTATAGAGAACTTAATAAAGCCACCCAGAAAGACCATTTCACCCTACCATTCATTGACCAGGTCTTGAATAATTTGGCAGGAAAGAAATTCTTTTCTTTCCTAGATGGCTTCAGTGGATACAATCAAATTCAGATTTCCCTTGAAGATCAAGATAAGACCACCTTTACCTGTCCTTAGGGAACATTTTCCTACAGAGTCTTACCCTTTGGGTTGTGTAATGCACCTGCCACATTTCAGAGGGTTGTCCTCAATTTTTTTTAGATTTAATAAATGAAGGGCTTGAAGTTTATAAGGATGACTTCACACCTTATGGAGATGATTTCGAGCCAGCATTACAAGTATTAGAAAAAGTGTTGCAAAGATGCATTGACACCAGGCTCTATTTAAGCCATGAAAAATGTCATATGATGATGACCGAGGGACTCATCTTGGGACATTACATCTCAGCAGTTGGAATACAGGTAGATCCAGCTAAAATTTAGATAATTCTATTAATACCTACCCCTACCACACAAACAAAGGTACGCAATTTTTTGGGATTTTCTGGTTACTATAGAAGATTTAAAAAGATTTTTTTTGAGATTGCTACACCATTATATGTTCTAACAGGAAAAACTAATTTCATCTGGACAGATAAATGTGGCAGTGCTTTTGAGGATTTAAAAAGGCTTGTATCAACAACCCTAGTGTTAAGGGGCTCAAATTGGAATTTTCCATTCCAGATTTCATCTGATGCTTTAGACACAGCAATTGGAGCAGTTCTCAGCCAGGAAGAAGATAAAAAACCTTATGCAATATATTATATCAGCAAAAATCTATCTCCTGCTGAATTAAATTATATTCTGACTGAAAAAGAATTTTTAGCTGTAATATATGTTGTTAATAAACTTCGACATTATATAACTGGATATTCTATAGTTTTATATAAAAATCACTCTACCATTAAATATCTAGCAAATAAACCTATTACAAATGGAAGAGTGACAAGATGGTTGATTCTTTTGCAGGAATTTGACATCACAATTAAGGATCGACCTGGAAAAGAAAACCTTGTAGCTGAATTTCTCTCACAAATGCCAAAGCCAGTTGACTCAGCAGCAGTTGAGAATCAATTTCCTGATGAACATTTATTTTCTATTACTGTCAGAACACCATGGTATGCAGATTTTGCAAATTATTTGGTAGCAGGAAAATTACCCAAGCACCTGATTCCTAATGAAAGAAAACAAATAGTGCAGCGCAATACTCGATTCTCTTGGATCGGGGGTTATTTATTCCATACAGGAGCACATATGCACATTAGAAGATGCATTTGGGAAGATGAAGTGTTTGACAATCTAAAATCATGCCATGATGGGCCATGCGGTGGACATTTTTCTGACCGTAAAAACGGTCACAAAGTCTTACAAACAGGTTACTATTGGCTGACTATCTTTAAAGATGCTAAAAAGTTTGTTCAAGCTTGTGATAGCTGCTAGAGGGTGGGACACCGTAGATAATTTGATGAGATGCCTCTGAACTCGCAATTAGTAATCGAGCCTTTTGAGTGATGGGGGCTAGACTTTATTGGCCCTATTAACCCATCATCTAATCAAAAAACATACATATTGGTTGCAACAGAATATGTTACTTAATGGGTTGAGGAAGAGGCGCTACCAAGAGCTACTGAGGATTCAATGATACAGTTTATTTTCCAGCTATTTGAGCGATATGGTCTGCTGAGGGACATAAGTAGAGATGGGGGACCGCAATTCGTAGGCAACAAGATTGCTACAACATTGAGAAATTATCATATCCTCCACAAAATTACAACTCCATACCACCCTCAGGCAAATGGCCAAGTAGAAAGTACTAATAAGGTAATTGAGGCAATACTTACAAAGGCAGTTACATCATAAAGATGTGACTGGGCTTCCAGATTTCCAGAAGCCTTGTGGGCATACTACACAACATGGAGAAATACCACCGGATATTCACCATATCAATTAGTGTTTGGTAAAGAACCTATCTTCTCAATCGAATTCGAAATTGAAACATTAAGAATAGCTTAGGAGGTGGGTTTGAATTTAAATTAAGCTTAGACCAATAGATTATAGCAAATCGTTGAATTAGATGAAATCAGATTATCAGCCCTTCAGCACACTGCATTGATCCAACAGCAAAGGGCGAAATGACATGATGCCCTTATAAAGAAAAATATCTTCCACGAAGGAGATTGGGCACTCCTATATGATTCTAGGTTTCATGATTTCCTCGGAAAACTCTAGACCAGATGGTTGGGACCTTATGAGATACAAAAAGTGCAAGATAATGGCACCATTACATTAGCAACCATTGATGGATCTGGCTATTCTTTTAAAGCGAATGGTCATCGAGTGCGACTTTATCATAAACCGCTTACCAGGGAGTCCTTTTACCAGTAGTTACAGGAAGATTACACAATGCAAATTCTCGCTGAGGAGGGTAATCCATCTCCAGCATCCATCCAGTAAATAATTCATTTCTTTTGAATTCTGTATATAAACCTTTCTTTTTATTTAAATTTGCTTGTATAAACTGTAAATAAACTCTTGTTTTCTTTCGCTGTTCCATTTAGAAGAACATCTGTTTTTCCTCTTAAAGAACAATAGCCATTCCTCTAAAGGAACATCAATTTTGTGTACAGATTGATCGTGCTGTTCCATTTAAGGAACAACTACTGTTCCTCTTAAGGAATCGCAGTCGTTCCATTTAAGGAACAATAGTCTTTTTGTATAGCTGATTTTCATGTTGTTCCATTTAAGGAACAGTTGATGTTCCTCTTAAGGAACAGCAGCCATTCCATTTAAGGAACAACAGTTTTCTGTGTGTTTGATTTTCATTCTGTTCTGTTTAAGGAACAGTTGTTGTTCCTCCTAAGGAACAAGAACAACTACTATTCCATTTATGGAACAACTGTTCCATTTATATATGATTTTCATTCTATTCCATTTAAGGAACAACTATTGTTCCTCTTAAGGAACAATAAGCGTTCCATTTAAGGAATAGCAGTGTTTTGTTCAATTGATTTTCGTGTTGTTCCGTCTAAGGAACAACTGTTGTTCTTCCTAAGGAAAAGCTGCTATTCCTCCTAAGGAACAACTGCTATTCCATTTACGGAACAATCATCCCCTGTATAGGCGATCTTTTTGTTGTTCCATTTAAAGAACAACTATTGTTCCTCTAAAGGAACAA
Source organism: Pinus tabuliformis (assembly GCA_031772625.1). Taxonomy (NCBI): domain Eukaryota; kingdom Viridiplantae; phylum Streptophyta; class Pinopsida; order Pinales; family Pinaceae; genus Pinus; species Pinus tabuliformis. The sequence continues at coordinate 1,661,206,438 of CM062817.1, read as the reverse complement.
CAGTTGTTCCATTTAAGGAACAACTATTTTGCAAGTTTGTATTTTTTTGTTGTTCCATTTAATGAACATTTGTTGTTCCTCTTCAAGAAAAGTAGCTGTTCCATTTAAGGAACAACAGTTTTGCATGTTTCTTTTGCTATTCCATTTAAGGAATAGAAGCTCCGCGTGTGTGTTTTTTTGTTGTTCCTCTTAAGGAACAACTATCATTCCTCTTAAGGAACAACAACTGTTCCATTTAAGGAACAACAGTTCCGTGTGCCTATCTGTTTCACTGCTCCTCTTAAGGAACAACTGTTGTTCCCTCTAAGGAACAACAACTGTTCCATTTAAGGAACAACAGTTCCGTGTGTATATCCTTTTGGTTGTTCCATTTAAGGAAAAATTATTGTTCCTCTTAAGGAACAATAGCCGTTCCATTTAAGGAATAATAGATTTGTGTGTTGTTATTTTTAACGAACATAAATCTTGTGTGTTTTTATTTCTACTATTCCATTTAAGGAACAACTGTTGTTCCTCTTAAGGAACAACAGCCGTTCCATTTAAGGAACAACAGTTCAGTTTACATTTGCTTTCGTTGTTCCGTTTAAGGAATAATTGCTATTCCCTTTAAAGGAACAACATCTGTTCCATCTAAGGAACAACAATTCGATATGTGAGTGCTTTACGCTATTCCATTTAAGGAACAATTGTTGTTCCTCATAAGGAACAACTGTCGTTCCTTCTAAGGAACAACAGTTTCGTCATGATTTTCTTTTTGTTGTTCCTTCTAAGGAACAATAGTTCCACTTTGAATTGTTTTAATGTTGTTCCTCCGAAGGATCAACACTTCCACTTGCATCCATTTTTTCTGTTGTTCCTCTTAAGGAACAATAGTTTCATGTGCAATTTTTCTCTTTCTGATGTTCCTTCTAAGGAACAATAGTTTTGTGTGCCACTTGCCTTTTCTTTGATGTTCCTCCTAAGGAACATTGCGATTTCTTTTTAGGAACAACACCCTTTTTTTTTCTGTGTTCATTTTTGTTGTTCCTCCTAAAGAACGACACTCTTTTTGAGAAGTTTTTCATGTGAATGATCCTTTGAAGGCAAGAATACAAACATATATCCAAGCATACAAAATTTAAAGGTTATTGGAATAAGTAAATCAAATAGAAATTATCATCTTTAAATGAGATTGCTTTGTATTGATTAGAAATGGGGAGGACACAACTATCTATATCACTTTGCTATCCTTATTTTCACTATAACCCAAATTGATTGATTACTTGTACCATGTTGGTTCTTCTCTAATTTTCATAATTCTCTTTGCTTATTATCATTGAATAAGAATAAGGGCATATTTTCTTCTATTGATATGTTCAGACTTCTTCCACCATCCCTACTCTTAAGAAGTGTTGAGCCATTCTCTATATATAAGTAGGAAGTGTTATATTAAAGAAAAGAAAAAAAGAAGGAAAGAAAAATATATATGTTTACTAACAATTCTATGATTTGTCAGATGGAGGATAGGGGGTCTCATCATGAGCCAGCCTACCATGAACATAAGGAAGCAGTGAAGTGGAATTCCCATTATGGCCACCACACTAGGGATATGATCCAATGGACACATCAGAAAAATAAAAGTCCTTGGAACAGGAGGTCTCATCATGAGCCGGCCTACCCACCTTTCACTCCTTCCTAGTGAATGGCATTTTGATCCATCTGGTTACCAAGCCAGCACAATGGCCTCCATTCTAACAGCACAAGGCACTTTCCTCAGTATAAATAAAGGATCATGGTTCCAAAGGGTGAAAAGACAACTCCGTTAAGGTTATAAACACTTGTGGGCAACCGAGCTCTACTGATGGTATTGGAGTCCTATTTTTCAAACATCAATAGTAATCGTAAACCCTTTTCTTATTTCTTTATCTTTACTTCAAAGTGATTATATTTCCAATTCCTTTTGAACCCTTATGCATGAAATATCCTTTAAAAAGTCAATCATAATGGTTTAAGTGAAATATTGACTGCATAGCATCTTAGCTACGTGGGATGTCCTTTCCTGTTTTTCAAATCACTTCATGGTATTTCTATATTTATTTGTAATTCTCATACTATGCATCAATTTCAACAACTTGATATTTTTGTGATCTTGTCATTATTATGCACAACTTGCCATTTTTAGCATAGTACAACTGCTGTCAGTACATCGTTCCTCCATTTAACCGATCAAAGGAGACCTATCATTTTTCAGGGGGACGCGGGTGACTTCCAAAACACTTTTTCATACATGTCAGTCTTTTATTTGGTAGTACCAAGCCACATGATATCCCATAATAGCAAGTTTTTAATGGTATTCATGTTAAAAAAGTATTATCCGAATTTAACAACTTGCTGTTCCATTGCTAGTTCTGTGTATTGCTGGTTATCTGTGTTAAGCTAATAGTGTAGAATTTGGACAGAATGGGAGGATGATCAGTGTGTAGGGAACCACATATATTACCACTTTCTGACACTGCCCGAGAAATTTTAGCACAGGCCGATTGGATCGCATATTTTACACAACTACAACAATCCAATGAGACCGTGGCTATCGAATTTTTACAGAATTTGCAGGATGATCATTCTATAATTAGAGGAAGGAGAATAATAGTAATGGATGCAGTAATAGCCGAGGTATCTGGATTACCAACAGTTGGACCCATATGGACACATAAAAAGTTGAGGCTACAAGACGCCATTGCTACCTTTCGAGATGAGGCACAGACCCTGATTGTCAAAGGAAAAGGAGTTCAACCTTCATCTTTAGGAGAACCATGGACAGAGCTAGCCAGAATCATCTAGAGCTATATCACATGTGACAAAAGAAGGGATGTGGTAAGGTCACACCACCTTAAATTATTAGCTATTCTAAAACAAAAATGCTCTGTAAACCTGCCCGCATATTTGAATTTCTTATTACATGATGCTGCTCAGAGCATATAGAAATCTCGGCATATAAAAACTATTGTAAGTCATTATTGTTTAATTAAGTTGATAGTAAGCTATAACCTTACCCAACAATAGACCAATTGGGAGGAATTAGTGTTTACTATGGGGGGGGGGGGGGGTTAGCCTTACCTGCCCCTAAAAGAAAAGGAATTGCTAGCACAGTAGCCAGTTCACAAAAACACAGACAACATGCCGAAACAACATTAGGAATAGCTAAAAACCTCCTAGGTAGCAGTAGTTAACCCTTGGATTTATCCAGCCCTGAAAATGAGAAACCCTTGCAGTTGGAAGGAAGAGATAACCAAGAATCAGAATTGGAAGAGGAGACAAAGCATACTAGTGAAGAAGAGAGGGATGAAACTAAACTTCCCTTAACTCCCAGTACAAGTCCACCACAAGATTTACTTCATGATGAAGAATTGGCCCGGGTATTGACCAATATTAGTGAATATATACAACCTGAAAGTCTTCTTAACCCCAATGTTGAAGCAATATAATCATAAGAAAATCCTGCCCATAATAGAGGTATATCAGAAGAAATAATTGGTGAAGTAGAAATAGGAGTAGAAACCACTTGGGAAGAGGCAGATCAAACTAGGGATACCCCTCCAGAAGAACCTAGTCAGGTCAATTTAAGCACAGATGATGTGGGCCAAATGGAGGAGATAGAAAGTAGTCAGGGGGGGAACACAACCATTGAAGAGTAAAAACTAAACAAACAACGAAGCTCGGTAGGAGTAGAAATGGTTAGTGAAATAGTTGTTCCTCCAAGAAAGAAGAAAAGAAAAACTAAGAGATTGAGAAAGGAACAACTAAAGCTGTAGAACTTAGTGAAAATACTCAGATGAAAGATAAAGACATTAAAAAGGGGAAAAATCTCAAGCAGAACCCCGAAAATGGTAAGCGCAACCACTCAAACTGAATTTTGTGACACAAGGGTAATCGGGACTCAAACTGAGCTCGTATTTATTCAAGTAGATATGGAACAACATGCAACCTTTTCAGAAACAACTACTCAAATTGAGCCTATTGATAAGGAACAACATGAAACCTTTTTAGAAACAACTACTCAAACTGAGCTTGTTGATAAGAAATAACATGCAAACTTTTTAGAAACACCTACTCAAACTGAGCCTGTATTCATTCAAATTGGTAAGGAACAACACGCAACTGTTACATAAGCAGCTGCCCAAACATAGAATGAACATTTTTGCAGTATATCTGTCCAAATGGAGGCAATACCCTACAACAGCACGGACACCCAGACAGTGATCCAAGCCAAAGATATTTTGATGTACAATGACCCTTATATAACAAATCTACAAGAAAATTTGGCACAGGCTCAGCTGGCCATAGAAAGGCTTGAGGAAGAAATTGTTCCCCAACAGAAATATCAGGAATTATAAAGACAATTGTGGGATATCAATGCATCTGAAAGTGAGGCCTTCAAGAAATATCAAAGGACAGAGGAAAGAATTGAGAAAATAAAGACCAGATTAGAGACAGTCATGTAGCAAAGGGATACTCTCTGTTCCCTATACATAGATGTTTTAGCATGTAGGTCCCCTACCAAGAATTATGATTTATTTTTGTTAGAAAGGTATTGACAGTTAAAAATTAAGGCTGTCAGGGTAGGGAAACCCATAGAATTGAAAACTGTGGAAGATTTCATAAACTGCTGCAAAAACCATGGAGTAAAAGTTCAATGATTACTCTGTGAGTTTTATTTGGATAATTTTATATTGGAAGAAGAAATGGAGAAGAATCCCAACCCTTTTGTGGGGGATATACAATTTCAAGCTTTCATTTCAATTGTTGTTAACCAGGTGAAGTGGTTCAAAGCCCATAATACCTTCTAGAGGCAGGAAAATGGGTTAGATCTTTGGGTCAGGGGTGAACCGAAAGACCCTCTACAAATGATGGCCAAACATAAAAGTTTGATGCAAAAGGAAGGAGTAATCCAGGTATTGGGGCCTATTCACAACGAAACTATCCTACAAGGAGTAGAGTATTTTCTCTCCATCAAAGATAACTCCTTGGTAGTAGCTAAATTTAGATGGATGGCTTCCAATCGTAATGTGCATGATAGAGAACCATTCAACTATAAAAACTTTAAATTGGCCGCAGATCGCTTTGTTGCATATAGTAACCTCATCTTGAGGGAAGGGCCATATTGGCTAAGTTGTCAATTTCGAAGTCCTATTTCCTAGTATCCTGCAGAAGACTATAAAGCTATATATGAGTTACCTGAAGGACAGACAAGGCACTTTTTTGAAACTTTGGCCAAGAATCATGGGTTCGGGCCACTTCATGACAATCCTTCTCCATCCTATTCTCTAATTGCTTTACATACAAACTACATGGTTTTCATGAGGGAATGAAAAAGGGTAAGCAGGGGAGTGTGTTGAGTCTTGGAAAACGTATGAATATATTATTTATTTTATTATCATTTTCCTTAATTATATACCTTCTACACCCTAAAGTGTTAATATATCAGGAGATTATGGTAAAAATAGGGAAATTATCTATCATCATGATTTAGCTAATTATTACCACTCTTCATGCAGGAAAAGGACAAAATGGAACAATTGTTGTTCCCATACTAGGAAACAGCGTACAAGCAACAAGCCAAGTATGGAGCGTGCAGTTATGGATAAGAACAAAGAAGATCACAACATCAGCACAAGACAAAAAGTTAACTGAAGATGGAAGATTGTGTGAATCCCTTAGGATCCCTTGATCCTAAGGGATCGCTGTTACTACTTCACCCTTCTTATCGCTTAGCCATTATAAAAGGCAGTGATTGTAAAGAAAAAATAGTTGGAGATTATTAAGAAATCATTATTGTATTATTACTTTGGTCATCAACTCTCGTTGTTGAAACAGAGTACGAACTGGCTGTAACTATTTCGCAAATGATTAATATATAATACAGTTGTTGTTCCTTCTCATATACTGAAGCACTACTGGCGGTGATTACTGGTGGCTAAGGGCCTAGACTTGGTTGATTCAATTGCTGTTATTGTACCATTCTTTTATGATCTTTACTGTGTGATGGTTTGGTTACATTTCTGGCTATTGTAGTTGCATCGCTTTACTATTTTGTATTTTCCGAATTAATGAATTGATCTATTTTAGATGCTGTAATTGAATCATGTTGCTGTTCATTTCTCTCATAACAAGATCATTGCTTTTCACAATTATATTGTTGTTCTGTTCATTTCATTTACAGAGCTTCGTTGTTCATTTTAGTAACTTAGATTTTTTTATTGTAGTTACATAAGTTTTACTGTTCATTTCTATTATATAGCATTGCTGCTCATTTACTTTCTGCAATCATTTAGGTTTGCCTTTCAGCATTCTTGCAATTAGCATAATTATCTCATCTCGATTAGCTGCAGTAGCACAATTGATTTAATTCATTGTCATTTCCAATTGGTTATTTAGTGTAGTGTGTGTGAGATCAACAACTGTAAAGAACATTGGCTATTACTATCAAATCTCTCAGATTGAGGATCTTATTTATGCTTGATTTAGTTTATATCCGTTAAACAAGGAATGATTTATTGATACTATATCCTTGATAGATAATTGCTGTTACTTTGTTGAATAAATGATTTGGTTTCAGAGCATTGAGTTTCCTTTAATTGCAAGTGAGTTTTATTTAAAGCATCTGTTTACTCTTGTATTTGAAAGCACTGTACTGCAATTTAGATACATTACTTTTGAGTAAATATTTGCCACAAACTATGTACACTCTTGAAATAGAAAATCTTACCTGGATTGATAATTAATGTGAAGGTAATTAGGAGTTAAAAAGACACCTTTTATCACTCAACACTTTTAATATAGATTCAGATGAGGAACTCGAACACTGGAAAAATAGGTTGTATGAGGTGTCGTCATTGCGATGCAATAGGCTTACAAAATTGCTTCAATGTATATCTACTGAGGTACACAACTTACCGCATTATGATGGTTTAGAAGATGTCAATTTATTTTTGGATGAATTTGAAATACATGTACAGGAGGAACATTGGTTCCAAGCACTAGACATCACACTAAGAGCTACGCCTATAAGATGGTGGTGTATGCATAAGAACATATTTGCGGATTGGAAGGAATACCGATGGATGATGAAGCTAAGATTTGGGTATGCCAATACCCACATTACGGAGAAATACACAGGGAAGGATGATCCACACAAGCATCTGGCTCGATGGATGAAAGCATGGGGAGAAGAACCACAACTAGAATGGGTTGATATATTTTGCCACACTTTGGATACAATTCCGATGAACTGGTATCTGGAAATGGAGCCGCGACATGGAACTGCAAAATGGGATGTTCTAAAAGAAATTTTTCTGCTAAATTTTAGCTTTGAACATGCTTTTGAATGCATTAATGAGGTGTTATAGGAGATAAAAGTTCCAATATTCATAATTCCTAAAGAACCTATTGCATGGGTACAAGAAAATTGGAGCACGTAGTTACGCCATGCACTCGAATGTTACAATGTGACCACTAAGGAAGGCGAAGAAGATCCTAGGAATATCAATATTCCTGATTCAGAAGGACAACACAAAGCCATTGGGCCTAAGGTAGACGTTCCGATATTTCACAGTCCCTGGAGACCAAGCAGTGAATATTGGATCGGAAGCGCAACTGAATTTTGTAAGCATCGACGACTATTGGAATGAAGATATAGTTGAAAAAGTCGCAGAGCTACTACGGGAGTATCAAGACTTGTTTCCCACTAAGTTCTCTAATCTAAAAGGGATAGTAGGGGATCTAGGTGTCATGAAGATCACTTTGAATCTGGATGCGAAGCCAGTGAAGCAACGCCCTTATCGATTGAATCCTAAGTCCAAGGAAAAAGTGCGCGCTAAATTGGATAAGATGCTTGCAACCAGGATTATTGAGTCCATCGAAGAATCAGACTCGGTTAGTCCTATGGTGGTTCAAGGAAATAAAATGTAGGATGAAATTTAGATATGCGTAGATTTGAGGAAGTTGAATGATGCTTGTGTCCATGATCCATTTCCTATGCCATTCACAGACAAAGTACTAGAAAATGTTGGAGATTAGGAAGCTTATTTGTTTACTGATGGGTTCTCAGGGTACCATCAGATCAAGACCACACCAGACGATAGAAGTAAGACTACCTTCTCTACTAAATGGGGTTGTTTCCAGTATACAGTGATGTCTTTTAGACTTAAGAACACCCTTGCAATTTTCTCTAGGGTCGTAGTCGCTACTTTCAAGGAGTTTATTCACAAGTTTTTTGAGGTATACTTCAATGATTGGATTGTTTTTGGGTTAGTTAAGAGACATGTTTCTAGTCTTCACCTTATGTTGGAAACTTTTCAAAAGTATCAAGTATCCCTTAATATGAAGAAATGCATATTTTGCGTAACGTATGTAATACTGTTGGGTCATGTAGTTTATAAGCAAGGGTTGATGGTAGACCCTACCAAAATTACAATGATTATTAATCTGGAGCCTTCGAAGAATGTAAAGCAAATTTTCACAATGTTGGGCCACACAAGGTATTACAGAAAATTCATCAAGGCATACATGCAAATTACTGCGCCCATGGAAAGATTGCTGAAAAAGGATGCGACGTTTTGTTGGGATGATGATTGCCAAAAGAGTTTGGATGTTTGAAGGAAAAAATGGTCACTACGCCCATTTTAGTGTTCCCAGACTAGAAGAAGGAGTTCCATGTCCACATAGATGCCTCCTGCATAGCCTTCGGTGTTGTGCCAACCCAACTAGGTGAAGGTGATATTGATCATCTGATAGTGTTTGCAAGTAAAAAGTTATCGAAGGCAGAAAATAGTTATTCTACGACAAAGCTCGAATGAATAGCAATGGTGTATGTGCTGCAAAAATTTAGGAACTATTTGATGGGCACACACTTCAAGATGTACATAGACCATTCTGCTTTGAAGTACCTAGTCAACAAGCCTGTGTTGGAGGGGGGAATCTGTTAATGGTTGCTGCTCTTTCAGGAATATGACTTTGAGGTAATTGTGAAGCCATGGCACCTGAATGTTGGACTAGATCACCTTTCGCGGATTGAGAATGGTGAAAAACCTACAAATATGGAGGAGGGATTTCCTAATGTGTAACTTTTTTTGTGTGCATTGTTGGCAACCATTTCACAGGCATAATACAATTCTTGTCTACAGGTACAACTCCTGAGGGGTATTCCACATAGCAGAAGAAAGAGTTTGTGGTCCGGGCTGCAGATTTCTATGATATTGCAAGACACTTGTATAAAATGGGGTATGATGAAATATTGCGAAGGCATGTACTGGGGTATGAATAATAAAGCACCCTCACTAAAGCACATGGAGGAGTTGTAGGATGACATTATGCAGGAAGAGAAACTGGGCAAAATATCCTATGCGTAGGACTATGGTGGCCAACTATGCATAAGGATGCCAAGATTTATTGTAGGGCATGTGATGTCAACCAGAGAATGGGGATACCACCACGAAGGGATGAATTTCCTTTGAACCTGCAGGTATCATTACAAGAACTGAATATTTAACTAGGTGGGTTGAGGCATGGCCTATAAAGGATTGTAGCACAGCTACAAGTGTGTTATCACTCCAAAATTTCTTTTAAGTTGTTAGGAAAGAAATGATAGAGGTAACCACAAACCTACTTTGGAGATTAGGATCTAGCCTTCCTAATGCTCAAAGAGGGCTCTCTCTTTATGATTTAACTTTGTTTAGTTAATTGATTTTAGGCTAGTTATGATTGTACTTGGGTTTTTATTTGGATTTGGTGGTTGGAAACTCATTTATATGGATGGAGGGATGTATTTTACCATTGGGCTATGGGGTCAAATGTCAAGCAAACAAGACTGGACCACATTCTAAAAATAGTGTCTATAGGGAAAGGTAGTTGAGTTATTTAAGATATTAAGGCTGGATGGTGAAGTGGCTTTCAATCGGATCAAAGGATCAATTAAGGGTTCCTTAAAACATACTTTAAAGGAAATGAAATAGGTCAACCAGGATGGGAGAGAAATTAAGGGTTCTTAGATCCATATATCAGAAGAAAACATAGAAATGATCAATTGTTCAAGACAGAGTGTACTTAAACAAATTCTGGAATACATTTCCACTTAATTCATTCACTTTAGATAACATGTAATTTTGTGAGATACATAAGAAAATAACAAATTTGACAAAGAAAATACTTCATCGTAATAGCTCAACACATGGATCGTGTAATGCAATCTCTTTATTACTCAGTCTAGCCTGCTGACTTGAAAAATTGGTACAATAAGCCTCAGGTTTCTGATCAATACAACTCTACAAATGTATAGCAATCCACCCTCAATAGTTTGAATTATGAAGTATTTATACAAAAATAGTTTACAAAATATCCTAAATTGTCTTGGGAATTAATCTAGGAGAAAGAAACATCTTCATGCAAGAAGATAGAGACAGATGTTCAACTGCTGTATGATGTCCCTGTTTATTTGGTTGTGCTGTCTTTATGCTCTGATATTTTGTTGTTTATTCTCTCCCTTGCTTTTGGTCTTCATGCTAATTATTCCTTTTACATTTCCCTTTCTTAATTGATACACTTTATTTGATACTCTTTGACCTGGCTAATCTGTTATTTTCCTTCACTGTGTTGTTTTCACCTTTACTATGTATTTTTACATTTTGACTGTGCATTTTTATAGCAAGTCATTTAACTTCTCCCATGTGTCTACATATGGTAATTTAATATTTACCATCTTCCTATAGATTTCATCTGTGTCTGTGTAGTTGGAAAAAGTGGTTTTATTTACAAAAAGGTGTTTTACCTCATGCTGTAGGTAAAATGTCTAATATAGAACCTTTCCAGTAGGTATTCCCTTCATGGAAGAATTACTTTCCTAATCCTTTGCCACCTCTCTGATTCTTCTGTTGTAGTCCTCCTGTGGCATTAATTTATCATTTATTACCAAGGGATTTGGCAGACCTTTCTGCCTCAAAACATCAAACTTTACCATGAACTTGTCTATAGCCAACTACATGGTTTGGCATTTGTCCTCAAGGTTTAGCATCAAATTCCTCTTGGTGAGAACCTTTTTAAATTCTATTATGGTGCTTGTCGTTTCTAGTGGCCTCCTCTGGCATGTCTCCCATTTCTGCCTTAACTCTCTAAATGGCTTCTGTAGCCTCTTTTATTAAGTCACTTTGTTAAAAAATTACTTGAATGGATGGCCAAATATCATTGATAGAGACAATGATATTCGCCAATAACTATTCCTTAGCTTGGCCAAGTGGCCCTTTTATTGTCAATTCTTTCTCCAAGCTCTTCATTCTTTCAGTCAACCTGGTTGACTTCTGAACTTCTTCCTTGTGCATAATCTGGGAAAGCTTATTATCATTCCACAAACTTGTTATCTTTTCCTTAAGCTTGTTTATTTCTGTGGTCTAATGGACATGTCTTCCATTGCCTTGACCAATTTACTTGCCTCATCACCTGGCCAAGCTGCTGCTGTTTTTGAACTTGTTGTTAATGTAGATGTTGTGGCAGCTGGTAGTGATGTAGCTAGTGAAGCTGTAGGAGCCAATGAAGCTTCCAAGGTGGATGGTACTACTGTGGCGACTATTGGAATGACAGTGGATGGGGCAGTCTCAAGGCTGGCATGTTTCAACTATATCAAGTTGTCCAACTCCTTCTCCATCTCTTTTAATTGGTCATTTAGTTGGAGAATAAGGTCCATCATTTCTTCCTGATGAGTTTGGCTTTCTAAGACCTCTTTTGTCTTTGGATGCTCTGAATCAGGTAGTTTTAGTTGTTTTTGGAGAGCAGCAATGTCCTCATTCTTTTTCTTTATCAACTTCTCAGTAGCATTGATATCATTGGGATCATGTCCAAGCTCAATCACCAAGTCTTCTAGTGACTTGATTCTGTTATCTTTGGCCTGTGATGAGGCTCTTTATAGCTTGTATTATGCAGTGACATTATCTAATGAACTTTGAACTTTGTTTGTAGTCATAGCTTTACCTGTCAAGGTGGAATAAATCATCTCACCTGCCTGCTTGTGGAACTCAATTTGGTTAATGGGATGAACATCCCTAGCCAAAACCTCAAAATCTGTTTTCCTATAGTCTACTGATGATTTTGGCTGCTGGAATGTAGGTTGCATGAATGTCATCTACATTTTACTTGTTTTAATGTCAAAGGCTGACATTAATATGTTTTGATTTGTAGGTGTCTGCTTGAAATATTGGGCATAAGTCTCAGCCTTCAATTTCTCATTTCTCAACTTAATTTCTTTATACCTATCTTTGATGTCTTTCTCTTTATCCACAGTCCTGGTGAATGAAGATACCTCCATGCTGAGATGTCTCTCAATAAGTTGAGTGTTTTATGTTGAGGTCTGGTGTGTTTCTCCTAAAGCTGTTGTGCCTTTGCTCCTTTCCACCATTGTGTCAGTGTCAGTGATTTCCACTGAGTCAATCGTGTCTTCCCATTCAGTTACAGGATTAACCTTGGCCCTCTTCCTGTAATTGATCTCAAACTATTCATCTGTGGTTTCCATGGCTAAACTGGAACCTTCTTCCCTAGTTCTCTTTATATTTTTGTCTTCATTTGCTGGAGTCTATAAAAGAGGAGGAATGTTCATTTGTTCTCCTAATTCTGGAACCTGCGGGAAGGAACTTGCATCAATATGTTTTTCTACATCAATTAATGTATTCTCTACATCAACTACAATACCTTCCATGTCTATCAAATTGTTTTCCAACCATTCTGATTGGTTGGAAAATCTTTCAATGTCTGGCCTGGGATGATGTAGAGCCTTAGCTTATTTATGACTCCATGAGGGTCATATTGCCACATAAAACTGTTCTTGAATTTCATCTCCTGTATAATATTATCGACCTCTAGTCCAACTTCCCTATTATTACAAACAAAGGGTCCCAATTAGTTTTTCATTTTAAATTGGGTCTTCTTCTTGGCTGCCAGGAAATTAACCTCATCGGAGTTTATAATCTGCCTAAAGTACTCCAATGCAAATAACCTCATGGAGAGGTATTTGGTCATTTTATAAGGGGCTAGTTGGCATCCATATATCCTAATCTCTGTGTGGTCCTGGTATAGATACCAGTCTCCCACTTTACTATTCTTTGCCAACTGTAAAACCCTTTTAATTTCCTGACTGGTCCTGGGCTGATGGCTACTAGTGACCTTGTTTATAACAGGATGAGCAAATGAATCAATGAAGTGTTTGTAAGTAAACACAGTGGAGTAATTTTATATCAAGGGTGTCCAATAGATGACTGATCTTGGATTTCCTTTGGTGTCTAAATTTTGAATGTTGATAGGGAATTTGTCTGATTGGTAATACAAGAACATACGAAATAAAACTGAAGAATACTTGAAAACTCTCTCATTCGGTAGTTTGATGAATTGTTCATGCATCCTATCTACTATGAACTGAGCATAGTTGTAAATTACAGCAGGAGGCTTGCCTGGGAAAAAGATGGAAAGGAAAGCAAGGACAACCTCATCCACATGTTCATCTGTAGTGTATCCTAGAATGTAGGAGAGCATGGTTATGATCTATCTGCCTCTCTCAGAAAAAATGGTGGCAGCATATGGAGAACTATCACTTGGAGTATGGCATTCCTCTATGATAAAAGTTTGGAAAATTTGGGCTATCCTGGGAAGGTCTAACTTGGTATAGAGGTCAACCAAGCCTTCAATAGAAAGTGGGGTCTCATTTGGGCTTGGTTGGACTTGCAGCATTTGATTAATGGATTTTGCAGTGATGGTGAATAAATCTTGTTGGTCAGTGGTGACAATGGCTCTTTCACTGGGAATGTAGCAAGCTTGGTAGAAGTGAATGATTTCTAGGAATGGGTGTACTTCTAGGAACAAATACTTGGAAAAATTAGATTCCCTAAGGTGAATGTCATCATTATGGTTAAAAAAATTGGCTTTACTCCAGCAGTGGAGTTTCAAGACGTAGGCAAGGGAAGCTGTATCCTTTATTTGGAAGTCTCTGTCTACTAATGCAAGGTGGTCAATATCCAAGTGAGGTTTTACAAAGGTCTCACGTCGAGAGAGGTTTGGGAAGACATAATTGGGATTATTGAATTGAATTTAGGATTTTAGTGGTTTGAGGAGTGAGTTTTAGAAGCTTTTGAACTGTGGGAGGGTAATTACAGTCTATAAAAGGGTTTGGGATGTACAAATAATTTTGTTTTCAATTTCAAGAAGGTTTCTTAATTAATTCAATCAATTAGCCACTTAATTACAACTGTTCGTTTTCAAATTCAAGGGTTGTTCTAGTTTTTTCCAAGAATACCTGAAAATTAGCGATTTGGCATGCAGAGGGGTTTCTTGGTAGATACAAAGGGTATTGAGGTTTCAATTGTCAATTGGCTGCTTCAACTGGGCATCCGCGGTGTCTTCAAGTGGTAAAAGGTGGTCAATTTGGTCGCATAGAGGTTTAGGGTGTCGCACATGGCTTAATAGAGGTTTACAATGAAAATGCAAGAAAAGAGCAAATTGGGGATTTTTCGGCCTTTTAATCCATAACTGTAGGCTCTAACCCCATGCAAAAATTACCTGCATACGAATTCTAAAACACAGAAAATAAACAATGCAAGAGCATAACACATAAAACACATATACACAGAGATTTTCCCCTAGATCCCAAAACCAGGACTACCAGCTTGATTTTGCATTATGTTCCTTTCAATGTTACAATACATATTTATACATGCCAAAGCATCCAATACCATGGACCAAAAACTATCGCGTCCAAAACCATGGACCGAAAACCATTGCGTCCAGAACCATGTGCAGAAAATCATGCACAAAACCATAGGCAGGTCCACACAACCTAATATAGGGTCCAAAAACAAAATTTTCTGGGGCGTTGCCCCTGATTCCATAGAGTCAGGTTACCTGCACCCCTCAAACCCCCTATGACCCACCCCCCACTACGCAATCGACACAACAAAGGGGGGGCTCCACCCCCTTCTAACATCCCGGTTAACTACGTGGGCTAGTCATGGAAAGAATATAACACAATCCAACATTATCCCACTTGTTGTTTTCTTTCCACAGGGGACCACAAGAGAGCTTAGTCATTTATCAATCCCTGCAATGCCCATTGTTTCTCTACACCAAGAGAACTTCTCAGAGCTCACAAATTTTGTCAATGCATCTGCAATATTCTTCAAAGTGTCCACCTTTACAAGCAACACCCTTTTGTCTTCTATCGTATCCCTCACAAAGTGATACTGAACATCAATGTGCTTTGTCTTTGAATCATATGTAGGGCTCTTTTCCAAGAAAATTTCACTTTGGATGTCACAGTCTATCCTTATAGCTCCCTGTACTAACCCCATACTTGAACATAATCTCTGCAACCAAACTACTTCCTTGCTTTCATGAGTGGCTGCCATGTATTCTGCCTTTGTAGTTGATAGTGCCACTATAGATTGTTTCTTACTCATCCAACTGATTGCACCTCCAAATAGTTTAAACACATACGCACTTGTAGATCTTCTTTGATCTAGATCTCTAGCCCAGTTTGCATCAACAAAGCCATGAATATCCAACACTCTATCTAATCCTCATCTTCCTTGGTAGCACAAACCATAAACACTAGTGCCATGCAAATACCTGAAAACCCACTTCACTACTGTCCAGTGCTCCTTCCCTAGTTTTGACATAAACCTGCTCAATACTCCCACTACATGTGCAATGTTTGGTCTAGTACAAACCATCGCCTACATCAGGTTACCATCTACACTTGCACATGGAACACGGGACATATCCTCTTCCTATTCTTGTGTCTTGCGACCATGTTCAACAGATAAATTTACACCTACAGGAATAAGAACCTTCACTGGTTTACTATCCTGCATATTAAACCTCTGCAATATTGTCTTGACATACTTCCTCTGGTTTAATCAAAGCTTCCTCTTTTTCCAATCTCTTTTAATTTCCATGCCCAAAATATAGTTTGTAGCACCAAGATATTTCATGTCAAATTTGGAGGACAAATGGGTCTTCAAATCCTCGATAATTTCTTTGTCATTTCCAACCAGCAACGTATCATCCACATACAAGACCAGATAAATAACACAGCCACCAATTAATTTAAAATACATATAGTGATTTTCTTTGCTTCTCATGAACCCAAGTCCCTGTATAAATGTATCAAATTTCTGATACCACATCCTTGGTGACTGTTTTAACCCATACAGAGACTTCTTTAACTTTCATACAAGTTCTTTCTTACCCTTCACCACAAAGCCTTCAGTTGCTTGATGTAGATCTCCTCTTCCAAATCCTCGTGAAGAAATGTTGTCTTCACATCCATCTATTCTAACCCAAAATCAAAAGAAGCAACGACAAATAAAAGTAATCTGATAGAAGTTATCTTGGCAACAGGAGGGAAACAATCACCAAAATCAATTCCCGGCACCTGGGAATAACCTTTTGCTTCCAACCGATCTTTTTATTTCTCCACCTTTCCTTCTGCATTTGTCTTCTTCTTTAACACCCATTTGCTGCCAATGGGTTTCCTTCCAGCTGGCAACTCCACCAGACCCCAAGCCTCATTTTTGTGTAAAGATGCCATTTCATCAACCATGGCCTCTTTCCAAAGTTTTCCATCCTCTGAATCTACTGCTTCCTTCATAGTTCTGGGATCATGACCAGTAATAGATAAAGTAACAGAAAGCAGATGGAATATACCTTTCTAGCTGCTTTCTTTCTCAAACTGATCTTCTCACACCCAGAGTTTGTGTCTCTTCATCTTT
Source organism: Pinus tabuliformis (assembly GCA_031772625.1). Lineage (NCBI taxonomy): Eukaryota > Viridiplantae > Streptophyta > Pinopsida > Pinales > Pinaceae > Pinus > Pinus tabuliformis. The sequence continues at coordinate 1,661,189,663 of CM062817.1, read as the reverse complement.
TGATTCCTCCTCTGCTGTAGAGTCTGATTCTTCCTCCTTTAGATCAAACTCTACCTCCTCAGGCTCCTTTGGTTGGACTTCATGTTTAATGACATATTTCACCTCTCTGAACACCACATCTCGAATGTACACAACCTTCCTTGTTACTAGGTTCCAAACCTTTTAACCCTTTAAACCATCCTTATACCCAATAAAGATTCACTTTTCAGATTTACTATCCAACTTGGTTCTTTTCTCCTTTGGAACATGTACATATGCATCACATACAAATACCCTCATATGTGAAAGAGAAGGTTTCCTACCAATCCATATCTCTTGTGGAGTCTTATCTTCCAATGTTGATGAAGGTGATCTATTGACCAGGTAACATGCAGTCTCCACCGCCTCTGCCTAGAATTCTTGTCCTAACAGACAAAGCAAAATTTGAACTGAAAGCAGATGGACTATACCTTTCTGGCTGCCTTCTTTCTCGAACTGATCTTCTCACAGCCGGAGTTTGTGGCTCTTCATCTTCTGATTCCTCCTCTGTTGTAGAGTCTGATTCTTCCTCCTTTGGCTCAAACTCTATCTTCTCAGGTTCCTTTGGTTGGACTTCATGTTGAATAACATCTTTTACCTCTCTGAACAACACATCTCGGCTGTACACAACCTTCCGTGTGACTGGGTTCCAAAGCTTATAACCCTTTAAACCATCCTTATACCCAATAAAGATGCACTTTTCAGATTTACTATCCAACTTGGTTCGTTTCTCCTTTGGAACATGTACATATGCATCACATCCAAATACCCTTAGATGTGAAAGAGAGGGTTTCTTACCAGTCCATACTTCTTGTGGAGTCTTATCCTCCAACGCTGATGAAGGTGATCTGTTGATCAGGTAACATGTAGTATCCACCGCCTCTGCCCAGAATTCCTGTCCTAACCCGGCACCACTGAGCATGCTTCTTGCCCTTTCCATCAACATCTTGTTCATTCTTTTTGAAACTCCATTTTACTGAGGTGTATATGGAGTAGTATTCTCCCATGCTATACCACACTTCTTACAGAATTCTTCAAATTCCTTACTGTAAAACTCTCCACCATTGTCTATCCTCAACACCTTTATCTTCTTCTCTATTTGGTTTTCCACCAGAGCCTTAAATTATTTAAGCCTGTCAAAGACTTCAGATTTCTTTTTGATGAAATATATCCATGTATTCCTTGAGAAGTCATCTATAAATGATACATAGTACACAGACTTACCAAGTGATGCAACCTTCATAGGTCCAAACATATCACTGTGCACAAGCTCTAATATATTTTTCACCCTCTTACCACCAGAGGGGAAACTCACCCAATTCTGCTTCCCATTTATACAATTTTCACAGAAATCAAAATCCAGAGAGATATTACTGATAACTTCTGTTTAGTCAATTTAGTTTCCTAAATTGCTTTGCATAAATTATTAACCGAGGCTCGTAAGTTGATGAAGTGTAGTGCACTATATGTGCTAGTTAACCCTTCTTACTTCGTTGTTTTGTATTTTTATATTGTTTTCTTTTGGGGGTTTCTTTGATTCCTAATGATGTACAGTTTGAATTATGAAAAACTGAGTCTAAATTTCCTAAAGCTAAAGTAATCAAAATCTAAGTTAAAGGAAGGAAAAATAGAGCATCTATCCTATCTTGTCATTTAGTCCTAAGTCAAAAATTAAAAGGTGAAGTTGTAAGAAAAATTGAAATAATTATAGAGAATGAAACTGACTAAAGCACGTTTAGTTGTCCAAGCCTCCAATTTTGAAAGATAACTTTCTTGAGATGGCAAACAAGAAACTTATTGTACTTTATAGTTTAGAGAACTAAATCAAATATGCAGAGAGTAACTAATTGATTTCAATCCTTGTGTGAAGTGAACATTTAACCATTTAGTTTAGGATGGATATCAGTTTGAAATGGTGATAAAAAACATTTATCCACATAGTGCATTGGCAATCTGAACTAGGAAATAAATAATAGAGGAAGCAAACAGTAAGTAAACTAATTAACGATGCATCCTTGTTACTTTTCCACCTTACCCTATTAAAACAAAACAAGTTTCATTTATGAAATAGATAGGAGAAACAAGACTGCACCACTGAATTCTAACATTATGCTACTAAACAGAATTAAAAGGAAACAAACTACAGGAAATCAACCTAAACTACAAACACTGCTAAAAGTAAATAATGAAACTAAACTAAACAGTAAACATAATAACAAAAGAAAAACATCCTTCAGTGTAGGGGTCCTCTGCAACTGACTGAGTTGAGCTGCTAACTAGCTGAAGATACTCTTTCAAACGATCACTTGGTCAAACACGTCTTCATATTATTAATAGGAAAATAAGTTCGAAAATTACAGAGCTGTAAGTCTGAGCTTAATACATGTAAAAATTCAAACTCCTTCTCAGTTCTATATGACTGATATTTAAAGAAACATTCCTAACTGTCTTTTGAGAGAATTTAGCTACAGGTGGTCTCCACGTATTACAAAAGATTTGTGTAAATGGTTGATCAACTACAAGTGACTTTAAGTGAACAAGATGGTTGCGTGAAACTATTATCACTGGTGGCTGGTTCGAGTTAATGATACAACAAAACTGTCGGATTTATTAATTAGCCACGAAGAGTGGACACAGAATCCTATTGCTCTGGGTTTCTTCGTTTGACTCCACCTTTGACTGTTGTCTTGGGCTGGATTTTTTGTCGATCTAGGCTGGGTGACTAGGATAAGATCCATGTCGTGACCATTCTAGAGATGCCCATGTGGCCGGTTTCCTCACTTGACACCTATAACCTGTTCAACCATGGAAGTAGCTAAGAACACACGGTTAGCTACAGAATGGGCTACGTTCTGTAGCTAATTTGCAAAAACTTATTTCAAATAGAAAAAACATAAAATTATAACATGTCAATCATTTAATGTCTTCCTTGAGACAAAATATATCATTTATTAGTGATGGGGATCTGTCTTTTGTGTAAAAACAAGAGAAAGAAGTGAGAAAAGTTGTCAAAGAGAGAGTAATTCTGAGGTCCAACATACCCCCACTGCAAAATGATTGCATGTCCCCATGAAATTTTGCCAAAACTGTGAACTCTTCTTTCCTATTGCATCTACTCAGATACCTCTACTAGTACATCTAACTTTCTTCTCTTGCTCCTCTTTGAAGTGACTACCATCTTGGGTTTCTTCATGAGAAGTTTGTATTTAAGGTTGATGACTGTTTTGTTCAAGTTTCTATTCTTCCTCTTCAACTTCCTATTCTTCTTGTACCATAGCCCTAGGTGCAATATTTTATTATCATGAATGGCTTTATCCAATTTTCCTTGTTCCTTCAGGGCTTCATTTTCTTTCTGGATATGCCTGTTCAATATATCTAACTCACAAATTTGCTGGTTGAGAGAGTCAGTCAGAGGTTCTTGTGGATTGATAGGTTGTTCTGGATTGGCTGAGGATCCTGGATCCATTGAGGCACTTTTCTTTTTTAGTGATTCTATGTAATCATAATTTTTTTGCTGCACTGGGTCTATGCCTAAGGATCCTCTACTGGGGCTGCCTTCAAAATACTGTTTAGGAGAGTTTTGAGGACTGTATGTAAATGGAACATTTTCAGGAGATGGTATAGGAGTTTCTTCTTCTAGATTTATGAACTCTGTTTCCTTTGATGATACCTTCTTTACCATACCTTGGAGCCTAGAGCTCCTTCTAAGTTGCAGGAGTTTTATGTTCTCCTCCTCTGTACCTTTTTTCTCCTTTCCTATCTTTTCCTTCCTCTTAATTTGTTTCCTAATCTTTGTCAAATTTTCAGAGATTGGTTGTTCATCATCTTGTTGTAATGGAGATTCAAGTTTGTTCTCTATAATTCCACTAGCTTTCTTTTTTATCTTCTTCTTCTGTTTGATTTGCTCTCTGATCTCTATTAATTTTTCAGAGATTGGTTCTTCATCATTTTTCTATACTGAGGGCTCAAGGTTGCTTTGAATGGTTAGATTAGTCTTCTTTCTCCTACTCTTTCTGATACTATCTTCTTCAAGAGATTCTGATGCCTCTTGGAAATGGTCTCTTATTAGAAAATTTTCCCAGGTATCTCCTATTCTTTTCAAATGATAACTAGTATTTTGACCAACCCATGATGGTACATGGTTGTCTCCAGGGATTCTATTTTCTTTTGTACATTTGAAGCCATCCTCTTTATACTGTTTAGAAGGAAGAAAGGGAGGTTGATGTTTCCATTTTCTAGAAATTTCATCAATAAACATATATGATAAACATACATACATCTGAATCTTCCATCACAGGTAATAAATTTTTGTAATATCAAAAGCATGCTTCTCCATTTATTTTTGAGTGTTGAAATATGAATTCCTTTTCTAAACACAGTGACATCCATACCTGGGTTCCTGAGGATTACCTTCCATGATTCACTATGAAATTCTTTGTTTTTGAACCATCTCTCACCAAGTCTTGGCAGTTCTGTAGCCTTTGCTATGTAAGATTCTGTTACTGCAAACTTAATTTCTCCAATCTCTACTTCTATACCATCGAATGATCTAGAAAAATATTTTGTGATCTCCTTGTGATATCCATCAAATTTTTCAATGAATTTGAGCAATCCAGTCTTCTGCAACATCTCCTTGAGTTGTGGGTACCCTTCCATAAACTTTGCCCCTACAGGCTCTACCTTGACAATGAGTCTGATGGTCTCTATTTCGTAGAATTTTCTAACCTTAAAAATTACTCTCCTGGTCTATGAAATGGACTCTCTACGGGTATGGTGAAAAAGAACTATGGGTTTGTATGGAATAAGTAGACGGTGAGGGTTTTGAGAGACACAAATACGTTGGTCACACTGTAGTTTTGACCGTTAACAAATCGAGTTATTAGAGATGGTTTAAGTATAGAGTATGGAGAACGTAGCAGAGGTGTGTTATGATGAATTCATTATAGACTATTGGGTATCGAATGTGGAAGATGTGGCGGAGATGTGGTATCATGAAGTGATAGTCAAATCAAATGATGACTTGTTAAGGAGACATATGATCACTCATATTACACATGACTTATGTTTATGACTTGTTGTTTGAAATAAATTTGCATTTTACCTTTAGAACTTAACCTTTTTCTTGATAATTCTTTTGGTGTTGATCCGTAGGTACTTTGAGCATGGTTGATCTCCAAAACTTGATTCTTCAATTTCCCTGCATTCATGATTTATTTGCAAGATTTACAATTGTTCCAAAGCTAATAAGTAAGTTGTAGCTGCAGAATCAGATTAGCTGCGGAATGGAACCAACAAAAGAATGTGAAAAGAAGGAAAAGTGAAATATGGCTTATGAAATATGGATGTAAAAATAAAATGGAAATGAGTTATGACAGTGATATGGAATGACATGTAAGATAAAATGAGAAATGGGGTGAAATGGAGTAAAACAATAAAAATAAAATGTCAATGAAATATGACAGTGAGATGAAGTGGAATTGTAAAAAGGAATGAAAATAGAGTGAGATAGAATGATACTATGAAATTGCAAACTCTATACTACAAATAAATGTAGCTTTTTGTCACTACTTATTACAAAAAGGAAATGGAAAATATAGGATGTCAGAAATCTCTGATTTTCACCCTATATTTTCTATATAAGTATGCCAATCAATGATTGGTTTTCAACCTTATACAATTTATTGTTATTACTATTATTATTATTATCATCATCATCATTATCAGTCATTTCTTGGGAAAAATAAATACTAAGTTAGTGGAGAAGAAGGATTCTTCTTCACTAGCTTCATTTCAGAGTTATCTTGGAAAATCCTAATGAACTCCGCTCTTGAAACTGGTTTTTGATATATCTTCAACCGATGACCATTCACAAGAAGTGGTATTTTTCTTCCATCTATTGTTCTTATTCTCACCACTCCATTGTTAAAGACTTCTTCAATCTCATATGGCCCAAGCCAATGAGTTTGAAACTTCCCTTGAAAATCTTTGAACTTTGAATCAAACAATAGTGTCCAATATCCTGCCTGAAAGTTTTTCTCCTTAATATATTTATCATGCCATTTAGCCCTCTACTGTTGGACTATACTGGTTCTTTGGACTTCATCTTGCTTGATTTCATCAAGTTCTTTGAGCTGCTCCAATCTATGTTTGTGTGCCTCTGATAAATCCAATCCCAATTGGACTGCCATCTTGAAGGTTTTAATTTGAAACTCTATAGGGAACATGGCTTGTTTCCCATAAACAAGTTCATAAGGTGTATGTCCCGTTGTGTTCCTCCATGTAGTTCTATAGGCCCATAAGGCTTTAGGAAGCCTTTATGCCAGTCTCTTCTATGTAGATGCACAGTCTTAGTGAGAATTCCTTCAATCACCTTATTTGTAGATTCAACTTGACCATTTTCTTATGGATGATAGGGAGCATATTTCCTATGTTTGATCTTGTAATTTTCCACAAGATCCTTCACCATTTTAGATGTAAATTGAGATCCCTGGTCTATCACAATTTCTCTTGGAAAACCAAAACGAGTGAAGATGTCCTCAAAAAGAAAATTAACTACAGATTTTTCATTAGCAAAAGGTAATGCTTTGGCCTCTACCCATTTAGTGACATAATCAGTGCATACCAATATATACTTATTTTTCTTAGATGGAGGATTAATTCACCCCACAAAATATAAGGCCCATTTTTCAAAAGTTTCAATGACTACCTGAATTTGTAGTGGCATTTCATTTGAAGGAGCAAGTTTCCCTACCCTCTCGCAGCTGTCACACCTCCTGACATATTCGTTGGCATCTTTGAAGTTGGATGGCCAATAATATCCTAAAGAAAGGATTTTATAGCTTGTCCTCTTGTTAGCAAAGTGTCCACCACACGGTTCATCATGACATGCCTTAAGAATCTCGGGCATTTCATCTTCCCTAACACATATCCTGATCATAAGATTTGGGCCTGTTTTATATAATTCATTAGTGATCCATGAGTATCTTGAACTTATCTGAATGATTTTTCTTTTTTCTCTAGGAAACAAATGTGAAGGCAATTTCCCTTTGAATAAGTAACTAGCAACATCTGCAAACCAATGAGTTTGAGTAGTTACTACAAAAAGATATTCATTGGGAAACTTATCTTCAACCGAAGTGTCATCTTTGATATTCTGAATTCTGGACAAGAAATCAACAACTATGTTTTGTTTTCCAAGTCTATCTAGCACATTAATATTGAATTCTTACAAGAGTAAAAGCCATCTTGTAACTCTACCATTAGTAATAGGTTTATTCATTAAATATCTAATTGCAGAGTGATCTATATGAATAAAGGTTTCATAGCCTGTTATATAATGTCTGAACTTGCTGATTGCATGAACAACAGCTAAAAATTCCTTTTTAGTTACAATATAGTTCAACTCAGTGGGAGTCAAATTCTTATTTGTATAGTAGATGGCATAGGGAATCAAGTCTTTTTGTCCTAATACAGCTCCGAGAGCTGTATCTAAAGCATCTGTTGAAATGTGAAAAGGTAGTTTCCAATTGGGACCTCTCAACATGAGTGCTTGAAAAAAAATTATTTTTAAAATCTCAAATTCTAATTGGCAGTCAGGATTCCAATTGAATTCACAACCCTTGGTGAGTAATTTGAAGAGTGGGGGTGCTATTTTAGTAAAATTTTGTATAAATCGTCTATAGTATCCTGTGAATCCTATAAAACTTTGAACATCCTTTTGGCAATTTGGAATTGATAATTTAGAGATGACTTCAACCTTAGATTTATCAACTTTAATCCCATCTCCTGAAATGTGATGCCCTAAAACAATACCTTCTGTAAACATCATAAAACATTTTTCATGGCTTAGTGAAAGGTTTGCTTCCTTACATCTTTTAAGAACTCTTTCCAAATTTTCCAAAGCTTCTTCAAATGTATTCCCATAGACTGTAAAATCATCCATATATACCTCTACACAATCATGTATTAGATCATAAAAAATTCCTACTACTACTCTTTGGAATGTTGCAGGTGCATTACATAACCAAAAAGGAAGTACTCGGTAGGTATAAGTTCCCCATGGACAAGTAAATGTGGTTTTATCTTGATCTTTAGGTGCCACCTGAATTTGATTATAACCACTAAAACCATCCAAGAATGAGAAATATTTCTTACCTGCTAATGTATCTAACACTTGGTCTATAAAGGGAAAAGGAAAATGATATTTAAGGGTAGCTTTATTCAATTCTCAGTAATCGATGCACACCCTATATTTACCATTCTTTTTAGGCACAATTACTAAAGGGGAACCTATTGGCTATCTGAAATTGGGTAAATGAAGTTTACATTCAGTAGTTTTTGCAGCTCTTCTTTCACAATTTCCCTAAGATTTGGATTCATTCTTCTCTGAGGTTGTCTAATAGGCCTACAATTTTCCTCAATGTATATGTGATGTATACAAGTCTTAGGATTAATTCCTTTAATGTCAATATATTCCCATGCATATGCAGTAGAATGTTGTTGTAATGTCTTGATTAGCTTTTCCTTTTGTAGTTTCTCCAAGTTATTGTTTATGTTCAATTTTCTCCCTGGAAAGATTTCAATTGTAGAGCTACCAAATTCTTCCATAGAATAAAGAGACATCTGCCTAGATGACAAATATTCAATATTGGATTTTTTTTTAAATTGATCATGTTCATATTCTGGAGATGTTTCAAATTTTTCCATTGTATTTAAGATTTGACTATCTTCACTAATATCTGAAATAGTAAAGAGAGGCTGAATGTCATTTTCATCATCAATCCATTATTTGTCATCTATTTGTATGATTGTTCTTGCTGGAGGATATAGAGTGAATTTTTTTGTTGAATTCCCATCAAAAATATACATATCACTAGATCTATAGCTAATGAAGCATCAGATGTGGCCAGCCAAGGTCTTCCTAATATGAGTGGATGTCCTCCTAGATTGTTCTTGGAGGTTAAGATCATAAAATCAACAGGATACTCCCAAGAATCTAAGGATACCAAAATCTCTTCTAATACTCCATCTAGTTTGATTATAGATCTATCCGCTAATTGCAGTAATGTATGTGTGTAAAGAAGATTAGGAAGCTTCAGTTGTTCCATGGTTTGTTCGCACATGATTTTTATTGTTACCCCTTAATCAATAAATGTATTAGGAATTTCAACTCCATTGATATTTGTTTTCACAATTGGACTTCCTGGATCTACATATTTTTGTATGGCAATTTTTCCCATCATTATATCTGCTATTTTTCCCACCAGGTGAATTCTTTTTGTTTCTTTTTCTTTTCTTCCTGGTTTCTTTATGCTCAACTCCTTTATTGTTTTAGCTAGGATTGGAATCTCCTTAATGGCTTGTAACAAATGAATTTTGATACACACATTTTTCAATTCATCTAGAAAATCATAATTGGGCAACATGATCTGATTTTCTACTCCTCTATCAACTTGTAGTATTTCAGGAAAAGAAGGTGCAGAAGTAGATACTGGCTGCTCAATGATAGGAGTTGAATTCACTGGTTCTTTCTGTTTTTCATTTTCAGTATTTTGGTTTTGGAGAGATGTTCCCTCAAAACTTTTATTGGGCTGTAGCGAATCTTCCTTAGAATTGTCTTGTTCCTAAATAGCTACGGAAGGTCTTTCCTTTTCTAATATCCTACAGAACTTTAGTTGAACATCATTGAGATCTAGAGGAGTGATCATATAAGTTGGAAATTTTTGTCCTTCCACCAAGTAAGTATTCTGAGGATTTTTATTGTTGGGGTTTGGTAATGGTTGGGTAGGTAGCTAATTTGGTTTCTGCTGAAATGGAAGTAAGATTTGAGGATTTTGGTTTTGTTGTGGAAATGGTAATAAAAGTTGAGGGTTCTGATTTTGAAGTTGTGGTTGCTGATTTTGTTGTGGAATGTGTGGGGGAGGATAATTATGATATGATGGAGGATATTGATAATATTGAGAAAATATCCCATAAGGATTCTGTACTCCTTGTGCCCACGGTTCAGATTGAAGTTGAGGCCAAGGTTGCTGCCAAGAATTCCAATTTGGTGGGGGTTGAAGATACATTTGATTGTTAAATCCCTAATTCTATGGCCCCTGCCGAGGTTTTCTAGATACAAAGCAAAGAGGTTTTGCTGAATTTGGAACTGTTTCTTCTTGAAAAATAGCCTTAAGACCTGGAAACGAAGGACAACCCTTGGTTTCATGATTCTCTGAGAAAATCATGCAAGTTTCTATAATTTTTGCATCTAAAGGGCATTTTCTTAGAGCATGTTTTTTCTGCATTTTGGACAGAAAATAGCTAAAGCGTCAGCCTCGTTTTTCTTCTTGTTTTGCAACTTAAGGGTGTCTATTTGCTCACTAAGACTCCCTAGGATATTTGTTTTGAATTCATCAAGCATATTACCAATTTCTTCTCTACTCATTGATCTCATTGCAGACTTATTTACTCTAACAAGAGAAGGATCTCTTGGACCTTTCCCAATTTTGGATTTCCCTCTTAAGAGATAAACACATAATTTTCCTATATCATTTAATGGGAGTTAAGAGATATCTCTCTTCCCCATCATGTTAAGGATGTCTATCCACTCATCTCTAATGGATTTTAATAAAATAGCTTTCAAGGCATCTTCATCTAATTTGTCCATCTTTTCTCTTTTCAAATTATATTTGAATCTCTCAATCAAATCCTCTAAGTTTTCATCCTCTCTTTGCATCATTTTGAACACTTCATCTTTGTGATTGGTAGGCATGCAATAATCCAAATACCTATCCAAAAACACTTATTTCATGTCATTCCATGTTCTAATGGACTGAGTGACTAACCCCATGAACCACTTCAAAGCAGCTCCTTTCAATGTTGAAGGGAACAACTTAAGTTTTTGAGAGTCTTCTAGATAATCATAGGTTCTGCACAAGACTTCAAACTCAAATGAAAATTTTTCAGGATCCTCACCTTTTAACCCATGGAAGTTTGGGAGGACAAAAGGTGAAATATTTTTCAATGTGGCATTTGTTTCTTCATCTGTTATAGGGAATCCAAAAGAATTATCTATTTCCTTATTTCCTCTACCTCCTCCATTATCTCCTTTGCCTCCTCAATTATTTCCTCTACCTCCTCCATTATTTCCTCTACCTCTTCCTCTACCCCCTCCTCCAAACAATGTGAATTCTCCATCCTCTCTTTTCTGCCATTATAGTTTCTTCAAGGTTAGTATAGGGTTCAACCTGCAAGGTCACTTTCTCCTCCTCTAGTTCTTCTATTAATGGGATATGGAAGAGAGGTTCTACTTCTTCTTCCTCACAAGGTATTCCTAATTCTTCAACTAAAATGTGCTCCCCTGTGGAGGTAAAAAAGGCTACTCCCATTGTTGGAGATTCAAGATTTTTCTCCTCTAGGACTGATTTTGTAGAGGAAGTAGGAGATTCTTTTGATTGGATTTCTACCCCTGGAATTTCAGGAGTTCTACGATTGGGAGTATGAGTTTGGGATGGAGATGTATCTTTTCTTGTTCTTGGTGGAGTAGGTGGTATTGTAGGGATTGAACTCCTGCCTCTAGCTTATAAATCTACCACTAGAATCTCTTTCTGTATGCATATCATTTTTTTTAATGTAAGAGATAAATTTACCTAGTTACACTTCCCCAGCAACGACGCCAAAATGTTTAGTCAATTTAGTTTCCTAAATTTATTTGCATAAATTATCAACCGAAGTTCGTAAGCTAATGAAGTGTAATGCACTGTATGTCCTAGTTAACCCTTCTTACTTCATTCTTTTGTATTTTTTTGTTGTTTTGTTTTGGGGGTTTCTTTGATTCCTAATGATGTACAGTCTGAATTATGAAAAACTAAGTCTAAATTTCCTAAAGATGAACTAATCAAAATCTAAGTTAAAGGAAGGAAAAACAAAGCATCTATCCCATCTTGTCATTTAATCCTAAGTCAAAAATTAAAAGGTGAAGTTGTAAGGAAAATTGAAATAACTACAGAGAATGAAACTGACTAACGCACTTTTAGCTGTCCAAGCCTCCAATTTTGAAAGATAACTTTCTTGAGATGGCAAACAAGCAACTTGTTGTACTTTATAGTTTAGAGAACTAAATCAAATATGCAAAGAGTAACTAATTGATTTCAATCCTTGTGTGAAGTGAATGTTTAACCATTTAGTTTAGGATGGATATTAGCTTGAAATGGCGATCAAAAACATTTATCCACATAGTGCATTGGAAATCTAAACTATGAAATAAATAACAGAGGAAACAAATAGTATGTAAATTAATTAACAATGCATCCTTGTTACTTCCCCACCTTACCCTATTAAAACAAAACAAGTTTCATTTATGAAATAGATAGGAGAAACAAGACTGCACCATTGAATTCTAACATTATGCTACTGAATAGAATTAAAAAGAGACAAACTACAAGAAATCAACCTAAACTACAAACATTGCTAAAAGTAAATAATGAAACTAAACTGAAAAGTAAACAAAATAACAAAAGAAAAATCTCCTCCAGTGTAGGGGCCCTTTGCAACTGACTGCGTTGAGCTGCTAACTCACTGAAGATACTCTTTCAAACGATCACTTGGTCAAACATGACTTCATATTGTTAACATGAAAATAAGTTCCAAAATTATAGAGCTGTAAGTCTGAGCTTAATACATGCAAAAATTTGAACTCCTTCTCAATTCTATACGACTGATATTTAAAGAAACATTCCTAACTATATTTTGAGAGAATTTAGCTATAGATGGTCTCCATGTATTACAACAGATCTGCATAAATGGTTGATTAACTACAGGTGACTTTAAGTTAGCAAGATGGTTGTGTGAAACTGTTATCACCAGTGGATGGTTCGAGTTAATGCTACAACAAAACTATCAGATTTATTAATTAGCCACGAAGACTGGACACAGAGTCCTATTTCTCCTAGGTTTCTTCGTTTGACTCCACCTTTGACTGTGGTCTTGAGTTGGATTTTTTTTGTCAATCAGGGCTAGGTGACTAGGATAGGATCCACGTCGTGACCATTCTAGAGATGCCCATGTGGTCGGTTTCCTTGCTTGACACCTATAACCTGTTCAACCATGGACGTAGCTATGGAACACACAGTTAGCTGCAGAATGGGCTACGTTCCATAGCTAATTTGCAAAAACTTATTTCATATAGAAAAAACATAAAAGTATAACATGCCACTCATTTAATGTCTTCCTTGAGACAAAATCTATCATTTATCAGTGATGGGGATCTGTATTTTATGGAAAAACAAGAGAAAGAAGTGAGAAAAGTTTTCAAAGAGAGAGTAATTCTAAGGTCCAACAACTTCTACCATACCTTTACCATGAAGTATTCAAAGGCCCTTCTCTCCAATATGTCCAAGCCTTTGATGCTACAACTTGGTCTTCTCTCCAGAGACCACTATATTTTCTGCTCCACTTTCAGGAACCACAGAACTGTTGCACCCATCAATAACAATGCTACCTTGCAGCTTGTACAAAGTTCCAATCCAAACTCCCCACATCAATACCAGTACTCCCCAAACCATTTTGCAGGTATCCTTCTCGAACACTATTTTTACACCTACATCTTCCATCTTGCTTATAGAAATCAGATTTTTGGCTAATGCAAGAATATGCAGAACACCCGGAAGTGTTCAAACCCTTCCACCTTACAACTTCAACTTTACTTTTCTGCGACCAATGATTCTAGCTTTCCTGTCAAACCCCAAGAAGACATCACCACCATCATATTTCTCATACTCACAGAACCACTCTCTATGGGGAGTGAAGTGAAAGGATGCACCTAAGTCAATCAACCATGCCTCGTGATCTACATGTGTACTTCAAGAAGCCAAGTACACATCCCGACCGTCATCTGAGGTGGTTTTCGCCTCTATAGAAGGAGCATCATCAGATCCCTTTCCTTTGTCAGGAGCTTTAGATTTACAATCCCTTTTGTAGTGCCCTTCCTTTCTGCATTTCCAGCACACCACCTTTACAAGTTTTCCTGGAGATTTAGATCTCCCTCTAGATTTAGATCTCCCACTCAATGACTTATTTTTGTTTCTGTTCTGGGATCATCCTTGTATAGACAAGGCATCACCATTATGGCTTTCCATATTTTTCCGTCTCATCTCCTCCATTAGCAAGGATGAGACTATTTCATGAAATTGCAAGGCAATTTGTATTGCTACCTATTACAATAACCAGAATATCCCACGAATCTGGTAGAGAACACATCAAACCGATGCACTTATCTTCATCCAAAATTTTAATATCAATAGATAATAACTGACTTACCACAGTATTAAATGCGTTCATATTTTCTGTCACTGATTCTCCATCTATCATCCTTAGGTTATACAGCATTTTCTGTTGGAACAGTTTATTCACCAAAGAATTAGATTGGTACAAAGTCCCTAACTTGTCACAAAAAGCCTTCATCGTAGCTTCCCCTGATACATTTAGTAATACTGAATCTGAGACACAAAATCGTATTATGCTCTTAGCCTTTCGATCCAACTTCTTCCATTCTTCATCAGACACTCTCGTTGGTTTAGTAATTGGATATACCGCGATCCACTGATCTGATCTTTATCCACCAACAGATCCTCCATCTTGAGTTTCCATAACTCAAAACTCTCACCATTAAATGTCTCGACCTCTATCTTTCCACTGCTCGCCATCTTCTTTCACCACCAGAATCGATCTTGTAGATCTCCCACTAAACAGGGTTTACCACAGGACCAAGCAAAACCTCTCAGCAACAAAGGTGTCCCCTTGAAGCTAAAATAGCTCTGATACCAAATGTAGGTTTTAACCCTGTACAAAAGTTACTTGCATACGAATTCTAAAATGCAGAAAATAAAAAATGCGAGAGCATAACACATAAAGCACATATACATAGAGATTTTCCCTTGGATCCCAAAACTGGGACTACCAACTTGATTTTTCATTATGTTCCTTTCAATGTTACAATACATATTTATACATGCCGAAGCATCCAATACCATAGACCGAAAACCATCACGTCCAAAACCATGGACCAAAAACAATTGCGTTCAAAATGTGTGCGAAAAATCATGCACAAAACCATAGGTAGGTCTGCCCAACCTAATATAGGGTCCAAAAACAAAATTTTCTAGGGCGCTGCCTCAGACCCCATAGAGTGTGGTTACCTACACCCCTCAAACCCCTATGAAATGCCCCTCACTACACAATCGGTGCAACAAAGGGGGCGCTCCGCCCCCCTTATAACCCCCTGTTAACTACATGGGCTAGTCATGGAAAAATTATAACACAACCCAACAATAACAATCAAATTTTGGCGTGGAAATTATTAAATGAACAGTGGGAAGTTTTTGGTTTAGGCGGGGAGGTGGTTTTGTTTGCCATCACAACATTTTTGGATGGTGCATGGTATTTTTCACGAGCAAGTGATGTAATGTGATGTTGCCATCTAGCCAAAGAGCGCTCAGCTAAAACTGTGAATCTCGTGTGTTCTTAGGCTATTAATGGTCAGACAATGAATCCACGCGATATGGTTTTACACCATCAGATCTAGGGGGCAGGAGATCAGAGGGATATTGAGCAGTTGAGTTGCACAGATGGAATCACGAAAGTGATTTGGTAGGGCTCGAGATTTAATTACAGATAATTGTAATTAATTAACCAATAATGTCAGGGTTTTTTTAATATAAGCAACGGGTAATAAGGTGGGACCATGGGTTATGTGGCGGGGGTTTTTTAACTACACCAAGGGTTGGTGGGTTAAAAAGGGTTGTTGGGAAATACAAAGTGGGGATATTAATTACATAATGCGGGGGCATAGTAAATAAAAACTTAGGGTAAGTGGGTTTTGTGGGTTTTTAAGTGGAATAAGGAAATTAATAAGGGGAGAAGGTAATATTTGTAATGGGAAATGGGTTTCACACTAGGGAAAGGGGTTTTGGGAAGGGGGAATGATTTTTGAAAGGTAATTTCTAGGGAAATGTGTGAAACCAAGGGGTAAAAGGCCAAAATGATGGGGAAGGGTATTTATAAGTAATGAAGGGATAATGGGGGAAATTAGCAAATAAGTATGTGGGGGTGTAGTGAAATGAGGGGAAATTAGTAAAGAAGCTTGGTGAATACCCTTTCCTTCTCACAATTCCTCCTGCACATGAAACATAAGATTAAGCATGATAAACATGCTTTTGACTTAGAAACCTTGTGCACTTTGCAAAACTTCTTCTACCTACCCTTTATTTACCCTAACATTTTCTCTTCATTTCAATGGGTGCATTTGAGCTTGTTGACCCTTTATTTCATTTTCTTTTGATAAGAAAACTATCTAATTCTAACCTTATAACTTCCAATGGCTCAGATTAAACTGATGAGATCATTATTATTCTCTACTTAACTACTGATCATCCATGGTTAAGCAGTTTGGCTAGATGTTTATTCTCTATCTATCAACATGAAATTTATAGCATGAATGAGTCAAGAATAAGCCATTTGACCATCATGGATTGCCACATTTTTGACAAGTTGTACACAACCTCATTTTGCATAATAAAGTAAAAAGTAGTGGAATTTGAATTTGCACACCTTCATGATCTATTTTATTTCTTTTTGGGGTTCATATTTTTCACTTTTTTTATCTTTCCATTTTCTTTCTTTTTGTCCTTTGATTATTCTTTTAGGACATACCATCTTTACATTTTTTAATTTTTTATATGGAAAACATTTTGTAGAAAGAAAAAGTATGTACAATACAAGACTAACCATAGCCAATTCAAAATTATGAATCCTAATATTATAGGACCCTAACAAGTTACAAAGTTTATTTTTGAATATATCCTATCTCGATTTGGTTGCCCTAAGATCTTGATGAGTGATAGAGGTTCACACTTCTTAAATGAAACAATTGTAGAATTATCCTATAGATTAACGAGCTCATGTAATCTACTAAAACAAGAGATAAGAATCTACTTGTACTCTTTACGGTGGAAGCCCATAAATATCAATGAAAACAATAATTGACAAGAGGAAGAACAATAATCAGGAAAGCCACAACTCAAAACCCCACTATCTGTATTGCATTAATTAGAAATCAAAGATGATAATACAATGCTTGTTCTCACAAGAACAATCCCAGCACTTAGTAAAATCAATATCCAACTCACAAGAAAACTCTTGGCCAACACTTAGCCAATTCTGCAGCTCTCCAACTCCCTATTTCCTTACGCAATTCATATGGCTGATTAGCCTATCTTAAAGGGAAATTAGTGTAGAAATTCCCACTGTAGATCAACAGATTATGAAATATACTAAAGCAAAATACAAGATCTAATTCTACAACAAACTTTGCGGAAGCTTAATGGAATATGAGAAAGATCAAATAGAACACATATAACTGAGAATGAGAAATCAATCACACATGAACAGAGAAGAATAACCCGGGGAAGCCTCAGCCTCAAACTCCAATCTCTGTATTATTATACAAGTGGAAATATGTTCAGATTACAAAAAGAATTAGCTCACAAGCTATCCTTCTCTCTCTAAAATCCCTCTGCTACTCACAGATAGTCAAAGGCTTCTCAAAAACCTTCTTCTCTACCCTCAAAGCCTCTTATTTCCTTGTGTAGGTTTCCTTGGGGTTCAGTGTTGCCACCTGTGTGAATTGGCCTCTTCACACACTCACTAACCTCTTATCTAACTGCACAATCCTAAAGGATATAAGATCCTTTTGCATGGATGAGTTTCTTATATAGGAAAAATCCTCCAACTAATAGTACACTGTCCCTTCCTTTGATCTCAACTGGGTCTGTGACTGAACTGACATGCATGAGTTATTTATGAGAGAATATTCAGTTATCTAGAGAGCAGTAGTTGCATGCATGCAAGCATTAACTAACTGAACTCACAATTAGTTCAACAAACTATTTGAACTAATCTAACTGGACTTAACTCAGTTAACTGAGCTAACTAATTACAGCTCAAATTACAACTTATCCTTATCTCTTTAACTGAGGGGTAAATTCCTCAATCAATGGAGAAACGGATGCATGTCTTCACATAGACTTCATGTTTGATTTTCTACAACTAATTAACTCAAGATGAATTAATTAATTATTTTACAAACAATTGCTAAGATCAAATTCGAATTTTACTTCTCAATTTTAGTTCAGGGACTAACTAAAATTGGAATCCATCCCGAAATGCTATTTATAGCAATGTTATTTTTAGCACTTCCATTTTTCATTCCTTGTTGCTATGTCCAACACTGGTACCCGAACTTCTATTTATAGCATTTATATTCTTAGCACTTCTATTTTTAGCATTTCCTGTTGCCATTTTCAACAATTAGTGCATCCAAAACTACACAATCCCTTCTAGGTTTAGTTCCTGAATGCAAGCACCATCTGTACAACTCAGAAAATTATACAACAAATAGTACATTGTGCGTGCACTCTAGTCCGAACTGGGTCTTTCTTAGAATCGACATGCATGAGTTTCTGATGAGGGAATATTTACTTAATTGGAGTAGCACTAGTTAATGCATTAGTGCACCAACTAACTGTTAACTCACTATTAATTCCTCAAACATTTTGGAACTAATTTAACTACACTTAACTCAGTAAACTAAGTTAACTAATTACAACTCATACTTAACTCATCTTGGACACCTATAATATAGGGAGAACATATACATGACTCCAAAAAGACTTCCAACTCAAAATTCATAAGCTAATTAAGTTAATTAAACTTAATTAACTATTTAAAAGTTGTTGTTAGAATAGAATTCGATTTTAATTCTCAGTTTAATTCAAGGACAAATTAAACTCGAATTTCTAGATTCTATTTTTATCATTTATTGTTGCTATTTTCAACAACAATTTCCACTTTTCTTGAAGAATTCCATATGTATCGCCAGAATTGTACGTCGTATCATCCTCAAGTAAAAAGAATTGTAGAAGCATTTAACAAAATGCTGGGGAATGCCTTAACAAAGATTTACAATGCGAAGTGAAATGACTAGGATGTGCGCATACACATTGTTCTATGGGTGTCCAGAACTACCTGCAAGAAGTTGAATGGACAAACTCCATTTAGATTGGTTTATGGACAAGAAGTGGTAAAGCCGATGGAATACATAGTGGCCAGTTTATGGATTGCTACGATTACAAAGATCGCAGATTGAGATACCATGGAAGAATGTCGCGTGTATAAGCTCGTTGAGTTCGAGGAAGTGTTAAAGAATCTTAGGGCATGCATGTTAAGGTGATTCTTCTTTGACATGATAACAATTTGTGAAGTATTTATACAATTAATCTTAACTTGATCTTCCATTCATTATTAGTGTGTGTGTTTACTTCATTAAACTGCTACCAAAAACAAAAGAGACAAGAACGCAAAGTATTTGGCTTTCTGCCAAGGCCAAAATCTCTCCCTCTTGGAGAGGAAAGCCCACGCGAAATTCTTCTTATAGAGATCCCAATTGACGAATACCAAGAACATGAACTTTGACACAATCTTCCTCTCCAATACTAAGAAATCAATCCTCTTCCTTGGACACTGCTGAGATCATCATCACTGCTACATTACTACCTTATTGATATCTTCAGTACTGCTACCATCATTGATAACATATTTGTTGCACCATGAATGTCCCTTCAAATTACCACAGAGGTGATATATGCACCTTCATCAACATCATGATCTTCAGGAATAGAGATCATGACTTATGATAGGATCATGATTGTATCTTATTGTAGGTTGGGACAACATGAGTCACTTATGAGATCAATATCCTTGTCACTCCTTTTCATACTACCGAGACTAACCATCCTTGCCATTGTCATCATTGTCCCTTCCATCATTACTTCTTGCAACTATATATATATATATATATATATATATATATATATATATATATATATATATATATATATATATATATATATATATATATATATATAGATATCTATATATATATATATATATATATATATATATATATAGATATATATATATGCCGAGACTGTTCCATC